>PTEX01000071.1:256711-325442 GCA_003342815.1 Eudromia elegans
AAAAAAAAAAAAAAAAAAGACAAAAAAAGCATGTGAGGAACCAAGGAAACTTCTCTTGAATGTGAGCTGAGTTTCAAGTATGTAATGTAGGGCAAAATTAGGCAATTTTTATGTTACCTCAGTTTTCATTATAAACTGTGGGCAATGGATTAGATCCAACCACAATGGTATGAGCAAGCACGTCAGGTTAAGACTATCACTTATCATGATAAAACTCGTTATTAATCAGAAATATCGCGGAGTTTTCATTTCAGCATATTCCTGGGACAGAAATTCGGGAGTGTGGATTTGGGAGCAAGGGCTGCTGAGCGCCGCTCTCAGCTCTGGATCAACCAGGGGCAGTGCCAGCCCCGTGGCTCTCCTGCGCCCAGGAAAAGACCCAGGACCGCAGGAAGGATGAAGTGCCCTGGCAGCAGCTGGCAAAGCCTTCGGAGAAGGATCTACACAACTCCAAATCCCCACTGTTAACTCCCACTCTCAATATGAACAGAAGGCCAAAATGCCCTTGCAAGACGGGCAAAGGAAAGCACACATTCATCAGGTAGCTTTTCCTCACATCTCCTACAGCTTTTTTTTCTTTTTTTTTTTCATTTATATGCTGGTTTCTTCTTTGCGGACCAGCTGCAGCCAGCAGAGCTCTAGGCAGATTTGCCAAAAATAATTATTTATGTCAGTCAGCAAAGTGGAAGACACATCACCTGGGCAGCAACATGCTCACCATCCTGGGCTTGCTCTGGAGCAAAGGCTGCTCCACATGCTCCTTACAAACCTTTTCCCTCCACTGCCCTTTTGCCTGCAGTAGAAAACACCTGTCTGGGGATATTTCCTTCTGTATATGTGGGAAAGGCTTGGGAAAGTCCCATAAAATACCAGTTGTGCAAAGGTGGCACAGCTCCTGCTTACCCTAGTATAGCCGGACGCTAAGCACAGATCAAAGTAACTTCAAATAAAATCCGCAGTGTGACAATTCCATGCAAACACCACTCTGGAGGGGTGGGAGTGGGGAGAGGACAAGGAGGAGGAGGAGGAGAAGGAGGAGGAGGAAATAAAGCAAGTTATATAAGGCAGGAAATTATAACGGCAGCATGAGAACACACCCACAGCCACAGGATATCTCATTTTCCTCAAAGGTTTTTGATTAGAGCAAATTTTCTTATTACCATAATGCCATATAAGTTGTAAACCGCTTTTTAATTTTGTTTCATATGAAATTATTTAGCCAGTGATTTATGGGACAGAGCAGCGCCGCTCCGCCTCCCTCAGTCAGGCAGCAAGATTTGCTTTCCAGCCGACTCTCTAGGGTTTTTTTGTTGTTTTTGTTCTCAAAGCAGCGCTTTGGCTGTCTGAACCACTTCCTTTGCTAGCAGTACCACAGAACATCCTAGTAACATTTTGGGTACCTGGAAGCTCTCCCCCAAGATTAATTTAGCGCGGTACAACTTTTGCCGCTGTCTACCCGCTGCATTTTGCGAGGCTGGACAAGGACCTGGCAGCTGCTCTGTCTCACAGCCACCTTCTCCAGAGCCCCATCTACGTAAGTGATGATTACCTAGGATGGTGCAAATACTCTGTATTCACCCTATGGCACATCTGCATTGCTGCATAGAGTAAAACTGCATAAAGCCTGCCTCTGTATTTCTCACTGCTTGATATTCATGCAAAAATGGATATATTATATAATTTATTTCAGGTTCCAGAACATCAGAAGATCCACACACTAAAGGTTTTTTTTTTTTTTTTTTCTTCCTGCTGGACAGATGTGACTTTAAAAACAACCATAAACACACAGAAGTTTGCTCATACCTCTTGAATTGCACCAGTGCTCAGTCCCTAACGTCCAGCCCCCAAAACACCACACACCAGAAATCAATCCTTGTTTGAAACACTGTCACATGCCAATCTTGGAATAAATCACCTTGAGATGAGATATCAAATTGAGTTGCTTTTGAGTAATTAACCATCTAGAATCCCAATATGGGGATAAACACATACAAAAAAGTAAATTATCTATATGCCAACATTTGGCTACTCTGTTTAATTGTGTGTTCTTTGAATAACAGCACAATGCCCTTGAAATCATTAGCTATTATGGTTTAGTCTATGCTCGCATTTTCGGGAAATTGTTTCAAATTCAAATTTTAGGGGATGATATCAACTGATTTCAATATAGTTGTTACTTTATTGTTCATCATAAAATGCTCCAGTCTGAAATAAAATACCTCTCCCTAGCACTCCTGTCCCCTCCCATTTGGCAATGATTTTATCATTTGTTTTTAACCCTGTAAAAAACTAACACATCGTCCTTGTTAGTGTGCCAGCATCCTAATTATTTCAGCTGGAATATTAACAGCTTGGGGGACAGTGTCTGACAGTTACTAACTGACACTGGTAGTAACCTGTAACACTACTAACAAACCTAGAAACTAAAAAGAAGAGCATAAATACTTGCTCTTGAAGAGGTCCTGTCATTATATGGCAGCTGTGATTTTTTTTTACTTGCTTACTTTTTTCCTTCATCAAGAAAATGGCAGTTCATTAATTAAAGCATTGTAGAATATCCCTAGAATAGTCTCTATTAGGTTATAAATATTTTAATAGATACTAATTTCAAGTCCTAAAAGACATCTTTTTCTACTTCTAAACTACTGGGCAAATGAATCAGACATACACTTTTACGTATATATGAAACACAATAGCAATGCTTCTCAAAGAGACTATTGTCAGATATTACCATGGCTCTCCTATCCCAGGAACTGAAATAGTTTTTATAAGATCTTACATCTCTATGTTTTCTTGTTGTTTATGTATAAAATAAAATTCCAGATAATAAGCATCTACCCACAGATTTAAGGATGCTCTTAAAAGTACTTCAGTTTCCACAGCAATATCTAATGTATGCAACATGCATTATATTTTAAATGCAAATGCATATTATAATGTATTCATTATCCTAGATGTTAGTAAGATAGTCAGCACCACTGAAACCTGTGGGAGTTCTACTATTGCTTCAAAAGGAAGTACAAACATACTCATGTGCAATTACCAGGTCTATATACAGACAGAAAACCTGAAACGTTTTGAACATAATGCTACAGCAGACATTAAACTAGAAGAAGTGAGGTTTATGCTTTGAATGAGAACCGAACAGAACACAACATGGATAATAAAACAGAGTAAAGACATGGCAATCTGAGCATAGATATTGCCAGGGATAAATCATATTTTGCTAAGCTCCACCTTATCGAGCATCCCAATGCACTTCACTCTAAGGACACATAGCAGCAAAATCAATTAAAACATAGATTATGCAAAACTTCAAAAAAAGTGCACTTAGATGGCATTTGAAACATGAACAAAGCAAAATCCAGAGGTTTTCCATTCCTGTGCTTCATCTTTCTCACTATCTTCAAGTGCCCTCCAGATTTAGGTCACAGACTTTGAAAGAATTCAGGATAATTTCTCTTCCACCAACACAATTTTTTCTCTCAAGCATGCAGTCTCTTCTTGCATTCACTGTCATGCTATACTCTATTTGAATCATTCTGGTTTTCTGGCTGAGAAATACTCTTTTACTGATAAACTTCAAATTCATGTGACTCACCAGGCAGCCTCAGACTCCACTTGGCTGATTTCTTATTGAGTTATTACCCAGGCACCATGAACCTGGGGAAAAGGGTAGGCCTTCTGTAGCTGAAAGGTTTTCATTTGGTGCTGCTCAGTGTTCTTATCTCGACTTGAAAATTTTCATGCTGGAAACCAAGCACTGCTGAACCCAGGCTCTGCGTCACAGCACAGCATTGCCCCACTCTGCACCCAGCTCCGCATCAGCACCTACGATGGGCACCAACAGGGACCAATCCACTCCTCACCACTGGAACCAGCATCTCAATGCCAATGGAGCACCGGAGCACCTAGCCAGTCTATGAGGGCTACCAGTATCACTGGTCCCTGAAGCAGTTTCCAACAACAGGAGCATTTCTGAAAATTGTTAGCCCAGGCAAAGCATAACATGGTAGGGTATATCCACATCCAGGCTCTGAGTATTGCCCAAATGTTGTTCCTGTCCTTTGTTTCGGTCGCAGATGGTACAAGAGCAGCTGCTGATTTCGTTCATTTTCAGGAATTTTTATAACACAAACTTCAGCTTATTTGTGTTAAGTTAGTTTCTATGTTGAGCCTCATGCTTACTTCTAATAGCAATCAGTCTACACAGTGAATGAGAAGCAGCATTGAAGAGAGAAAAGAGCCTGCCCAATATAAGAGGCTTAGGCCATATGGAGACATCAAGGGATATCTCTGCTGTGGATGCTGCCAGCATAGCTTCTTCCTCACTGCCTGGCATTTCTGTGAGCCACCCTACACCTCATAGGCTTTGCTGGTCGCTCAGGGGACTGTTCTCCAGTAAATGAGACATCAGGTAGTTCCATCTTCTCCAAAGTGCCTGGAAAGATCCACGAAAAATAAAAAGCAGAGCTAGTATTCTCCTGCAGCTGCCACACAGCCAATTCTGATGGCAGATTAAGAAGCCCGTGAAGCCTCTCTGAAATAAGTGAGACAGCAGGGATGGGAAATACATGAAATAGGGGTAGGTGGCTGGCTACAGTAGGCACAAGAAATCAGCACAGAATGATGAGCAGAGTGAGGTATCCCTGTAGAAAGTCAGCGATTTTCTCATTCTTGAGATCAGATATTTAAATCCATGCTCATTCAGCACCTATGCCCCAATTAAACCTTATGAAAACAGCTGTCATGTCATGCCAGCAAATAGGCAAGTTAAGAGACCAAAACCTTGCACATGGAAGAGAAGCAGAGTAAAGGACTTCCAAATGAAGAGGTCCGGACAACTAGCCATGCCCATCTGATTCTCTAGGGGTAAGGAGGCATGCCACTGCTTATCCAGGTCTTGGAAACATTAGCTTAGAAACACAGCATAGCATGACCATAGCTGCAAGGTTTTTTTTGGTGTGGTCTTTAGTGAGCCAAGCAGACAGATGTGGGAAGCACCTACCACACTGATTTTTTGTCTGATTGCTGGTGTCCCACAGAACCAAACAATGCAAAGTTATGTGCCCCAAATGGCTCAGAATTTAATTAGCTGGCAGAACATGGTCCAATTTCTGTGGCATTACATGCTCTCAACAGGCAGAACATTTTGCTCGAACTGATTTCTTTACAACTGATTAAATGTCGAAAGATCAAAAATTCATTTCGAAAGTATTACATTTACTTGAACAAAAGTTTTCCTTTACAGGTGTTTGCTCCGTAGTCTTAACTTCTAGAGGCCCCATAATATACTCACTTGTAAGACTGTGTACAGATCTGCTGCTGCATGCAATTTCACACTAATGCTACTTTTAATCTTACTTCATATTCATATTAAAACACTATTTCTAGGATTAGATTCTCACTGCTGAGTGCTGTACAGATATACTGAAATGACCTGTCTTCCCTTTGGATAGGAGCACAGAAAAGGGGAGTCTGGAAGATATAAGTTCTCTTGCTGAATTCATCGCATAGCTTTGACTGTTTCGTAGTTAGATGCCGATTGCCGACAATTATCCAAGGTGTATATAACATGCCTCACAAATCTAATGGGATAATGTTGAGGAAAGTCTCTCAGGGTCTCTGTTTTTGTTAGCAAAAATGTGTCCCCACTGCCCAGAAGGTGGAAGTAACTTCAGTACCGAAATAATGTCATTTTCAGCATTGTCATACCAGGCTTTCCAGATATGCACGTGATAAAAATGCTCCCCACCATACACAGGAACTGAAATCATTGAATCAGGAATTGTCACCCCTCTCTTTGCACTGAGAATAAGAAATTTAAAGTTGAGATGAAAATAACATCCATTTCATCCTATATAGAAGAGGAATATAAGAATCTGATTAAAAGCATAGATTTTCTAGTATGTCTAACGGGGAGGCAAAGAGGTCTAACTACTATAAAAACTAAGAACAAATCTGAAATAATCATTTTCTTTAACTGCTTGAAAATCCTTGCCTAGTTACATTAATATTTTTAACTCAAGCACATTCAAAGAATGTCAAGCATGGTTTAGTGTCTCTTTGTAGGGAATGCAATTACCTGGAGAGAGGGAAAAAATAGCACCAAGTAAGTGTGCAGAAGCAACTTCTGTCTACACTAACTACAGAATAGCAGCTCTATACATTAGACTGGCAAACAAAAGTGCAAATCCTGATTGTAAGGAAGTGCTTTAATACTTCTTCATTTTCATCCTTTCAAATTTAATAACACCAGCTTGTCTTAAACAGGAGGGCTGCCATTAAAACTCCTCTCTGGTGAACTTATGCAAAGATACAAACTGATAAAGAGATTAGTTTTCAGTGCAGGAGAGACACATTGCAGGTGCATCCAAGATTCCTGCACTAAGTCCTCCTCTCCATGGAAGAAGAGTTTCTCCTCAAATCCACTTTCCAATCATATGATAGGAAAGTGGACAAGCCTGTTTCCATGTAGGCTGGAGCTGTCACTGCAGTCAGCAATGAGACAGCTACTCCCCTCACTGAGAGGTACCTAAGACTATTCAACACTTCAGCACATTTTTTCTAAGACATGTAGGCTAATAGTTAAATGTGAGGTGGGGCAATTTGTTTCCACAGCTCCTGAACAGACACAGACAGAACAAAACCTCAGGAGATGTCCTGCTTCAAGTGGAATTTCCAGTCCGGAAGGATGGAAGGGAGCAAAGTGGGTTTCTGTGCAGTCCCTCGATGCTGGCCTCATGGCCACCACATGTCCTGCAGTTCCACCAGAAATGGAAATGAACATCAGATCTGAGGCACTTTTTCCTGAGAGACCAATACTCTGCAGCCAGGAGTGACAGGAAACAGAGTCAGCTGACCTTCAGAGGAGCTTATAGTCAGTAATGCAAAAACACATCAATCCCTGCTAAGCATTATCATTGAAATACTTTTGAGCTATTAAAGCACTTATAAGCTGTTCTGTAAAGATATTCAATAGTCTATCCAGAATGTTAAATGTCCCTGGGCTTTGGAAAGTGGGAGGCTTGAGAACTTTATTCATTTTGCTGCTTGGTTTGTGGGTTGACTAGCTGGTTTTTTATTACTCCACAAACTATGAAGAAAAACTTAAAATAGTCATCGCTTCCTGCGCAGAACTCTGAAGATCCGAGAAAAGAATCTGCTAAACTGCAAACTGATCCAAATATTTATATATTCAGGAAACATTAGTCTTCAGATGTATGCTACAGAGTTTGCACAGATGCTTTCTTTGGCAGCAGTGTTGCATGCTGTAATTTCTCATTAGCAACAAAGTTCTCAACTACAGTCCAGCTCAAGAAAACTGTAAATAAGTTTTACATTAGGCATTTTATTCCTCAATTATTTTCACATGTTGGTAATAAAGCTTCCTTCTGGAAGGACTATTGGACAGAAATATGTCCAAGGCAAAAAAAAAAAAGTGTTCTCTTACTTGATTTTCCACAGAAAATGAATGACCATATCTATTTGTGGCTGTAATGAGCAATGATGGTTTCAAAGAATGTAATGCCATGTAATTTGAATGATAGATTGCCTTTACACAGTGAAGCAGTTAAATATGCTCTTTGACAGGTCAACAAGGCTGAAGCTTTAGATTCTTAAAGAACAGAGTTTTATAAATTCTCCATTTTACTAGTCTAATACTGAGAAAAAGTGCTGGCAAATGTTGACATCCACTCTGGTATTTATTCATTGCTGCTTCTCTAAAAGAAGCATTTAACCATTTGGGGATTAAGGGTAGACTGCTGAAGTGGAGACAGAGATTAAATTCCTGCCATTTCCCACATTCCAGTCCTAACCTATACTTTTGACCACTTCTGGCCTTCAACAACTCTAATGGCTTTGGGCTTTACTTAGCATTGCCAGTTTTCCTTCAAAATACACATTTATGTTAAGAAATAAATTAGCTCATAGTAAATGTTTTGGTAGGATTTACTTCTTCTTTTTTTCTTTTTTTTTTTTTTTTAAGAGTATTACTCTGCGACAATTATTCCAGGGTGTAGGTTGCATAGTGGAAACAGTTGTTCTAAATACATTAGCAAAGCCTTGCCACTTGCCTCACTATGAATTTTACCACCACCAGCCCAAGACCTCGACTCATCCCATTTCTTGGACAATTGTCCCCTACCACCCAAACAGTAACACTACACTCTCTGGAAATAGGAGGCAAGAAGAGATTTGTGATTTTGTCTTTTATTAACCTTGGCTTGGTGGTAATTTCATCCCACAGTTTCCCTTTCTTTTCTTGGTTACCTATGTCAACCCTCACCAAAGGGTTTGGATGACAAATAACTATAATCACTATAATTCCTTGGCATTTCTATTACCTAAATTAACAATGTGCTTCATATAAATACATGCAGACAGAACTTCTTATGCCTCGGCCTACATTACAAGCAGATCTAAAATTCTTACTTATCCTAATTCCTGCTGAATATCACCAGTCCCCAGTATTGTCAAAGTGATAGCCCTATTTTCTCTAGTGGAGAGGACGGGCTTTATAAGCAAAGCCATCTTTATCAGGTTTGTTGTTAAATATTAATGTGGAAATTAAGCAAGGTTTAAGCACTGGGTTTTAAGATTTATTTTTCATTACCTCTGCTATAACAAACCTTTATTAATATGCTGTGAAATGATAAATCTCCAGCATCACTAATAAAACCTTTTAAGTGGTAATCCTTCAGAATCCTTCCTAGTAATGGCTGAGCATTTGCAGCACTAAACCAATGAAATTCACACATACAGCCATGGAGCAGTAGAGTGATTATTACAACATTTTTTCCAAAGTACCTTAGGCTTTAGATGATTAGAGAATAGTCTTATGTTTTAAACTTTCTGCCAACAGAGAGGCTTTAAGTTGACTTGGATGGTGGATAAATTGTACTCTAATGTATGTTGACAGTTTAATAACATGGGTTACTATCCTTAGTTTGCTTTATGATGTAATACATCTTTATAGGAGTCTCTGGAGATTTACACTATGATTTTCAAGGCAGCAAGAACTCAATAAACTAAAATACTCCGAGTAAGGTTTCTATTTCCTGTATACTTTGGAAATTTTCCTGAAAAATAAATAGGTGCTACAACTTTTAAAAGTTTTTCTGACATGACTTTTTGTTTTTCTTGTCATGTAATAGATTTTAAAGGTACATTTCACATAAAGTTATACAATTTTTTTAAAGTTCCTTTCTATAATAAATGGTCTTATTTTTCAGATCTCTGGGGGAATTTTCTTCTCTATAAAACATTGTAATTGATTTTCCTTTTCCCCTCTTTTAATTCTCATTATATATGCATTTAGATCTTACAGTTTGCAAATGTTTTCTGGTAATCGTCACATACATCTGGACTAATTATTCCTCATGTTTTGACARATATATGCATTGCTGTGGTCAAGTATCTGATGGCATTGGTCCAAACAACAAAATGAAACATAAAAATTCTTGAGTTTTTTTCATTTCTCTTTTACAGGTGATTGAGAATAGAAATAAAAAGAATGGAAAAAAATATAGTTTTTGATTAAATATGAGTGATTGAAAATAACTAAAAGGCTCTTTAACCCATTTCGACACTAAATATTGTGGATTCAATTACAAAATTTGTCAGTGTTCCTGCCATATTGGAATTTGGAAAACATGGAAAAAGAAATTTACTTATTTAACATAATTTTGTCTGGGCTATACACAAAGAGATGTTAGTCTTTGAAGCACAACTGTTTTCCTTAGAATTATGCCTCCAGACGACATGCATTTCTGTCTGCAAACACACAATTTACTAGGAGTGCTTGGCCTCAAAAATGTGCCTAAACAATCAGTTATCATAATAATACAGTATTCTTTCCTGTGGCAAACTGGCTGACCACCCAAGATTTCCCAGCACTTGTGTAACAACTGATTTGTATGAGTTATGCTGCAACATACACACAGGTATGCATGACATGCTCTTTACATGCACGCCACATCAACAAGAACTTGCTCATTGCACTGTTTGCAGAAAGCACATAACTGCAGGCATAAAGAAACACGGAAATAGATGCTTACTGTTTGTCAAACAAACATTAGCAACACTTGCTGAAAGTACTCACAAAGCTCTAGTTTCCTCTTAAAATAAACCTATTGTAAAACATGCCTCATTAGGAAATTCCTAAAGGATGTATGGCAAGACCACCAGCACAGCCGAGGTCGACCAGTGTGATACAGGCACTCAGAAAGACAGAAAGCAGAGCCAGAGGATGTGACCCTAAAAGGTCTCTCCACTATCATTTAATTCTTTCCCTTTTGACGTCCTTTTGTGGATTTGGGCTAAGCACGGCAGCCAGCGAGCTCCTGAAGCCTGATGTGCTTCCCCGAGATGGTGTTTGTCCCCTGTCATGGCCAAGGATCCTTTGTATTCCTACCAAGAGCTTGCTGGCTTTACCTAATTGACGCTCATGTCTACATGCAGGTTTATTTCCCAAAAATTTAAGTGTGCACACCACGGTGGCATTAATTTAGGCTAGAACTGCAGATGGAAGATCAATGTCATTGTACAAGTTCCCCGAAAGACACCACGTTTGCTTTCACTCTGCCTCTGTCATGCACCTGTGAGCGGTGTTTGATCATCTCTTGGGTCATGAACCAAACAACAAATTTTGCAGTGCTGGAAACCCCTGGGCCAAGTTTTGGAGGGTATCAAGGAAACAAGGCGTGCAGACGGACACCAAGGGCAGTTTGGAAAGCAGATCCCAAACAACTGCTGTTGACACACAGCATTGTCAGACATCTGGCCCCGTGACCCCGAATTTTGGCAGCCAACTGCAGCTTCCTTATTTTGCTCCTTTTTTTCTGACTTGATCCTGAGTAACCCCATGCCAGATGTAAGGGAGATTGCTCCCAGGGGTGCCCGGGGGGTTGTTGAATGACCTGCAATCTTCCCTACTATTCCCGTGACTGATCATTTTCCTAGTTCAGCCTGAAGATATCAAGAAGGGTGCCAAAAAATCATGCTGCGATGAAGGCCAATACAGCTGGAAGAGGCGGTAGGCTTTATAGCAAAAATCATTACTGTTATAAATGCCATTTTCACTGACAAGCAGCCAGTGCACAGGCGTGCATGCACACCTCCCCCAGCTTTTGTTACGGCATGAGACGCATGCTTGTAGGCTTTACGTGCTTCGCATGCCTGATCGAGTCCCTCTTGATCAACACGCAGGCGCTCGCCAGGGCAAGGGCCACAACTTGTCACCACTCCCGCTCCAAGGCTATCTGGAAAGAGGAAGCAACACCCCATGCCTCCCGTGAATCATCAGAGCAGAGCAACTGCACGACTCGGTCCATCAGTCATCGCTGGGCTACACACTGCGTATCTCCTTCTCCCTTGCCAGTACTTTAAATGGCACCTCCAGGATCACCTCTGGGTTTATGCATCAGGAAAAGAAAAAAAAAAGGGGGGGGAGGGGAAACAAAACTAACCAAACAAACAAACAAAACCCCCCTTGCTTTCAGTACAAGGTCAAAACTGAGAAAGAAGGCAACCAATTAAAAGTACATCTTGCAAACAAGATAGAGCTGTTGCAAACAAGATAGAGCTGGTGCAATTAAACTGTTCTTTCCATTTCGTAATATTTATAGCGAGCTTAGAGGAAAATAAATGTGCATTATTAAGCACTAGGCTACTTTAAGCTTTCATAGGGACTTTTTTTTACGAGTATTTCAAAGTACAGCATGTACTCAAATCTCACAGCAGCCCATTTAAAAACCTGGAGCACAGAGAGGTTAAATGTTCAGAATCACAGACCAGCACAGTTCAAAACCAAAGCTAAATCTTGCCTCCCGGCTTCTTCCTGTCCCCCGCTACAAACACCAGCTTTGTAGCTGAAACCAGCTGCAACTGTTAATATCAGCATTGGAGCTGGGTTAGTATTTTACTTAAGAACAATTTAAATACAGGCTTTTCAGAGATGAAAATCCTGAGCTGTAAAAAAAAAAACTGGTGGCTTGTGCTACATTTAAAAAAAAAAAAAAAAAAAAAAAAAAGAGCAATTACTGGAGGAAAATGTCAAATTTTAATGTAAATATATTGGATTTTTTTGTCACTACCTTTCACTAAATTACCTTTGGAAATTACAATTTTTTTTTTTTTCTGATTCTTATTGTCAGAGAAAATCTAGATCAAGCAACCAAATATCCTTTTTTTTAAAAAAAAAAGACCATTTTCTGTCTTGTATGCAAGAATTGTTTATAGATATGCTGATCTGTTTAGCTAGACACATATACAAAAATCAAACTGTTTATCTAAACAAAACCATTTTTGAAGCATATTCATTTGATATGAACTGCTTCTACAAAAAAAAAAAAAGTGTACAACTGTATTAGTATGTTTTTCTGAATACCATAATAAAAATGTGTCAAACACTCACAGGTATTCTGACAATAGATTACTCCAGCACAAAGGTTTTTGAGTTCCTTAGTCTTTCAGCTATAGTATAGAACATCATTAAAAGCATTTAACACCTACAGACAGGACAGGCTACTCTAGGTGCATCTATATTCCAGCCTTTGCTTTTTCTTCTTGATGTCTTTGGAGATATTATCTGTGAGAGGCGTTAATTGTGGGGGATGTTCGGAGGTGTTAATTGCAGGAGATATTTTGTTCAAGGATATTTTATGGGCCATATTTTTTTTTCACTACAGGTCTTTGTCATTACTATATGACAAACTATAGTCTTTGAATACACCTGAGCATAAGTAATAGAACCAGTTTCTCTTGGTAAATATTCTCAGCCTTGTCTCTGAAGCTGAGAACATGAGTTTTCTGCAGATACAGTGAATAAATGCCAGGCACCTGACCCACTGGTATTTACTCTTCTTCCCATTACTAATAACACCCAGTAGATCTGCTTTGTAGAGAATAAATAAAAGACAAACAATGTAGCACTCACTCACCTAAAGCATTTTGGGGGGCCACAGAAGCTATGACTGCCAGTGACCTCAAGTCATGGCAAAGCAGGTTCCTACTCTAGCTATCACACAGGAAAAATAGAACAAGTAAGATTTGCTTCCACAAAACTGGGATATTTCATGAGTCTTGTTGCAAGTCAAATCCTCCCAGAAAACAAACTGTGTATAAATACGTAGGTCACACAAAACATCATTCAGAATAAGATGCTGATGCATCAAATATGCAAATGATTAGATTACAATTACAAAAGTCATTGCAAAGCATTAAAGACATAATTGGCAGAGCTCCTACCAGCTAAAACTGCTAATCTCCAATAGGCATCAGCACTAGCTTGGCTTGTCTTGTTAGGTAAACAAAATGTGTCTTGACTGTCATTGCCATAAAATATTAATGCACTGGAAGTCTCTAAACCTTGCTAAGCATAAGGCCTATTATCACACTTAAGAGCAAAGCAATCTAATAAATCGCTGGCTGTATAAAAACTAAGTCAGCTGGCAGAGACAGTAATCTCCCTAAGGGATAGTAAGAGCCTAATCTTCAACTATAGCAGCTGCAGTTCCAGAGAAATTATGTTTCTGCTGCTCAGTAGAAATACATTTGCGCTGAATTCTGTTATTTAAACTCTAATGGAATCATTAGGAGTATCCATACATTAGCAGCAATACAAAATTAACTAACAAAATCATCTGTGGCAGAGCCTCGTTATAGCCATCTTTTTTATTATTATTATGCTTCATTTTTGTTGTTATTGGTTAGGTCCAAGCTAAAGCTAAACCGGATGCTCCTAATACGCATTTTCCAACAACATCAAGCCCTAACTCATACATAAATAATCTTGTGAGATTACACACTTACTGAGAATTGAGATGATGTCCTTAATTGAAAACAACTTACTTTTTTGGAACTGGTATGAGGTCCTTGAGGCTGTATTTAACTATAAACACAATATTGTTGTAGGACAGATAGCATCATGGTTATGTTATTTTTATGATGTACTTAAGGAACACACTGTGGGATCCAAAGGAAACAAACCACCAGAGACATACAAGATTGTACATACAGAAAACACTTAACAGACAAAATATCTTAGCAAAGATATTATCAAAATTATTTGTTACTTTTGGAATTAATAGGAAATCAGTCTGTCCTCAGTGTGGATAGAATGGCATTTAAATAGCATGAATAGTATGCCTAAATAGAATGCCTTTAGACAATACTAAAAGACTTCAGAGGAAAAATGTGTACTGAAAAGAAAGAATCTTAAAACCTGCTGTAAGCAACATAGGTTTTTCCCAAAGAAGGTTTTGATAAATGGTTATAGAACAAAATAAAATACTTCATATTGCATTTGAAGGCACATTCTCTGTTAAATTCTACTTGGATAAACAGCTTAAATTTATTAGTCTAAGAATCATCAAAATCATTCTTTTCCTGAGCACTATATTCCACTAGATTGCTGAGTGTTGTGTCCAGGTGAGTTTTGAGTATATTACAAGTCCACCAAGCAATCTACTCCACTAAATATCCTCACATTGAAAAACCTTTCTTCCTCTTATCTAATCAGAAAGCCCAATTTCCCAACTTTTATCTGTTGCCTCTTGTCCTATTATTCTGCACCTCCAAGAAGACTCCTACTTCATCTATAATCTCCCATTTCCTAATTGTAGAAGCAATAAGTCCTTCCCTCAACCTTCTCTTCCTAAGACTGCACAAATCAAGCTCCCTTTACTTCTGCTGACATATTTTTCAGTCCCTGATAATTTTGGTGGCCTTCCGCAAGACTCATTTCAGTACGCTGACTGCTATCCTGTAGTGGGTAGTTAAGACAGGACACTCCCGGTATGGTCTCACAAGTCCTGAAGGGAAAGGAATTATCAATTTCCTCAATTTGCTGGCTAAACGCTTGCTAATGTGTCTTTTTTAAACCTGAACTTAAAGAGCTAAAGATATCTGGGAGTTCTGCATTTGGAAACAGAGACCTCTGCATGTAAGACTGTGCTGGTAGGGACTCCTAAAATTAGGCAATTCTTCATGTAAAACCAAGTCTTGTTTTAAAAAATACCTACATTATAAAGTGCAAAAGGCAGGTGGAAGAATAGAGAAGTGCATGGATATGCAACAGCATGAATGTAACTGTAATATTTAAAATTCCCTATCACCATTTTGCTACATATTTTAGTTGTAAAACATATTTCCAGATCACTTCCCCTTACAGGGAGACTGAAAAAGTACTTTTCTCTCTTCAGAACACATTTTTCTCTTTCATAGCCTTGTCATAATATTTTTTTTCTGTGACATCCTGACCAGTTCATCAGCTTTCTGTCTTGAACTTAAAATTAGATTTCCCAGAAAGGCTCCGAGACTGCAAAAAAGAGCTACTTATCCACTTAGGGACACCAGTTCATAAAACTACAAGAGAAACTGATAAAATTGGAGCTGCTCAGATTGGAAATAAAACAGATGCATATAAAAGCATATTCGGAAAAGAAAATATACATCAAGCAGCTCCTATGTGGCAGCATTCCTCATAAGAACAAAGACACTGAAAGGCAGCAAATTTTGAACTGATAAAAGGAAACACTTCTTTTACAAAACTCTACCTGTAGAAACCATTGGCATAATGTATTACTGGGAATGAGCTCTTAGCAGGATGCCAAGATTAAGTATTATCATTAATACTGTCTATGATTACTTACATTTAGAGATCCTTAAAGCTACAAAACCAAGCATTCAACTGTTAAGAAAAAAAAAAACAGGCTGCCAAGTTGTTTAAGCAACCCTAATTAGCTCCCTTGTGCATATGCATTACAATACCATCTTCATGATTACCTACCTACATGATTACCAGCTATTGCCTCAAATACTGGTAACTTTCCAGTGTTTGACTTGTCACCCCTAATAATTTGTTTCTTTTCCCTTAAATTGAAAAATAAAATTTCAGAACATAAACCTACAGGAACTCCAGTATTCTGGGACTCTTACTTCCACCCCACAAGCATGCAGCACCCAAATAACAATGTAACTGGCTGCAGCGGCAGCTGGTGTACTCCTAAATCAACTCGTAAAAGACATACCACTCTTCTTGTCATCAAGTTTTGCAAATGTTTGTAAGAGAGGGTGAAGCCTCGGCTTCTAGAGCCGATGCACAGCCTCAACCAAACACATCTCTTAAATTTATATTATGTCTCTGTGCTGGCTCTTTACCTCCAGTTCCCCTATTCTGTGGTCCTCTGCAGCTCAAACCCCTACACCTATCTTGCCCATACCAACTCACATTAGATTTGGGATTCCTTTCTCCCACTGCCTTTGCTTTCCACCAGCAAAACTGATCTCCTCAGATTAATACATACTTTGCCACATCTGAGTCTTTCACATCTGAATCTGAAACTTTTAGTGTTTGCTCACATTGCAAATAGAATACAGAGCTAAGAAACTCCCTAAGCCTGGTAAAACACAGCAAACTCTTGGCTCTCCCAAGATAAGTATTAGAAGAGATATACCCAAGTCCAAATGACTGCAGCAGTCATGTAGATCATGTAGATCAGATCATAGCATCACTCTCACTAAACCTCTAACGGTCACTATGAAGAACAACACAATAAACACTCTCTTTCCTTACTAATCCTGCTGTTCTTAAGCATCCAGTTAAATATGTGGACCAGACAAACGCAAATTAATAGAGGTGAGGGTTCTCCCACAAGAAGAATGTCTTGTGATAATACTGTAGCTCCACAAGTTTTCCTATTTCTACTGTCAAGTCTGACCCATGATTTGCAAGTGATGTTCATTTATTCATATAGTTGCCTGGATAGTCACAAGCATCAGGTTACTAAGGAGCTTTTACTGAAGAGTGACCTGGAAACAAACATGACTTCTGTACTTTCATCATGGAAGCGGTTTTATCAAGGGTGAAACACACCAGGCTACGTTCTGATCTTGTTTACAGAGGCATAATAAACTCATCCAATTCAGCGCAGAGAGAAAGATGAGAATCTGGCCCAGGAAGTCAAGTCACTGAACGATTGCTTAATTATGTTTGTTTAAAGTAATAGCAAAATGTTGGCACCTGCCTCTGCAAGGAAACAGGGAGACTAAAAGGAGAGATTATTAATGTAACACTCTGTTAAAGTGCTATTTGTGTTAGGTCAGCTAAATGGAATCAATTTGTCAGAGACCCTGTCCTACTAGTTAGTATTTCTTTTCCATCAAAAGGGAGAAACTACTCCCAGCTGCATTTTATTCCCCAGGGTGTGAAGTATATAATCCTAACACATCAAATTCACTCTCTGATTCAGCCTCTCTTCTAAAATTAGACCAAAACAGTGCAGTGCTCTGAGGTCTCATTTGTTTGGAGAATAGGTGTTGATGATGCATTTCCTTAAGATTTACCTAGGAATCACTACTGTAACTGTATGAAGATACGCTCTAACAGAGAAAGTGTATAATATCAGTTATTATCCTGATATTAGACATACTGCCTTACTGGCCACATGCTTGAACTTGTTTGTGATTTCTGGTTCTTGCTGTTAACTACAATTATACTTGCCCTATCTTCATTCATGAAGTAATTCATCATGTGAAACAGCTTCCTAAATGTCAAATCCAAGGTTTTTTGTCTGTCTTTTCCATAGACAATTAATACCAGATGATTATTTTTAACATCATAATCTCATATTTTCTTAGCTCACACTCCTAATAAATATTTCATATAGCTGCATACAAGCAATGTAAAGAATGTATAGTTTGTAATACTAGCTCTTCTTTAAAATTAGGAACTGCATTTACAGGGAGTATTTGTTGCAGCTACTATAATCATCAATCTTACTTCCAAGTACTTCGGTTCTTCAAAAGTCTTTGTCAGTTCAGGACAACTTTATCGATTTCATCTCACCCATATTAGATTTCCTGCAGAGATTTATCTATTCCCAAAAGATTATGTCAACAATACTAACCCAAGATAATCTAAGTGCAATGACTTCCACTCAAATTCAGATGCTGAATTGATATATGTTTCCTCTCACAGTGACACATTCAAACTTAAACACGGGTAAGTGGAGCTGTCTCATTCCTAATTTTGGCAACAGAGCCCTAATCACTCCTTAGTAAAGATGTCAGTTATCCTCATTCTATTAATTATTGTACTGGTAGCCTTTTACCTCTGAAATTTCAGTCTCTCATATTGGTGTGGGCTATTATTGCAGCCATTAATATAACAAAACTGTTGACAGTGCTCAGCCCCTTCGCAAAACAGAGAGCCTCTTTTGCTCTGCCCTGATGTTCAAAGGCCTCAGCTAGCACTTCTGAACAAGAAGATTATTTGTTTGGATAACAACCACATCTTACCCCAACTCTCTTGTAGCCAGGCAGCAAATATCAGGGATCCTGCCTGAAGTTCTCACCTATATATCTGCCTTCGTGATACATTATTCTTTATTTTGGAAAATAATTTCAATTAAAATTTGGTTTATTAGAATATCTCCACAAAGATCTGGGCCACATCTCCAAAAGCACATTTGAATCAGCACCTGAAGAAGGGAGAGATAAAGCATTTGGGAGCACAAATAAACAAACATGTTGTAACTTAAGAATTTCTTTTTTCCCAGAAGGCCAGATGTTCTATCAGGTGGAAAACTAATTTAGTTGTTTGGTATAAGTTTGGCTAATGCCACAGTAAGTGTACACACAGAGAATGTCTGGAGACTGTTGTGCATTCATTCCATTCACTTCCCAGACATCATGAATAACAGCAAAACTGAAAAGTAGTCTCTGAAATTTTGCATGTGATATAGGCAATCCAAGCTCACTTTTATGCTCTGTGAATGTATTTCAGACACTAAATATTATATCAGGTAACTTAAAATTTTCTCAATAGAAAAGCTGCGTCTAAAAAGTCTAATCTGAACTCCTATCTCATCATGTTTCTGAGTGAAGAAGTTCCTCTTCCCATGAGCAATTTTAGCCATTGGAAACAAATTTACACTTCATATTACCTACAGTGAGAATGCCAACATAGCTATCTAAAGTGTTTTGAAGAAGTTACCTTTCACCACAGGCCAAGAAAAGTCTATTCCAGTTGGCACTGCCACAGTGCACGCCTTGGAGCGGACTCCCCACCGCTGCTGTCCTTAACATGCAACAGGGCAATCTCAGCCCTCTCCTTGAAGTCTTTCCAGATGCTGTTATTGACATCTCCTGCTTACTGTGCTGCCAGAGATATTATTCCCTATTTAGCTGCATTAGTGAGCAATAGCTCCATTTGTCTCGAAAATCAGGACAGTATTATCAGCAGTAGTCACAGAAAATAATTTTAGATATTGCAAAAGCACAGTTTTTACTCCAAAAAGTGTTAGTAATTTTCTGTCATTTGTTCAGCTTCCTGCTTCCAGGCACTTCAAGAAGACACTTCATTCTCATCAACAGGAAAGCCTGTTACGTACAGCACGGATGGCTTTCTGAAAGCCCCTTTCTGCTTGCTCAGCTGAGTGGCCCACTCCTCCGTGAAAGCTGGCTGCCAGTTCTGCCCAGTTTTAAAGTTTCAAACTAAACATTTTGCTGTAGCACAGACACTGTTCCTTTTACAAAGTTATTCAATTTACAAATTTATTTATCTTTTATCATTAAGTCTTCCACAGTTAAGCTATAAGTGCAAAGAACTGTTAATACTCCAAGTATGTTTAGTCAGGCACTGGATGCACTCATGTAACCTAATCACTATGTCATCTGTCTGAGTAAATTATTATAGAGTCAATCTACACTTGAATGCAGTGGAAAAACTTACTACATAAGATCTGAAATATAGCTGTTTATTTCCCATATTCTGATATTCTCCACAACATTTCAAGGTGTACTACAGCCTATATGGATGCTGCCATATGCATGCATCAAAGAAGAAAATGCTACTGCTGATGCTAAGTACACAGTTATCTTGGAAATTTGGGACAAATTCCAGTACTAGATAGATAGATAGTTTCATAGATATATTCATACCAACGGCACAAGCTATTCTGCACAGTTTTGGAATGAGCTCATGGTAAAACTCAGCAAACAAAATATTTTACACAAAGGACACCACACTACTTGTTAGTGTTATGTTTTCAATGTCTTTTATACTCCCAGTTGATTAAGCAGCTGGTATAAATCATCCTATGTTAGAAGTGTTCAGTAATAAATAATGTTTGGTGTATATCTCAATACGTTAACCTTTATACTGACCACATTAGATGCAAGTAAATTCCATTTTCTGGTGGAAGCCTGGACACATTTTTATAACTTAAACTTTACATAGGCCATAATTTTATGTTACTTTTTTATTGAAAAAAATATATTTTATAAGAAGATGAGTAATATTTTGCAAATATTTTTACATAAACCTTTTCCCCAACAGAAAGCAAGATAGTGATTTGTAAACAGAATATTCAATTTCTTTTATATTCTCAAAAGAGACAAAGAATTCTTAGGAGTTTGTTTAGAAAACCTGTTAATATATTCTGAGATATATCACACAAAATTTTCTCCTGACCAGTTTACTTAAATGACACTAAAAAATGACATTTTTCTATATTTTTTGGAAAGTTATTCAAAACCAGGTATGAACCTCAGAGGGAGGAAAGGAAAGTGTATTGCTTACCCAGCCCCTTGTTCTCCCTGACAAGCCCCACACTCTGATTTCTGAGCAAATAGCAAGCAATTTCAGAGTAAATAGTGGGCAAAAACTGTAGATAAGAACTCTGTCTAGAATTTCCTAAGTCCCATATTCTTTAAGCTGATGATCTCTTTCCAGCCTAAGAAATATTTTACTACACTCTTTACAGAGACCCATAATCCTGAGCAAATTAATTTTGGTAAGAGAAAACCTCCTCAGATGAAATGCTAACACACCACATGTACTCTGGCCAATGAAGCAATTATTTGACAATGCTGAAGGTCTGGCCAGAAAGAAAAAGCATCATATCAAATATCAGCATTAAACACCTAATCTTAGTTATTTTAACTTTTGAATACAACTTAAGCACTAAGCACAAGTCTGTTCTGCTGACAAAGCACAATCCACACCTAACTGAAACAGAGAACCCTTGGCAAGGCATTAGCTGGCAATTTCATTCAGGTTTTTAGTTACCACTGTTGAACTTAGAGTTGACAAAAAAAAAAAAAAAAAAAACAAAAAAAAAAGGAAAAATTTCACATGAGAATTTTCATATTTTCTGCGATTCATGCAAAACCCACTACTTCCTGATTAAAGAAAGCTAGTTCTCAAAATATATTGCAGCAATCCAGGTACTGCTGTCACTTAAGAGCTAACCTGAGCAGAAGCGATGGTAAATCATTTTCTCATCTATGACTTAATGAGAAAATAACTCAGCTCACTGAGCCTACTGCTTCAAGATGAGAGGGTTGTAAGTTCCCTTTTCAGAATGGTTAATTTCCACCAAGGAAATGAGAGTAGAGAATACAACTCCCAGGTTGTGCTTTGGTTCCTTGCTTGCTTAGGGTTTTTTTGCACAATGAAAAAAAAAAAAAATCAGTTTCCTGACAATATTGCTGTTGTTGTGTCCATAATTAAGTTGTATGTGTTCTCATTCAGAAGATAAAAGTCTGGATTGTAAATTTCTAGAGTAATCATCACAAAAGAACAAATTATCACAGTGATGATTTGCCTCACCTCATTAGCAAAGGAAATCTAGTAGTGAAGTGAATTCTACCACCACTGAGTAATGCAAACAGCTGCATGCTAAAGAACCTTACAAATTAAGTATTTTGATATCATTTTAATACTTTTAGCACTATTATAAAGGCTATGCTCCTTTTTTGGTGAGGAGAAGATGAGAGGACAAAGAAGAAAACATTCTGTCAGCAGCACGAGTTTCATCAAATATTGAGGCTCCTACTCCTTGCTATTCCTCCATTTTCTGAAGACAAGCACAGCCCTTCATGTACCTTCAAAATGCCTGATACACCTGCTGTAAGAACTGCTAAAATCCATTATAACTCTGCCAAAACCTTGCCTTAAGGCCTATTTAGGCTAAACCCAGGCCTGTGCTACTGACTGGGCTGACAGATAAATTTCCTCATTGCTTACTAATGAGTACCATAAACTCTCAACTCCTCTTTTGCTGATAGTTATAGTCATGCAAAGTCGTTTTGCTGATATGCAGGATTTTGTTTGTTGAAATGAAACTACTGCTGACACAAAAACACTCTCTGATATAAAAGAAGCCTAGAGAGGTCTAGCTCCTAGAGGAGGAGACCTGAAACTCTGACGACTTCACTGCATTAACAAATATATGTATACTGACACAGTCTCTCAGAGAAGAAGCCAAAAAAGATTAATGCATAGATAGTATAGCACTAGCACCATAAAAAGCTGTAATCCTCCTTAACATCATAAACAAAGGAAAAAAAATACATATAGATACCACCCATGAAGTTCCTCTCTGTGAAGGTCCTCTCTCACTCTTCCAAAGAACAGGATCTGTCTGTGACTTCAATGCAGTGTACTCAGGGAGTGGGCGTATTAATCAGTGATGCATGGTGTCAAAATGCTGATAGCTTATAATGCTTTCCTGTAGTGTATATCCGAGATGTGTTTGGTGGCAAAGATTTGCAGTCCTTAACCTGCCTTCCATGGTCGTCTTCATACCAAACAGTAAGTCCTGCTGTAGTGCCTCATATAGCTTTAAAAGCCCTGCTTTGAAAGCCCTTGATGAGTCCTAATACAAAGGGGCTGCCATGGACTCTTTTCTTTACCTGTGAGGCTAGTTTTTCTTCACAAAACGTCAGAGAAATATGGTACTGTATTGGGCTGTCCAAGGAACAACACCTATATCATGCTAGATGCATTTTTTGGCCAAAATAAAATCACTACCCTCAGGACTGACACATGTGGACAAGGAGTAGAACTACAAGTATACAGAAATTCAGCCTCAGTTTTCATCTGCTTCAATCTGAATTGTTCTTTAAAAGCGTTGCTTAGAATGAATGACTGAAATATTTAATGTCATTCATATAATCAAATTGAGGAATAAAGAGAGAGTTCTTGCTTTAGCAAGCCAATCATTAGAAAAATAATATAATAAGTTTAAGGATATGGAATAAGAGCTTATGGAATAATTTCTTTATTTATTTATTTATTCCTTTAATTATGGAATAATTCCTTTTTTTAAAAATCACGTCCTTTGCAACAGTGACATTAATGCAGTAATAAGTCATGTTTATCTATTTTGTCTGATAAGCATTAGTGCTATTCCTTCACTGCTATGATGCTTTTTTTCCCCCGTTCAGTTATACTCAGATCAGTATCTGAAATCTCACATTTTTCCATGAACTCTACTGTAGTACACATTTGAATCATTTGACCCATGCAAATATATAGTATTGTTTAACATCAATTTTAATTGAAAATTTTCATTCACTATTTTCCAGTTAAAATGTTGGTAAAATGCATACATACATAGGCAACAGAGGGAAGGGAAAAGGATATATACATAGAGAGAGACAAAGCATACAACAAAAAGAACTTATTCAGTATTATTATTCATTATCAGGTCAGTAGGTCCTAACATAATATTGAATTCCACAGAGTTATGTTGGAAACTACTCTATAACTTAAGTAAAAATATTCAGAAACCAGAAAAAACAGAAAAGTTCCTTTCTATCTTTTAAGGCAGATAAAGCAAAAACCCATGGACTGCTAGAACCACTCAAAACTTCAGCCTGTTAAAACACTTATGTATTGCTTGCATTGCAACACATCACAGCACAAGGATTCACATCTGATGCAGACCATTTACAGCAGCTCTGTAGATGGTCTACTTCCTACACAAAACAGTTTCCATTTGCAATATATTTTAAAGGTGATTTTAAGCAAATCAAGTCTTTAAAAATATACAAATCTTACAGAATGGCACATGGAAAAGACTGGGCTTTTTTGACTTTATTCCTGAGAATTGCAGCATGCCAATAAAATTTGGCATGGACAAGAAAATAAAATAATATTTTTATAGTGTAGTGATCCAAGAGAAACTCCACCAACTGAACAGAATTTTATGCTATTTTTGGTGAAAACCTCTTTAGTTGTATACAAAGAGAATCCTCAGAATTCTTAAAAGAATCAAAATGAGAGAGGAGCAGTGTGTATGATAATGCAGAGAGTCAGGAAATATGCTCTGGACTTACTTCTCTCAGAAGGCTGATTTGTGACTTTTGGAGAGATATCTAACTCTAGTGTCACTTTTCTCCTCCTGTGTCATGCTTAGGTCACACTTACACATCTTTTTTAAAGCAACTTCATCATACATCATGTTTAAATGCATATAACCAAGTCCTAAGTTCTGAATTCTCATGCATTCTACATTCGTTCCACACTCTTTGCAAGGGAGAGAGTTCATTATATACTAATGACAGCTCAAGAGCATCAGAAAATCCTTTTTTTTCCTAAGTATTTTGTATCAATTTAAAAGAAGAAAAAAAAAATCAAACAACATCTGCTAAAGATAATCTGTAATTAAAAACTAACATGAGTCTTGTCAATGTTCTCAGATTGTGTTTGCTGATTTGAGCGCAGGAGTACTCTGGCAAACGACTCCCAGTTACACTGAGATTCTTTGGATCCATTAAGCAACACTGGTTCCTCACCAAAAGAGACCTGGGAAAAGCATCAGCAAGGCTAAGAGCCTTTTGCCTTCTCATGGGCCTATCCTACACATCCTGCAGGGCAAAGAAGTGTAACTCTGGCATTTTTAACACTGCCATTTTTCTACATATCTGGCTATCCTCATTCCTTCCCTATTTTTTTCATCTTCTGGATGGAAGATGAAAGTATTTTCAGCCTGGAAAACATTAAAAGAAAAGGAAAAATATTATCAGTGAGCATTTGCCAGTTCCAAGAAACATTGGAACATTGCTCAAATAACCACTTTTTTAGGTAGAGAAAACCAGAATAAAATCTGTTGGGAGACTATTTTTATCCCTGCTAACATTAGAAAGGGCCCAGTATTCATTTACATTTCATCAAGAACTTTTAAGTAGATGGCTATTGAGAGATTCAAGTTTTACTGCAGATGCACCAAGCAATATAGCAAAAGAGTTAATTTCTTCAAAATATTTTCCAAAACTCCCTGCTTGCTACAACAGGGCTGCCTCCAGCTAGCCAACAGTGGGAGGAAGAGAGAAGGAGCCTTAAAACCTATAAATACTGGACTACAAATGCCCCATAACATGTAAGCTGGATCAACCAGGAGATCCCCTGCTAAACCACTCCATGAGCGTGAGCGCCCAGCACCTCACTCCCAAAGCTGAAGCAGTGCCTGCCGTTCCCCCCTACCAGGAGGCGAGGAAACACCTGCCTTGTGCTACGTGGTTTCTCAGACACGAGGCTAGAGACTTGCCAATGAAGCAGATGCTCCACATTCAGTCTCCACTCACCAGATGGGATCCAGGTGGGACCCAGACCTCTTGTTGCAACGCACTCTGTAAGGTTCTTGCTTGGTGGTTTAAAGAGCTGCAATTACATTATCTCATTTCACTCTACTCTGCATATTGGCTGTAAGTAAGGTGCCAGGTTTTCTGTGGGGACTATAAATAAAGGACTATGACCATGCATTGTTGGGGTGGAGATTGCCCTCTTTGCTTCTACTGTTAAGATGCACGTTGTGTAGAGATCGGTCCAGAGAAAAGCGAGACGACTCTGAGGAGTAATACATAAAAACATGCTCCCACAGTGGGGAAAAACAGAGGTCTGGCCCCTGACAACATGTGGGAGAGGGATCTGTATTCCTCTCTACAGAAGACACAGCAGGTCTTGCCAATAAACCTTGCATAAATGAGAGACTCCTTTTCTACCCTAACCCTAGCACAATTCAGTTTCTTACTGCTGATATATTCTTCATAAAAAACTGCTGATCATTAAGCATGCTTCCAAAAAATTTTCAGAGCAAGACCCATGGCACACTACAACATAATCAGGCTCAGAGGAGAGGCTCAGTTAGGTCCTCAACCATGTCAGCATGTAGTCTCTGGAGATAATCCCAAGCACCTCCAGTCACCCTGCAGCTGATTTCCATGCTGTGATAGATTGTTGGTATATAAAATATTATTTTACTCTAGAAACCACATGAAAGAAGCAGGAGTTTGTAAAAATGTTGCAGCCAGGAAAAATGTCCTTAAGGTCCTGAATCCTGCAGTTTCTTTATTTTCAAATCACATGGGTGTTTCAACACTAAGTACATTAAATTAGAACATGCTGTTCAAACAAAGTTTTAGTAATTACAAGTGCTGACAACAATTAATATGTTCTTTATTAAAAAGAATTAACAGCAAAGGTTCCCTTGGCTGAATGTTTTCCTAGATAATGGATACTAACACGCTCCCCAAAGTAAATTATTGCTGCAGGAGCCCACAGAAATTGCAATGCTAAACTTCACTTATACACTAAAGGTCATATATTTAAACATGATGGTATTAATGTGGTTTGCTTCTCTATTAGAGCACCAGGGACAAAAACAATAGATGAAGAGGCAAAAATAATCAGTGAAAAGTTGTTTTGTTGCCTTGGCCAGGAAGCTCAGTTCCACAAATCTGTGGTCAGAGGGATCTGGTAAGTGCCACAAAAGAGTGTCTGTGTAACCACACACAGATGCAAGCTGCCAGTGGTGCTCTTGCTTCAACTGAGGCACCTCAACTAATAAATATTGCCAGAAGACACATCTTCAGAGTGAGACTAACATAAAAGTGACACACTACTCCTTACTGAACTCTACCAACCATCCACAATAACAAAAAAAAAAAAAAAGAAACTTTAAAAAAAGGCCCTACGCTGCAAAAAGTCTCATAATTCAATTGTTCTAGTCCATCGGCATCCAGAGCAAGATTATCTGCCAAATATTTCTACCCTGAAAGCACAAAAGGCCATGTAGATATCAGCCTGAAGACTTTCGCAGCTAAGTGCAGTTTCTATAACTACTTACTGTAGTCAATGCAATCAAAAATTCTCACAACACTTTCCACAAAGCTCTTGCTTTCTCACATAGTGAGCTGTGACCATGGTAACCTCTCACTACGTTACTCATTAGTTGTGCACAAAGTGGCAGCCTCCACACAGTGACCTGGATGCATTGAATCTTTGCTCTTTAGTCATGCCGCCATGCATTACTGATATCCAGTCTAAAGTAGGATTTTTTCCATTAACAACTATGATTACCACCAATAATTTGCACCAATAATAGCCAAGTTAGCAAACTTGGCTAAAGATGAGATGGAATCATTATGATTATCACCATTAGTATCTGGCCTTCAGTGCAACCAAATCTAGACTTTTACCCTCAAAACACTGTGTTAACTCATCATCCAGGGTTCCACTACAGTATTTTCTCTCAAACACACCATATAGATGTTTTAAGACTGCAGGGAACAAGAACATACACACTCCATGCAGAGCATTTTGGTTTGGTTACCTGAGCTAGTATAAACTTACTTGACACAGAACAGAAAACCTTAAGACAAATCCATATCAAAATTCAGCTGCCTGCTATTAAAACTTTAAAAATGGATCAGAAAATATCTGTAACAGGTTATTCATGTGTTTTCTTGTTTTCTTTTCTCCTCAAATAAAAGGAGTTCCTCAGTTCATCAGGCCTATTTGTCATTTTAAATGTTAGCCTATGTTGGGGTTTTTTTTTTTGCTATTTCATAAGAAAATAGCTTATTTATTTCTTTTTACGGAATTTTTTGTTGCGATCAAACTGCTATGCCATTCTTTTTGTTTTTATCACCTTAAGAATTCACTCAAATCCTCTCCCCATAGGGAGGATATATTTTCACATAATACTGGAACTGCCACTAAGTCCTACTGCTTTATGCCTGCTGTTATGCTATGCTAAACCAGATGGGTAGATTCTTTCCGGGCTCTCCTCCAAGAAGTTATCAGCTTTGTTTCTTGTTGGCCAAGCGTATCACCTTCAATTTATAATCACTGTCCAATAACCCAAGGACATCAGGACTCTGCCGAAGTCATGTCTCCTTATCACATTTTTGCCAACCACCTGACAAGGAAGGGGATCCTCATTCCCAAGCACTGAGCACTTGCACTGTCGTGTGGCATGTTACAGCCGCAGGACATGCACCTGTTTCCATATATGAATAATTTTTTAGAATTTATAAAGATGGGAACAGTTAATGCTTGTCTGGTTTATTTTACGTGAAATACAGTACTTTTGAAAAGAGGAAATAGCAAAACATCACATTTTTATCAGAAAAACCACATTGGCAGGAGCAATTCAGTGCTGAATTTTGACATGCTAAATAGGAAGAGGAAGTTGAAGGTGTTTCACAGACAGAGTTTGATTTCAGCTGGAGACCTCAGCACATTTGGTTACTGCAATGAACATACTAGGAAATATATGCCAAAATTTGTATATCTTAGTGCATAACAAAAGAAAAAGAATCAAGACATGACAGAATATTTTGCTATCAAGCAGCACAAACTTAATCAAAACTTCTCTAAGTCGCTTTTTCAGAGATGATAACTGTTAAAATCTTTTATTCTGTCATGCAGTTTTTCTGCTGAGGAAGAAAGAGCCATTTCTGCTGGTTAATTCTCAGTTATGACTGATAGGTACTTTTCCTGCCTTTGATTAAAAAAAGTGGGTCTGAAAGCAGAAAATCAGGATTATTATAAGCAGAAAAATTATCTGCCTGGTTTTCTCAGGCCAACTTCACCAGGCATTTTTCCATTTTTTCAGTGTTTCCTTAACTGTGTCACTGGATGAGGCTGACACCACCAGCCAGGTCTTCAGGACCAAGTGAAAAAGAGAAGGGAAAGGAGACAGAGGAGCAAGAGGTGGCGGTTATTTCATCTCCCTGTTCTTTTATATCTTAACGTCAGCATTTAGTATTATAGATACTGCAGAGCTGTTGGTTTATTTTTCAAGTTTGAGTGCAGAAAAGACATTGGCTTAGAAAATAGATGGTAATTGCTACAACAGGTTTTTAAGGCTAGCAGCAGTCATTAATCCTACAGAAACACCAGAAGGTAGAGAAACACTGCACGTAGAGAAGACTTTGCAGGCTATATCTGGCCAAATACTTACTCTCCAACTGGCTGGCCCTTCACATCACCTCTTTTATCTGTCCACTCTCCCCAGATTAAATCTTTTAACTGTCATCAAACACTCCGCACAGAAAGGAGCTCAGAAATCTGACATGAAACTCCCAATTGTCTGAGCATTTTGGCAAGCATTGTAAGCATTACTGAAGTATTGTCTAATAATAGACAAAAGCTGAGTTTTCAGCATTTTTAATCCATAATGCACAGTGCATAGGTACAGGTGCATGTTAACATGATAAGAACACAGTATTACTCAGTGATCCACCTCCACTCAGTGATCCATGTGTTCAGCTTTACAGCATTGGGTTAGAAATGTTAAAGGTTCCATTTTAAAAATTCTGGGGAGCATGTAACAAATTATTATGAAAGATTTTGCCACTTAAAGTAGCACACAAAGTTTATGACCTAACCTGACATGAACTACAACAATAACTTTAATCCTAGGGGAAGGACATTGGTTCAGCAATTCTATAGCATATATATATTCTGAGAAATGCTAAAGTTTAATGTACATTGAATTACAACAACTAATATCAATGCAAAAGCACACTTACTTCCCCTTACATTCAATAGCTGCTGCTCTGCATTACTTTGTATTCTGCCAGTTCCTCCATCTGTCTTCCTTTTACTGGGCTGTGGTCACCAACCATTATCCACCAAATGTTGCCATCCCACCAAGTGAGTCTTCAAGAAGCCCTATGAAGAACTACCAGAACAAATCACGTGCAAAAGACAACATCAGAGAAACGCAAACAAGAGGTCACACTTTGATAGGACATTGAAATGAATTTAAGGAAAACAACATCTTAAAGTGATTTCTCATCTGAGCAATGCTTCTACTTCAAATAAGGATGTTGTTTCAGGAATCCACCTGTGATGCTTCATAGAGTACAGAGACCAAGGAGCAAAACAGCTCACAAGAAAATATCTGCCCTGTAAACCATTCCAAGCACAGAAAATTATGAAAAGTCCACAGGTGCCCACACATTGTCTAAAAACCCATCACTATGCAGAAAACAGCAATCAGTCATCAATAAATATATAAGGGGTTTACTTGCTATCATTAATTTGCATGGCTGATATCAGGTCATATATTGTTTCTTTATTTCACACCCACCCTAATATGACAACTAGGAACACAGAGAAAGATTGTAAAGCAGCACATCATTTCTATGAGAGTGTGTTTGGGCTGCACTCCCAGCCAGACCACCATTCATGATCCATCTCTTTTCTTCTTCATTACCAGTTATCTCTGAGGAAGGTTTAAAAAAAGACTTCCTTGGCAAAGGCTCAAGATATGTGTTGTTTTACGCCATGCCACGTCGTGTCAGAGCAAGTACAAATAACAAAAGCTATTTTTTATTATATGCTTATTGAGTACTGTGTGAACTTACATTATCCATATCCATTTACCTTGATGTTTGAGTAATATGTACCTGGAGTTCCAAAGTTTTACAGCATCAGGTTTTTCTTTGTTCAATAGTGGTTTGAGGTGACAGGGAATTAAACTACATTTTACAATACTGGAAGAGATTTTATTGCATTTATTATTTTATTGTGGTAGATTTTGGAGAGAAGTTCAGCAGAAGAGAATAGTTTACTTTGGAGGAAATATTTCAACAGAATGAACATATGTAACAATGTGAAAACACACAAGGATAATATGGCACCAGTGAGACAATAAACTCAGAATTTTGCCTCAAATTCCAAATAACCTCTGGAAAATATTTACAGTGAACTTTGAACATACTTACAGGGGATATAAAATGAAATTTAAGACTGACAAAACACTCTATTTCAGTTTGAATATTTGAAGGCCTGAGTGCATTAATTCATCCCAGCATAGCAGAGATGCCCTGCAGTCCTGCTGCATCTCACAGGGGACTGTTCTGCCTATCAACTCATGGACAAAGATGTTCTTAATGCACTTTGAGCTCCCTGGCAGGGCTCCGCTTTCTTAAACAAACATGTTCCTCACTTCCCAGGCAAACAAAGTAATGAAACTTACTCCAGTATAACAGTACCTGGAAAGGTACTGGTGCTGATCCCAGCCTGGTTCCATCCTTCGTTCACCATCTCTCCCGCCTCCCTTCACTCCTCTCCCTTCGTTCTCTACAGACTCATGCTGTCTTCTAAGAGATGTGCATCTTTCCTTCCTCTTAGAGTCTCTGAGCAATGTACTGATAATAATTCAATGTTAATAAATCATCCAAGCATCCTACAAATATCCCTGAACTAAAAAAAAAAAAAAAGGCATAAAAAAGCACACTGCATAAGAGCTCCAAAACAGAGTCTACAGCTTCCCAGTCCTGGAAGAGACTCTGAGGACAGGATCTCAGTTTTGAGATGGAAAATATTTTCCTTTCGGTACCATGGCAACTGAACAATGAAGAGTAATTACCTGATGCTCTTCTCACCTCCCATAATCACTGCACCTGCAAGTTGACTTGCTTTGGAGAACTGAACCTTCGGCTACCTCCTGATGCCTGGTAAATAGTAGAGAAAGGTATCTTCAGAAAACTTCTAGCAACCTGAGGAAATAAGGCTGCCCAGACCCAGAACAACAGCCACTCTCCTGGGCAGGAGAGGAGGACAGGGCTTCCTATGACTCACAGTTCTGGGGAGTAAAGGAAAAGCAAAGAATTGCAAAGACCACAAACAGGCAGATCATTTTACTTGCAGATGTGCTAAGGCCATAGTGCTCCTTCATCCTTAGCCACATAAAATGTGGAGTACAGCTTTTCAGAAGACAAACACAGCAAAAAACTGCAGATATCATAGAATCATAGAATAATTAAAGTTGGAAGGGACCTCCAGAGGTCATCCAGTCCAACCTCCCTGCACACACAGGGTCACCTACAGCATGTGGCACAGGGTGGTGTCCAAGGAAGTTTTGAAGATCTCCAGAGAAGGAGACTCCACCACCTCTCTGGGCAGCCTGTGCCAGGGCTCTGTCACCCTCACTGTTAAGAAATTTTTCCTCAAGTTCCTGTGGAACTTTTGGTGCTTCAATTTGTGGCCATTTCCTCTAGTCCTATCACTGGCTACCACTGAAAAGAGGCCAGCCCCATCCTCCTCAATCCCTCCCTTGACATACTTGTACACACTGATGAGGTCCCCTCTCAGTCTTCTTTTCTGCAGGCTGAACAGGCCCAGCTCTCTCAGCCTTTCCTCATAGGGCAGATGTTCCAGGCCCCTAATCATCTTCGTGGCCCTGTGCTGGACTCTCTCCAGCAGCTCCACATCCCTCCTGCACTGGTGAGCCCAGAACTGCACACAGTACTCGAGGTGCGGCCTCACCACGGCTGAGTAGAGGGGCAGAATCACCTCCCTCGACCTGCTGGAGACGCTCTGCTTAATGCACCCCAGGATCCCATTGGCCTTCTTGGCCACGAGGGCACACTGCTGCCTCATGGTCAGCTTGTCGTCCACCATGACGTCCAGGTCCCTCTCTGCGGGGCTGCTCTCCAGGAGGTCGGTCCCCAGCCTGTAGGAGTGTCTGAGGTTATTCCTGCCCAGGTGCAGGACCCTRCACTTGCCCYTGTTGAACTTCATGAGGTTACTCGCCGCCCAGTTGTCCAGTCTGTCCAGGTCCCTCTGGACGGCAGCGCAGCCCTCAGGGCTGTCAGCTATTCCTCCCAGTTTGGTATCATCAGCAAACTYGCTGAGGGAGCACTCCATCCCTTCATCCAGGTCATTAATGAATAAATTGAACAGGACCGGACCGAGGACTGACCCCAGGGGGACACCACTAACCACAGGTCTCCAATGGGACTCTACACCACTGATCACCAGCCTCTGAGCACTGCCATCCAGCCAATTCAGCCATCTAGCCAATTACCCAGCTGTAAAGCATTTTCCAGAAAAGCTGCATGCTCCATTTGCAGGTAGTCATGATTTTTTGGGAACAGGTTTACAACTTAAAATAGCTCCACTGTTTTAAGCTCCATCTCTTCACTTTTGTTGCTGGTTCAAGTATGTACACTTTGGCATGGATGGAGTTTCACTTTCTATTTAAAAGACACCACATTTTCTAGAAACGTGACCAGTTGATATTAATGTGAATACAGAAAAGTATGATTTCATGATAAGTGCACTTCTCCAACGTGTAAGGTTGGTTCCCAAACATAAATATACTGTCATTTCATAAACATTTCATAAAACACTGCATTATTTCATGTGTTTCATGAAATATATATAGGAGCTGAATATTGTATGAAATATTGCAGAAGAATTATATGAATTAAAATGAAATATTAAATCTCATATATATTTCATGTATTTTCACAAAATATTGATGTACTTACTCATTACRTATAAATAGCACCACGCACAACTTGGATGAAACTAACTTTTTTTAAAAAACTACATAACATCTTTTATCATCAAAATGGAAACGCAATATAAACCTTACCACATGTCATCAGAATGGATTTTTCACTGAAAGTGTTTTACCAGCTCGGTAATCTGAAAATGTCTGCATACTTATCATCAACAGTCAGGTTGTCTTGGATGTCATGTAACATAGCATACATTTGTAAAGTAAGTTAAGCCCTATCTTTTTATCACCAGACTAACATATCTTTCTAAGATTGAGTGTTGTCAGCCTTGGTAAGAAAGGACGCCCAGAACTTGAGGAAATCTAAGTCCTACAGAAATTCCTATCTTTGCTCATGGAAGCAAATTTCCCTTTGTCAGCACTTCTGCACCATGAAACCTGATTCTAACAGCAGCATTCACCTCAAATTAATTTTTTTGGATAGCATCAAAAAAGAAAAAAAAAAGGCACAGAAGACAAGATCTGCACTCACCCTCATAAAAGTGTCAATTGCAGACCTTATATTTCACAGTCAATGCTGGTCAGCCCAGGTCTGTAGTTCAGTTCTCTCCTATTAGTCAGCATATGTTGCACAAGTTCTAGAAATGGCTTTACACAGGACAAGCCTGATCCAAGAAGATGCCAATCCACGTTGTCTTCTGTCTTCTTCTGCTGCTGCTACTGGCAGCGTAGCTGCCTGATCTTCTCTCCAAATTTTTTGCAGAACTGGTTAGCAATGTACCTGCTGAACAGCAAAGTTGGTGTAAAGCAACAAAACACCGTCACCGGACTATCTGGCATCAAAATTTGAAATTATGGTGTCATATGTACAGGAAATGGATCTCAGGATGTCAGTGAAAGGATCTACACATTTGACACGCACGTTAGAACATCGTCTTGCTTCTGGATGACTGCCCCAAGAAAGCCCAGAATAGCTTGTGGGCAAAAATATGCTGGATATAGCCAGCGCTAAGGCAAGCTTTCTGGTACACCTACACAGACTGCTGTATAGAAGCGGTTATTTTAAATGCAGTTAGACACATTGGTCATGTGGATGCATCTCTCAAAGACCACCTCCTCTATAACAGTTATTTTCCAGTAATCAATGGCAAATGAAGATTGCCATGTAGACAAAACCTCAGTTACACTCTGAAAAAATATTCTCTCATGTAGTTCTTCCTTTCTCTAGGAAAAAAAAAAAAAGTAATTTTCTGATTTTAGCAATAACAAGAATAATATAGTTTACTCATGCAGGAAGAGATTTTCCACAATGCAAAGAAAACTTAACACATTTACTCTTTTACTATTGTTCATATCTGATATGCCTGACAAAAGCAGCATGTTCTTACAAATAATAACATAGTGTTGTCAAGTTTGTTATTGCAAACTGCTATAAAAGCCCATTCTGTAATCCTGCCATCCTCGCTGAATTTTGCTTTTGTTTCCCTGATATGCTCCATGGCACATTTTGTTTGGCACACTATATGAAATTTGAGAGTAGTTTTAATTCAGTTGCTCCGTGATCATACAAAGGTACAACAAATAAAATACACTAACAGGAAACCTGAGGTGCATAAATAGCAAGGCTGCTTCGGCATCCACCAACAGACAAATTTTAAGAAGACATAAAGCCTTTTAGAAGTGACTTTTGACTAGTTCCTGTCTTTCTTTTCTTGGTGCTGCCCCCTTTCTGCACTCTCCTTTTTGCTCCATCTATACTTAATGAACTTCTCCTGTTACTGATAACATACTGTTCAGCACCAGTTTGCTTTCTTCTTGGCATAAGACTATGATATTATGCCTTGTTTGCATTGTAAGTAACACTCCAGGACTGCAGATAGCCCAGTATTTTACACTGGAAAGGAACAGATTTTAAAATCTTCTGGGAGGGAAAATATCCACCACCATCACCACCATTAAGCAAAAAGACACAAGAAAAGGAGGGCTTCATGACCTAACACAGGAAATTGAGACAGAAAAAGACCAAAGCTTGATTTCTAAGGAGCTAACTAAGCCACATGAGCTTGGGTTTCTGTCCAGAGATTCAGCCAGGGTGCCCTGCAGCGTCACAGGGAATTTTGCAGCAGAGTCAGGACCAGCAATGCCTGTCACCTTTCCCAGCCTTAGTCACTGAGGACCAGGTCTACACCAACAACAGAGCCGCAACAACTAGGAGAAAGGGCATTTCACTTCTAGTAAGGTACCCTATTAGTACCCTTAAGCTGTCTTTGGAAGCCAAGTTCAGCTTTCGATGCTGTACCACACTGTTAGAAACTATCTGCTCAGCATGTCCCTTTTTCTCACGTATAGCTGCACTGCACTCCACTGTGCAACACAAAACATTTAAATGTCACCTGGCTATAGTGACATTTCAGAGTCAGTGAGACCTTTTTCAGCTCAATATAAATTGACCAAAGCTCTTCCAGAGAGAAAAACAGTCCCTTGTGGTTAAACAGTTCTTCTGTGTGAGTAACCTCTTATCATGCATTCAAAACCTGGTTTGCTTGAGAAATGAGAACTTCTTTCCTTGGGCGCTTTTTTTATTATTATTGCTATTACTTATTTAATTTCTTATTAAAATATTTACCATTGCTATGCCAAAGGATTTTCGAATATTGCTTCTTTCTCGTCTTTTCTCCAATAAGGAACATTTGAGTAATGATGTGTAACTTGTTAATGCTCCATGCCTCATGTGTGGGCAATCTGTTAAAAATGCTGCATTTTGTATTTCTATGTTGCTATGCATTTCAAAAAAAAAAAAAAAAAACAACCAACACAACATTCTCCTGGGTACTAACTAGAATGGTGGAAAATTGCATTCTGTTGACTATTAAGCAATTTGTAGTGAAAGAAAGAATGTTTAGTAGCACTGTTCAAAATTGCCATTAGGTCTTTCTCAAATTTCTCTCTCAACTCGATTAGTTCCATTAACTGGCTTTTTATTTTTTTTCTTCCTCCTCTCTAAGCTGCCTCTTTTTGTTCTTGCTCTGTATTTGTTTGTTTGTTTTACAGTGAGGACAAATGATTTTATCCCAGACGAAGAGCTAAGCGCTCTCGGAATAACTGAATCATTTAGTAGTGCTTGGCTTCATGTGTTTGTCAGCTGCAGCTGACATTTAGCACAGGCTTTATCTCAGTTGTGGTAATTACTACATTGACATGAGCTCTCATACACAGCACAGATTGTTTTCAGCAGATGTAACCAAGCAACTCTGCCTTCCTTGGAAGAGTTTTTCCAGCTTTTGAAGTGTGACAATATGCAGACACATGCACTTACCCCCTTACCGACATAGGCGCACATACACACCACTGGTCAATGCCATTTTCATGGCAGCATCCACTCTCAGTGCCAAGTCTCTCTGATTACCCCACGCCACAATAGTATGGAATCGCTCTGCTCTACGCGACTGCTGCATTACATGCTGGCGGCGCTTCTTATTATACATGAAGGTTATTGTTATTGTAATGTATCTCAGTGGTGCACCAAATGTTACTTTAATGATGTAATTAATATGCTTGGATTTACCATCTAATGTTCTTAGGCACCACTTGTGTTAGCATGTGATACCACCCATTTCAAAGATAGCTGGAAACAGCAGCTTTTTGTTAAGGAAGTTGGCAGGGAAAGAAAAAGGATTAATAATATAAGTCACATCCCCTAACAACACTTTAAAAACATTTGTGGCAGATGTGTTCAGCTGACACAGGAACCGAGAGTGATGCTGCCTCCAAAGTTTGTACAGTTTGCATTATTTATGTATAGCTGACCTTTTATTTATTATTATTCCTGACTGTGAAGAATATGAGTAAAGACAAGCTGGGTTTTATTAGCAACAAATCAATCTGTTTAGATTCTGAAATTCACAGCCAGTTGAGCAAATTTTAGGACAGTCTACCTCCAATATTAAAAAATTATTAACAATAATAAATTATGTATTATGTATACAAGCAAGCAAATGTTCTTTTTTTCTCCCTTCCAAATGACATTCTTTTTCCACTAGGTAAGATGGCATATAGCAATGTAATATAGATACCTGAGTGTAGCAGTGACTGCACTTGAACATGGAGAACTTGCATAAGCACAGTAAGGAACTAAGATACAGCTTCATACTCCTCTAGCATGGCTCTGACTCTTTGCTTTCTAACAATATATGACTTTATTATTACTAGTGTTCTTAGAAAAGCAATTGTGAGCTTAAATAAGAAATAGTAAAAAGCCTTAGGTATGCTAATTGTGAATATAAAAGTTTCCAAGAACACAGCAAGAAAACCCAAAGATTAAAATTGTCTCAATCTTTACTCTCCCACAGATAGCTAACTCATGTTCCTGATGATGCAGAACACTCTTTTTGTGTGATTTACAATTTTACTCTAAGCCATGTTATAGAGATCCAAAAAATACCTTCCCATTTTCCATACAAGAACCACAAACTTGTCAAAGAAATAAAAGTCAGAAAAATGCTAGTACCAAATTTTGAAACATGCATATTTAAAAAAATAGGAAAGATCAATCAATCAAATTATTTAAATCAACCACACTTTGGCTAAAAAAATGAATGCAAATTTTAAAAATGAGTCCAAAGATTATGGGAAACTTTCCCCTGAAATGTTCTTTCTTTCATTTGATAAATCTAGACAGCTGCTATTATATTGCCAAATGCTTTGAGCTGACCTTGTACAACAAAGCTTTTGATTAAATAATATTTTAATTGGAAAGTATAATACCAAGAATTTTAATTGCAAAATATCAGACTCAAAAATGCCATCACAGTTTGTGTTTTCCATGGAAAAAGATATCTACAGAGATCTGCTCTTGCAAGAAACTTTATAATGAGTTAAATACATCTGCCAACTAATTAACACAGTGTGGAGAATGCAAACAATGTTCTATAAAATTTCTGGATTAAAAATATATTTTGATATTTTTCTTCATTTTATGAAGTCTCTGCTACAGTAGTCCATTTCTTGTGGCCACGCTTGCTGTTCACAGAGGCCAAGTTTCTTCTAGTAAGTAGTAATGGAATGAGATACCTAGACATCTGATGTATGCTGTTTTTAGAAACACGGAACAAACTCAGGCAGAAAGTATTTTTTACTCTCTGCCACTACTGATATTTGATCTTGAGACCACTGCTGTTTTAAAATAAAGAGACACACAGATGAATGCATCATATCACAGGAGGGAGGTGGGAGCAGTTTTTTGAACTCTTTCCTCTGAATGTAAGTGTTTTGCCTGTGGATTGGTGCCAGTTGTCATACTCATGTGGCACAAATAACCTGACACTGAGCCCTTTGGAGGAGGGGATACTTTAGGCAAAGCATCTATAACGCTGAAAAAAAAAAAAATATTTCAAATGTTGTGTTCTAATAATAAACCTCTCCAAGTATTATTTTAGTATTCTTGTCTTCCTCAATGTTCCCCATACACATCTTTGCCGATATATAAAAACATGTATATTAAAAGGGTCAAAGCCCTGTGAGAGGCCCAGCACCTGGAGCTCCGATCAAAATCAGACTAGCAACAGTTTGCTACTGCTTATATATTTTAGCAGTTGGACCAAGACAAAGACTCGTACTGGGGCTGAGGATTTGTCTTGTTTACAGACCCGTTTAGCAAGTCTCCCACGCATTCTGGCACTACACAATCCCTGACACTGAGACCACCCTAACGGTGTGAAGAGCAACAGYTCAATCTACAGTCTCACAATAATCAACATTTTTAAGGGATTTTTTAACAGCCAAACACAAGTAACACAACTACAATGCAGGTGCAAATCAGTCGTGCAAAAGCAGCAGTTACATGTCTACTTAGAGCTACACATGTGCCATAAATAAAGCATATTTAGAAGTTATCTCTCAGGTCAAAACACAAGGACATTTTCCCTAGCTGCGTAGAAACAGAACCTATGTGTTAAGGAGAAAGACCTGCTCAGAGCAGAATTAAAGAGCAAAATGTTTTCTCATAAGAACCAAACATTTTATTTAATTCTATATAGATACTGTGTTGCTGGAGTCCCATTTATGTAAGGTGATCCAACCACCAAGCGGTGGGAAGTCAAACACATGGGGAATGAAATTATAAACCCTCTTCAACTTGTTAAAATCACTCAACACCTCAGAAACTTTGCAACTAATGCATTCTAGTTATGGATATAAACCTGTGTCCCCACACACCCCCTTCTCCAGCCTATATTTTTTTTCTGGTTAATGTAAGTGCGTACTAGCAATAGATCACTGCAATAATAATCTTTTAAACCTTATTCCTAGAGGAACTCAAAATAACAGGAGGGATATTGCTATAATGCTAATATTTAAGAAGTTACTTTTCTATTCTATTAAAAAAAACCCCTCAATGACACCATGTTGCAATGATTATTTATGAAAGAAGCAGAGACTATAAACCCCATTTCTACATCATGTTTACCCCATGCTTACTACATCAAAATCTATAGTTCCTTTCAAAGTATAGTATTTTTGACATAGAAGGAGAAGACTAGCAAGCAAACCTGGATAAATGTTATTACAGCTAATATAACAAGCTAATATCCAAGAGGTCCTGAGAACAAAATAATAATCCAGGTAATCATTAGCTACAGGAAAGCATGACAAAGAAATTCTAAAACAGCAGAGACTGAGTGGGGGGAAAAAAATGAAAGGAAAAGACACTTAATCATAAGTCTAGTTTTTAGTRGTTATTTATTTATTCTTCTCTCTGAAGTCCTTTACTTTTCTCCTAGAGTCACTCCTTATACAAGGCAGGGCTCGATGATGACTTAATTTCCCGTTCAAAGAGACAGAGCAGCTGAAGCCGCCTTGTTAAGGACCACAATTTTTTCTCACCATCTCCTTTGCCTCAGGAGGGAAATAGGCTGCTTTTGTCAGTGTAAATGCAGGCTAGTAGTTGATTATTCCTCTTTATCTCCCCTTCCTTACATGCCAGCTCAGCAGTACTGTGAGGTGCACGTGCGAGTGAGGAGGAGATATCTTATTCAGAGCATTTTATTCTGTATTACAATACCAAAAACTAGCATAAAGCTGTAAATTCATCTGGGGACCAAACTTTCCTCTTCCACATGGAAATCAGTGTCTGCTTTGCTACTGGCTTCACTAAGACCTAGTTTGGATATCTTATGCTTTGGAACGGAAATAAATTTTGAATACATTCTCATAATAAAATACAAATCCCTGAGATCGCAATATACTCAAAGATATGCAAAGCGCTGCTGAGATTCTCAACTTGCTCCAAAAAGGAATTCAAATTTTAATTTATTTATGCAAGTGCAATAAGAAAAGCAGTTTCATGGACATTTTCTTTGTCTCCATTTCCTGCTTCTCTGCTTCACTCTTTTGCCAAAAGCTTCATCACCCTTCTGCAATAAAAATATGCTAAATAAAAAAAGAACCTGTAGAATAATAGTTTGGAAAACTTTTGTGCTTTCAAACACATCTCAGTGGTGATTTTATAGATGGATATTTTTTAAAGATTTATCTCGTTTTTAGAGACAAAGACGTGTCTGTTTTTTTTTTTTTTAAAAAAGGGGGGGTTAGTAGAGAACTGCAAAATTTCTGAACTGATAGCTTTTAAATATGTACTTAAGACCAAAGCTATTTGAATTAGCAAAAGTAGTAAGACATTGGAATTCAACCCACAGTAAATACAACACAGATAYATTAGTATACATGTTACTTTATTGTATTTACACAGGAGAAACTTGAAAAGGAACTTGAAACAGGAAAAGGAAGACAGACGAACAGCATAGTAAGTGCACACAGCTCTATCCTTAATAGCTTTTCTTAAGACCTGTGCTGTGCTAACCAAATTCATTTTGCTTTACCTCTTTTAACAGAGGAAATTAGAAATTAAAAAGAAGCCTGTGAGACAATCTATTGGTTGAGGCCATTAAACGAATTACTTTGCACATTGAATACCATTTAGCTTGGAAATGGTACTAGTACTATTAATTTCTACCTTTTTAATGCAAACTTTAGCTAGCACATGACCCGTACTGTGTAACAGCAGTTACACCCCAGGGACTAGAGATTAACAGCATGTGCTACGAGTGGTTTATTTTACAATTGCTGTGAAATAAAAGCTGATGGAAATGAGCGACTGGTGAATTACTTTGCCAGAAAATCAACAATATTTTTATCACCATGGAGAAAAAAAAAAAAATAAAAAGGCACTTTTTTTTTCCTTAAAATTGGTTTCATAGACAAACACAATAGTCAAGGGAAAGCTGGAGGAGGGGAAAACAGAAAAGCAAGATGCTGTACCCAATCCTGTCATTTTCAGTGTTTGTTGCAGCTTATCTGAATACATTTTACCAGCTAAATCTTTATGTCACAGTTAATTAAAACACAATTTAGGCATAAAAAGCAACAGCCAAATGAAATGAAAATTATTTTCCAGATAAACTCCAGTCAGTCAGCTTTTCATTCTCATTAAAGAAACATTAATGCAGCTGCTCTGCCCGTTATATTTTTGGAGTGCTAAGGAAGAAGAAAATTAATCACACAGCAGGGTATTTTGGGGAGGTTGGCTTTGTTGATTTTTTAACCCATGATATAGATTCATTCTGAATTTTAAAAATGCTGAAAAAAATGCACTTTTTTTCCCTATGGCTTCTCATCTTAACAGTAAGCATATTTTAATTTAGAACAAAAGATTAATGTAATATCACTGTTGAGAAAAACATGAACATCGTCAATAACTGCATAAGAGCGTGTGACTTGACCACTAGAATTCTTCAGGTGAGATGATTAGAAACAGCCTATGCTGAATTGCATTGTTTTGCAGTTGCACAGGGAGATTTCCCCTCCTCTACAACATGCTTCCTCCAAGAAGCAGCTTATACCACAAAGGAACAAAATCTAATGAGAATTATCCCATCTAACATAAAAATATAGAAAACTCCCACTTTATAACTGCATCTTCTTAAAGAAGTATCAGGGTGTAATGGATAAGACTATGATAAAGACAGATACCAATGAATATGCAAGCCTAACAGTCATTTATGTTGTTACCCAAGAAAGTACAAACATACACCTGTTTAGACAAACATACACATCCATTTTGTCTACAAACACCTACACTTCTTTTCTGCTTTATGAGAAATTTGGGTTTATTAGAAAAAAAGCAGCTTTATACTCTTGCCTACATTTATCTTTAATCAAAATTATTTTTCATCTTTGATCTTACTCTGAGGTTTTGTGCAAGTCAATTTTTTTATTTATCATGGGTGTTAGTCCATAGTATACAGCAGCTGACAGCTGACTGCCTTCGCCAACCTCTCAGCATCCCAGAGGCCATGCATACCTTCCTCAAGTATACCAGATAGCAATATGTGACATAATTTACATGAGCAGAATTTAGAATTCATTGAGAATCTACTTATAACTAAAGCAGGGTCGAGAGAGAAAGACAATTTAATAGATATAAGGATCCTTTCACAAGGCACATTAACACCAGAGTCTTTTCAACAGTGTTGCAAACAGAGGTGAGAATATGCAGAACCAAATATTTAACTTAAAATTTTGCTTCTTTCTAGTCATTACCAATTAAATTTATAGAACTGGCAATCAGATTTTAACTGTAGAATTGTAAAAATGAGTATACTAAGTCCTAGATCACAAAGGGCCTGCCATTAAAATCTCTATTTTTTTTTCCCCAACAAATTTAATTGTAAGAAGAGACTTAAAGTGCAAAGATGCTCAGGTCTGAAATAAAAAGAAGACAAAGCTGGGTGACCTTCAGCAAAGAAGAGTTTTTCTAGTTAAGTCTCTTATTCTCAAGAAAGATATCCTATACCTATTCCAGCTCCAAAATAATGAAATATTATTATTTAAAACAACCAACTCCCTCGCACTCCAAAAGGCTGTTTTCCCCAGTCATTCAGCCAATAAGGTAATATCAGCCTATGCAACTCAGATGTGTATTCATAAAACCCTCTGATTTTTTTCTTATACAGCAACTCACTATTAACTTTCCCCCAAAAAAAATACTTAGCTGGACCCAAAAATGAAAATTACTCTATAATTTGATCCAGTGAGTGTCTGAAATTACCTTACGGCTGACACAGCTAGACAGGGAACATCACCAAAAATGGTTGCTTGTGTTAATAAAGCTTGTGATTTATAAGGATTTTTAAAGAATAATGAACAGATGTAATGTCAACACAATTCAAAGCTATTTCCTGCTAGTTTTATGCAGCCAGCCAAGCTGTATGTGGCCAAGACCCCAGTTCACCATTCATTAATGAATAAGAGCTTAATTAAGCTTGGGCTTTGTGTTGATAATACCCATTATTTCAGAACAGCTGTACTTCTGCATCCATGAAAACCTACTTTAAGGTGCTTTTAGAAGCCTTCAATTGGGATCACCACAGAGGTAAGTAGATCAGTGGCATAGACCAAAGAGCAGGTTTCAGCACCAATGACTCCAGCCCACAGGAATGAGGGCAGGAGTACAGGAAAGGCAACGAGCAGGAAAGATCAAAGTCTGAAGGAGAAAGCCCAAGTGAAGGGGAAGCAGGCATTTACCTGAGTACCTTGGTCCCTGGCATAACAGAGCCTCACACAAACTTAAAAGGCACACACCAGTAATAACCCAAATAACGTCTTGTTGGTAGATTTTTTTTTGGACTTTTTTTTTTCCCCAAATGAATCAGCTACTTTAAGGGGGGCAGGGTAATAAGAAAATAAGCAAAATAAAAAGACTGAAGTTCCTGCATACACTGCTGAGCTCTGTAAAATCCTCCATTACTGTCATTTTGCTGTTGACTGTTTCTCATTATGTTCTACTTGTATACATCTGAATGTCATTATGCAATTGCAGAAATGCTGTGGGGTCGTGGATAAACACAAAGGCACTCAGAGCCATACTAATTTTATTCTCACCAGGCACTGACAAGGTAGAGCCAAGCCTACTCACATCAGCTCTTAGGTGGTGTACTTCCAAAACAGAGTGGCTTCATTAAAAAGAGACACATATGTTCCTACTAAAAGCAGATACTGCCAGTTTTTCTAATTGACTGAGTAAAATAACACTACTGAGAATTTCTGAGAATCCAAGCTACACGTCACAGTTTATGAAACAAAAGTTTAAGCACGCATAATGGCCCACACAAGTAATGGCTGAGCGGTGTCCGCTTTTCTTTCATCATCCAGGGGGTGCACTAGAGGAACTGCAATGTGACAGACAGTATTTCAACAAGAGGGAAAGAGGAATATATAGCTTTTAATATGCTATCTTTGGGCACAAAGATGCTTGACACTGAAGTGCTTTGCTATTTTTAAGAATACTGCAAGAATCTAAACATGATGACTTCTATCAGATTCAATGAAAAGCACTCTCAGTGCAACAAAGCTGAAATTTCAATTGCACAAGCATCAAAATATGCAGAACTGCAGTAAGGAAGTTTAGTTGCTCAGATCCTCAAGATCCTTAAACAGGATCTTAGAAAGAAATTAGCATAGGCCACAGCTAGCCTTACCAGGCAGGTGCATATAGAGGGAAACCAAACTAGGGAAGATTACAGGTTTCTGTTTCGTTCACCAGTGACAGAATTTTATGCTCAGTTAATTAACACTAGCATGAAGGAAAGTTGTTAAATTCCAGTTTTAGGACCTGTGATTGTCACAAAGTATATAAGAGATGGATATTTCTTCATGTTTCTTCACGCGACTCAATTAACACTGAAAATGATATAGAATAATAGCACCTTTTCTTTCTTTGCATTTAACTACTGATATTTTTGCAGCATTTGACAACTCTTGTGTTCTAGCATGAAGGACTTGTGAGGCAAGAACCATCAAAAAAAAAAATTCCAGATGAAGCTGCTAAAAGGCTACAAACACAGATATCATCTGCAAATCATTATCAAATAATCAAAACATTAACAGCATGCACAGGTGATGACTATCACCACTGAGATGTCATTGAAGGCTTATACATTGATAGCTTTAGCAGGCAATAGAAATTGGAAAGCTTTAGTAAGTACAGAATTCCTCAGCTCAGTTGCTCCAAGAGATGCCCTTAAAATTAAACCCTGCTTTATGTGAGTTATGTGAATGTTTGTGTGGCATAGCCCTAGGCACCTATATTTTTCATTTACCCATTTTAGTGGTAGTACATAATTATTCACCACAGCTCAGAGCAGGGTCATTACATCTCAGAATTCCCCTTCCATTGCAAGTTTCAGTGCCTGAGATATGCAGTCATACTAAACCCATCACATTGCTAGACACTTAAAACAGTCCTAAAAATATATGGGAATTCCTCTCAAGTGGAGAATTGCTGAATATACAGATCTTTTACAGGTAGTTTTGTATAAGGATTTATTTCACTAAAAAGTCCCTTCTTAGAAAGCTGTATGTTTTGCAAGGGTCTATTTTATAACAGTTCTACTTTAAATGTCAAGACTCCAATTTATTTTTTTAAGAATAAAGACAATTGTCACAAAAATCTTATTAACTATCAATTAAAGTTTTTGTTGTGAATAATGTAAAATGCATGCAATAAATATTACAGCTAAATAAATATTTAGAAATGTCCTGACGAGGTAATTTACACAACTCTGTATTGAAGTTATCCATTCACTAAATCAAAATATTGGGATGTGAAAATCATTCATTCTCTTTTCCTATTGAAACCCATTCTAGTTTACAAGACATATTATGTTGCATATCTCAATATATGCATTATGAGTAATTGCATAATTTACACAGTCCTTGGTAAGTGTATATTATACCATCTTCTATTGGAAGATTTCATAAATGCGTCTTGTATTGCTGATTTAAAGAGGATACAGTGTATATTTACATGTAATTGCTGCAGCAAACAACAAACACAGTAAAGATCATGGTATGCTCATATAAATTATTTTAATTTTATCATTTCTACAATTTTGTAAGTGCATGTGGATACCCTCTACCACTCCTTGCTTCCTGTTCTTTCACCTCCCTCTCCCTTTAGTGGGGGAAGGTGAGTGAGGAGACCAATAATCTGTTATGTTTCCTGCTCCTCATCTGATAGAAAAACCTACCCACAAGGCTTGTAAATGATGCTAAAATGGTGCTGGTTTGTCCTGCCTTTCCCCAACCTGAATGTTCATGATGCTAGTGTTTATTTTCTAACTTTTTAGTTTCAGGTTTGCTGACACACGCCTTTCCATGAGGTTTGGCAAAATAGGCAGACACAAGTCTTCCTGGACACCTCATTAAATTCATGCAACCTATGCAGGAGCCCCCTCTACATCAAGCACTTACCTAGCCCCATTTACTGTGGCTTCCCTTACATAATTGCTGAAAATAAAAGACCCACAAGAAACAAACTAGAATAAAATCCAAATGAGAGAGCTGTGTGTATTTATGTCCACAAAACACACATCACCTTGACTTTTCAACTCTTTATACACAGAGAATAGAATTTCCTGTGATCAACAGAGCATCAAAAAAGAATGAATTGTAGTTGACCAGAATAGACTGAAGCTAGATTTCACTTGAATTGCACAGAACTAACACAGTCTTTTGATGATCCAGAACCAATAATGGAGATTGATTATAGTTCTTTGACACCATGTATATTTTAGAAATTTGCTGAAAGCAATGTTCTGCCTGCCACAAGGCAATGGGCTTGTTAAGCTTGTGCAGCACAATAACCCTGAATTAAATAGCGCCATTAAACACATTGTTACAGCATGCAAGTTGGAGGAGAAAACGATCAGTCATACACTCGCAGAAACGCTGTGGTTCTGTTCCACAATAAATCATTTTCAGGACAAAATTACTAAGACAGTATTCCTTACAGAGAAATTAAAACAGAAACTACAATAATTTGAAAAAATCCTTATTTTCACTGAAAGTTCATTTGTAAAAAGTGCAAGCCTAACTATTTTTTTCTTCATTTTTAGCATTAGCACCTCTTCCAACAACAATACAACAACACAATCTTTCTTCCAAACATTTAGATTGGCTTCCTCAAGGACAAGGCCTTGCCTCTGAAATGCAATGTATCACATTTCTGTTTTACATAATAGAATCCTGTAAAGGAAACTCTATGTACAGCCTTCTTTCACACATTGTTCTTTATGGACAGGTTCCAAAATAATTGCACATTCATTGTCAATAACAAAATTTTGGGCCAGCTTCCCTTTGTCAGAGAAATCTTTCTGAGAATCTCAAGTGCTAGAAGAGGTTTGAGCCATTCTTATGAAAGACCAGSCACACATTAGCAAAAGTTTATATACACAATGACAACACAATTATTTCTTGCTGTGATGGCAGTATTTTCCCACTCTTCACCACAATTATTTTCTCTTTCTTTTACTTTTTTCTTTATATGTTTTCTACCCAATTGCAAAGTTTGTTAAGATCTGAAACTGTTTTCTAAATGTTGTTAGGATATTCCAATTTTTATGAGATATTTATGAGACCACTAAATACTTTACCTTCAGCTATCTAAAAACAGGCTTCTGCACTTGTCTTAAGGTACTTCTCCAAAACGGAGTAGAATGTGAACTGCTGATCCTTGACAGGGGATTGACTCAGCAAAAATTCTCTGGAGTATTTTYAAATTTCACAAGTTTATTGACCATTTTATTGTGTGCAGTGTATTACAAACTGATATTAACGAAATTAAACTAATGTAATAATTACATTATTTTTCTCTAGTCTTATCCTATGTGTCTTTGATTTATTACTGTAAGTAAAGTAAACAAGTAAAACAGCAGCCATATAAATAGACCTTAATTTGTCATTGGCTTTCACAACCATCCATAATACTTGSAAAAGAAGGAAACAGAATTGTCAGCATTCATTGACTTGGAATAAATCTGTATTTCATTTTTATCAAGAACTTTTCCAAGGGGTTCAGCTGAGGTTCAAACCAACTGTACTTCTTATTTTCAAGTGCCCAGAAAAGCCACTACTCTTCACACAGCCAGTTTGTGCTGATTGTCCTCAAGACGAGAGAAAGATGTAAGATTCTTCTCGTATTGTTGAGCTATTTATTGTTCATGAAAGAAAATGCCTCCTTGCTCTTTGAAGATTCTGACAGAGATGAAAGTGTTTCATATTGTTGCAAAAAGAACAAACTGGGATACCTATAATAGCAAGTACAACAAGTAATCATACAGATCTACAAGGTAAAAATGCTATGTAGCTTGTAATATGTATTCTAATAAACTAAGGAGCAATGACAGATGACGATGATAATGTACAAGAAGAGCACGGAAGTAATCTCAACCTGAAGACAAAACAATCTCTTGCTTGTAGGAATGTTTAAGGAATGTTCCCATAATGTTCACTAAATGTCCTTAACTTGGTAACCTGTTAAAAACATAATACTCTACTCCTGCAGATGCCTTTAAATTTATTCATATGCTATTTATCTAAATTAACTACTCATTCATTCACAGGTGTGATGTAAAATGAAATTATAACCTTCTGTTCAGCACTAGGAATTATTTCCAAGATATTTTAATTTGTTACAGGAAGATTTCCCAGTTGCTGAAAATTTTGCGACTTTGGAAAAGTTTGTGACAGTTTCATTTGGTATAAAGTTTTTTTAATAACCTTCTAAATCTATTTGTACAATGTTATTTAGCAAAGTCCACTCCTCCTTATTGAAGAYTGAAGAAGGATTCATTTCATTTAGTTTTAAATCTCCTACAGAATAGGTTCACTGGATACTGTCTACCTACTAGAAAGTGGAAACTTGTGAAAAATAATTCCTCATTCACCCTCTCCAAACCTCTTGTAATTTTATGGACACCTATCAAAATCACCTTGAGGCAAATCCTTTTCTTCTGATAAGCCTTTGTCTTTTAATTTCTCTGCAGAGTAACTAATCTGSATCATTCTTATTTCCTTCTCTGTACATTCTCAAGCTCTATTAAGCCTTTCTTAAGATGAAATTTCACACAGCCATAATAACTCTAAAATGTTTGCAGGCTGTGGACTAATTCAACAGTAACATCACGTTTTCTGTATTCCTATCACACTGCTGGAAGTTTTATTTACCTTCTTGACGACTGGTAAGTACCAAGCTGACAATTTCACGGTGACTTCAAGACTCACTCAGGAATGAGGCACCACTAATTTAAAGCCAATGACTGTCTATGATCAAGAGTGTTTTGCCACTTAGATTACTTCATATTTATTGACGTTAAAAATCAGCTGGCACTTCATTAATCACTGGCTTATTGGCAAGTTTCTGCCACTCTTTCCTACCTTGAATAATATTGCAATGTCAGAAAGTCTTGCCACCTCTCTGCTCGGAAAAGATCTACAAATGAGGTGAGAAGAGCGAGATTTAATAGCATTGGTGTCTGCAGAAGCAAGCTGAAGACTTTTACTGATGCTGCACAGTCATGTGTACAGCAGCATTTGAAAATTTGTCACAGTTTTCTTTATTTTACTCTGTAATTAATTCATTCCTTATCACCCAGACAAGCATTTTTTCCTTCCAAGGAGTTTTTTGTGAGTGTTTTCCTCAGCAACCTTCTGGAAATTCAATGTCTATCAAGCAGTTCTTCTTACACACATTGCCATACTGACTTGCAGCTTTCTAACAGAAATGCATATCCAGATTTCCCTCAGCAAGTATCAGGCTGACATTTCACTATTATTTCTCAGGTGTCTTGCTATTTTATACTTTGCTATAATTTCCAACAGTGAAAACAACATATAAATAAGGTGCAGTGACCCTAGATGTGCTCTGGAGTTCAGATTGAAAACTGTTTCTCACTTGTTTGCTTCCTCTTTTCTGGCACCAGGACTGAGCCAATCAAGGCTTTGCATCACCTAGAAGCAACTGCACTCAAGGATTCTGCTCTGACAATTTGTTAGTCAATTGTTTTGYTGCAAAATCTTTTTCAGTGGTGCATCTATTTAAGACAGCTCAGGAGATTCAACTTTCCTAACTGTAAAAATGATGTCTCAGTGTCCCTCCTTTAAATAACTCTATAATGAACACAAATATACAGAAATCATACGATTTTCCTGGTACTGCCTTGAGTGCACAGCTCATAAAGCAGTCTATAGATTCAGAGCCTTGTTCAGAGATATTCTTATTACTTGGTTTTGTGCTTAAAACAATTTGTTCTTCAAAATCTCGGTTTTGCTTGACTTATTAGTTGTGATTTAACATTTAGCTTGACAGAATTTAAATTTCTTTTGTTTCCTTTGATTGGACACAATTTTCTGTTTTTTGAAAGAGGCATTTTCACTTTCTAAGATGACTTGACTTTGCTGCTTATTGTGACTATTGTAGCTATCTCAGAATCTGGCTCAAGAAAAAAAAAAAAAGCTAAATTAGTTTCTCTTTGATTTTTCTTTCCTTAAAGCAATATAAGCACTTCCAAATTTTTCATGAGTTTATTCTTCTCCAAGAACTTGTAAGATTCAAATTAATATATCTCCTATTGGTTTAAAAGCAGTTATTCAAAAAATGATTCAAGCTATATTTCAGAAAAAATCAGAAGCCAACTCAAGTTCAAGAATAACCAAAGTAAAATTAATTTCTCTATAAGCACATTTATAGTCAATATTTATATGCAAACAAACACAGGAGGAAAAATAGGATACGGAAGAGACCCACCTTGCCTGTGGTTAGTGGTATGCCCCTGGGGTCAGTCCTCGGTCCGGTCCTGTTCAATTTATTCATTAACGACCTGGATGAAGGGATGGAGTGCTCCCTCAGCAAGTTTGCTGATGATACCAAGCTGGGAGGAATAGCTGACAGCCTGAGGGCTGCGCTGCCATCCAGAGGGACCTGGACAGACTGGACAGCTGGGCGGCGAGTAACCTCATGAAGTTCAACAAGGGCAAGTGCAGGGTCCTGCACCTGGGGAGGAATAACCCTAGACATGCCTACAGGCTGGGGACCGACCTCCTGGAGAGCAGCCCTGCAGAGAGGGACCTGGGCGTCATGGTGGACGACAAGTTGACCATGAGGCAGCAGTGTGCCCTCGTGGCCAAGAAGGCCAATGGGATCTTGGGGTGCATTAAGCAGAGCGTCTCCAGCAGCTCGAGGGAGGTGATTCTGCCCCTCTCCTCAGCCCTGGTGAGGCTGCACCTCGAGTACTGTGTGCAGTTCTGGGCTCCCCAGGGCAGGAGGGACGTGGAGCTGCTAGAGAGAGTCCATCGCAGGGCCACAAAGATGATTAGGGAACATCTGGAACATCTGCCCTGTGAGCAAAGGCTGAGAGAGCTGGGCCTGTTCAGCCTGCAAAAGAGAAGGCTGAGAGGGGACCTGATCAATGTGTATAAATACCTCAAGACCGGGAGTGAGGAGGAGCGGGCTGGCCTCTTCTCAGTGGTGGCCAGTGATAGAACCAGAGGAAACGGCCACAAATTGAGGCACCAAAAGTTCCACAGGAACTTGAGGAAAAATTTCTTAACAGTGAGGGTGACAGAGCCCTGGAACAGGCTGCCCAGAGAGGTGGTGGGGTCTCCTTCTCTGGAGATCTTCAAAACCCACCTGGATGCCACCCTGTGCCACATGCTCTAGGGGACCCTGCGTGTGCAGGGGTTTGGACTAGATGACCTCTACAGGTCCCTTCCAACCCTAGCCATTCTATGATTCTATGATTCTAAGAGACCCACCTTTCCTTTTCTTTTTYAATTGAGAAATATTTGAGCCACACTATACTAAGCCTTCTTTTCCTAGTATTATCCAACAGATCCAGGTTGACAGGTAATCATAATGCCAGTTAATGTGTAAGAGAGAAAATAAGCTGCAGTTTTTATCTTGACATCTTGACACTTTTTAGAAATGTAGCATCTAATGTTTTGGAGATGGATTTTTTTATTATTATTATTCTGCATTGTTTTGGTATGGTAATTACAAAAAAAAATGATAAACACTCACTAATGAGATAAGGCAACAAGAAGCATTGCCTCGCTAGCATAACTAACGCAATCGTGAGAAGGATGGCATTGAATTAGGCACATATAACAAGTTATATCAAAAAAAATGTCAGGATTAAAACATAACGACAGGTATTGATGTGTTTTATATATAGTGTAGTGTTGATGCAGGCTTATTATTTATTCAAAGTTCCTAGCAGACAGTGGAACAGCACAGGGACTAGCTTATGTTCTCAATAACTCAATTAGTAAAATCAATTTGAATCAGAACTACTTTACATGGAATTGGTTCCTCTATGCCCAGTTCCACACAACTTCCCTAAAAGAAGAAAAGGGGTCTGCTTACAAAAAAGAATGACCTCTCAAAAAAATCAAACATTTCAAATAAGAAAGTATTTTCGTAGCTGAATGCTAGGAAAAACCTAGCTCACACACACACACAAAAATAAATAAATAAATAAATAAATAAATAAATAAATAAATAAATAAATAAATAAATAAATAAATAAAAGAGGAAAAAATCTGAAAGTCTGATCTTTTTACAGTCATCATATGTCATGGTGTTATGCTCTACACCTCCTTAGGGAAAATGTTTTAGAACCAGACAGCACTTTTCTAGCTGAAATACACTTCACATGATGAATCCTTACCTCAGGAACATCATTGACTGCTAGTCTACAATAGGTAAATGCATTTGGACTTGAGTTAATAACAGACATATAAAACCACTTCTGTTTCTTCATTTGCCAAGATTCAACTCAAACAACAATTGATTTTTCAGGTTTCTCTGTCTGGATCCTAACTGTCCTAAACTCCCTACTGTAGCCCACACAGAAAAGAATGCATCTCCAGATGGTATTTTTCAATTTAGCAGGCTGAATCCTTTCTACTGCCTTTAGAGAAAAGCTCAAGGTCCTCCTCCTCCTAATTTGGAAACGTTAAAAAAATGTCAAGTCACACAGGATGAATTTAGGATTTCATTTGCAGTTGCTACTAGGCACTGACTTGTTTCTTACAAAAGAACATAGCTAAAGCTGTCACCAAAATAAATAAATCTTCATTCAACATATTTTTGTTTTCAAATCTGGTTTGCATTTTCTTTTGAGATTTGTTGGCAGCTACCAGGAATTGGACAGTTATTGCCAAAAAGCAACACAACTGTATCTTGTACAGTGGCCTCCATAAAAAGTAAATCTTACTCCATGTAAGTTGTTTGGGTATTACCGTTAAAGAGACTTGGAATATGGTTTTAAGACCTACTCTTAACAGGCTAAACAAAACGATAAAGAAATTTCTCTCTATTGCTCATAGTTTTTTCCTTCATGTTTATATTTAGTTTGCTGTAGTATTAGAGTTACTGTTATAAGCCCCTTGTTATCCTTAAACATTAGCCAGGAACATTACATTTCTGAGGGAACACTTGTGCATTTCTGTAAGAAAATGTATGAAAAACCACTAACAARAACCCAAAGCTTTCAAAAATAGGTCCCCAATAATAGAAAAGCACACACTGAGAGGCAAACTGTGAAAAATATACGCAGCGAAGAGTACTTTGAAATCAAAGCACAGTCTGGATTTTTAATTTAATTTTGTAAAAAAAAAAAAATTATTGTAACTATTAACAGCTGATCACTAAGACCCTACAACAGGAAATACCTAAAGATTTGACTGCTTGCTTAGAGAGCAAAGAAAATACTTTCTACAATGTCCTTCTCTGGAGAACATCAAAACCCTCTCGGACACAATCCTGYGCCACATGCTCTAGGYGACCCTGYGTGTGCAGAGGGGTTGGACTAGATGACCTCTAGAGGTCCCTTCCAACCTTAAGTRTTCTATGAATATCCAAACTCCTTGATATTAACATACAATCACAAAGTTTTATGGATAATAACGTTAAGCACAACATTTGGCAATACATAGCAAGAATGAGTTTTTCAGGTTTTCACATTATGATAAAAATGAGTCAGGAAAGCAACAGTMAAAAAAAAAAAAAAAAARARAGAAGGAAATCAAGACATCTTGCAAGTAAAAAGGTTTCATTAGACAGTCTCTTCCTAATTCAGGCTKCAATGATTGCAAACAAAAGAAATGAGAGCTGTCAGATGAGAAAAGCTGCAAGGGACCAGTTCTGGAAGGCACTATGCACATTCSAAAAAAACTAGTAGGTCCACACATCATTTGTACTGTGTGATGTGGGCTAGTTGAATACTTAATTMTTTAGAGAGTACAGAAGAAGTCATCTAATGAGCAGCAGGATGCCCAACTGAACATAGATCCTTGTTTACTTTTAGTAACTGCAGCCTATAAAGTGTTTAGTCAGAACTGCTGGCAAGAAAGAAGAAAATTAACAACATTCTTAAGCTTCACATATTAAAAAATCCTTCGCTTTTCCCAGTTCCTAAGACTGGAAGACTAAGTCTAAAGACTAAGCAAGCCGGGCCTGTTTAGCTTGGAGAAGACTGAGAGGAGATCTGGTCAATATGTATAAATACCTGAGGAGTCGATATAGGGAGGATGGAGCTAAACTCTTCTCAGTGGTGGCCAGTGATAGGACAAGGAGTAATGGGCAGAAGTTGAAACACAAGAAGCTCCATGTCCATGTGAGGAAGAACTTCTTTCCTGTGAGGGTGATGGAGCACTGGAACAGGCTGCCCAGAGAGGCTGTGGAGTCTCCTTCTCTGGAGATCTTCCAAACCCACTTGGATGCCACCCTGTAYTCTGTGCTCCAGRGGTCCCTGCTGGRGCAGGGACTGGGTGATCTCTTCCARCTGGGTCCCTTCCAACCTTAACCATTCTGTGATTCTGTTTTCATTCACATCCAGACCACAAATTTCAAAGAAATTTAGCTGAAATTACCAATAAGGTTGTTGTGGAAGAAACTGGTGAAATCCTTATTTCTTGGAATTCAGGTTCAAGGATTTCAGCACAGAGCAGACTTCTCTCATGGGATCTCCTTAAGATTCAGCTACATACAGGAGATGGGAAGAGAAACTCATCCTTAAGTTCTTAGCCCAGGATGTCATCTAGTATCTTAGGAAGAGATTTGTTCCTTAATAGATAAAATACTGCCCCAGTGAGTAATTCAAGAAGTTCCAGCTTTCAAGATGGCATTTCAATACTGAAGAGTGCACAATGCCCCTACCTGACACAGTGCTCCTTGAATCCAGAATTTCCAAGAGGACCTCACAGCACCCACCAGACTGGGTGCTCAGATACAGAGTCACACCAGGAGAGAATCCCTCAAATCTCTTAAAACAAAATTAGCCACTGACACACTTACCTCAGTGAAAAGGATGGTGCTTTTGAGTATTCACAGAAGATGAAGGGAAGGTCTGATAGGCCAAAAGAGAATGAAAAGATCAAACAGGTTATAAGTTGCTTACAGCAACTCTTTGGGTTACCCTAACTTGGGTACCTATGGGACACAGAAATACTCTCATTTCTGCCCACACTGGAGGAACAACCTTACATAAAATTGTCAGAAAACTTGAAGGTATCTCAGTCCATTATAGATCTTTAGGTAGGTTTGGTTTCCAAAGCAGTATCATGAATCTCTCATAACAGACTTACTGTTAGGCTTCTAGACTAACCCTGATCTAAAGGGTCAACAAAATCCACAATCCATTATTCTTACATTTTTTGAAAGTTTTTGCAGAAACATAGCAGTGTGATTTTGTAGTGATACAAAATCCAATTCTGTGCAGAATGAAGACAGATCCGGTGGCTTTCTACTTTAATGTATGAAAAGATTTCAGGGCTCATGGACTTTTTGATGACCTTTCCTTCAAGCAGAAAATCCTTAGTAGCAATGTTCAGTTTTCCATGAGCCAACAGCTAACACACTCAGATAAGCAGAGCTAACAATATCTCTAGAAAAAAAAWGCATTTTTATTGCCAGGAAAGGTTCAAATCACAGTATGTACTGCAAACCAACACAAGCTTATTATTCCTGAAATGCTGAGTAGMAACAAGCTTGTTCTTCATAGATGCAGGCTGGAGAAAAAACATATGACTGCATTAAATTGATATGGAACCTGAAGTACTCACTTTGAAAAAAAAAATCCTATTGATGTGGTGGGTCTCTTAATTGATTTCTTTTAGCATCATTTTATCACTTTACCTATTGCTGTCCTTATCACTTTTGACTCCTATGGATTGCATGAGATTCTGCCTCTGTCTTGAATTTTTGACTGCCATGCAGTTCAAGTTAGACGATGCTCTGGATCSTCATTGTGAATTGTTTCCCAGTAATAAATTTTCACTCTTCTAAAGAGAGAATAAATTACATATCAATGTTTCTTTCCCATAAAAAACAAAACAGTTTACAAAAGTTACATTTGGAAAGAGAGATATGCAAAGAGAATAAGGCCAAGAAAAAGAAGGAACATTTTTTCTAAGATTCTTTTTTCATATGGTCCTTTCCTGCTCATCACTCAGGAAAGGAATCAGAATCATAGAATGCTTAAGGCTGGAAGGGACCTGTAGAGGTCATCTAGTCCAACCCCCCTGCACATGCAGGGTCTCCTAGAGCATGTGGCACAGGGTGGTGTCCAAGCGGGTTTGGAAGATCTCCAGAGAAGGAGACTCCACCTCCACCACCTCTCTAGGCAACCCGTTCCAGTGCTCTGTCACCCTCACCATTAAGAAATTCTTTCTGAAGTTCCTGTGGAACTTTTGATGCCTCAATTTGGGTTTCTGGGTACAGGTGTCTGGGGTTATTCCTCCACAGGTGCACTGCACTTTCCTCCCCAGGACCCTGCACTTTCTCYTGTTGAACTTCAAGAGGTTTCTCACTATCCRGTCATCCAGTCTGTCCCAGTCCCTCTGGATGGCAGCGCAGCCCTCAGGGCTATTAGCTGCTCCTCCCAGTTTGGKRTCATCAGCAAACTTGCTGAGGGAGCACTCCATCCCTTCATCCAGGTAATTAATGAATAAGTTGAACAGGATTGGACCGAGGACTGACCCTAGGGGGACACCACTAACCACAGGCCTCCAACTGGACTGCACCATTGATCACCACCCTCTGAGCACTGCCATCCAGCCAATTCCTAATCCACCTCACTGTCCACTCATCTAATCCACATTTCTGGCGCTTGCCCAGGAGGATGCTGTGAGGGACGGTGTCAAAAGCCTTGCTAAAGTCCAGATAGATGACATCCACCACTCTGCCCTCATCTATCYAGCCAGTCACACCAYCATAGAAGGYGATCAAGTTAGTCAAGCATGATYTCCCCTTGGTGAAYCCATGCTGGCTACTCCTGAGCACCTTCTTCTCCTCCATGGGCCTGGAAACAGCAGCCAGGATGAGCTGCTCCATYACCTTTCCAGGGAYRGAGGTCAGGCTCACYGGCCTGTAGTTGCCYGGCTCCTCCTTCTTGCCTTTTTTGARGATTAGGGTGACACTGGCTTTCYTCCAGTCCTCCGGCACCTCSCCCATTCTCCAGGACCTTTCAAAGATGATGGAGAGCGGCTYGGCTACGACATCYGCCAGCTCACGCAGCACTCTGGGGTGCATCCCATCGGGGCCCATGGATTTGTGGGTGTGGAGTTTCCTCAGGTGCTCTCTATCCAGGGCAAGTCTTCCTCTCTCCAGTCCCTTCTCTTTTTCCTAGGGCCTGGTATGTTAAAGGGCTGCCCTTGAGAGCTRTCAGCCCTACCTGGGCCCTGTGCTTCATGGGGACCAGCCTTAGCAGAGAAGACTGAGGCAAAGAAGGCATTTAGTAACTCTGCCTTCTCCACATCTTCTGTCACCAAGGCACCCTCCCCATTCGGCAGCAGACTAACATTTTCCCCAGTCTAACGGAAGGATAGATATTGAGTAGGAATTCAGAAGCCTGGTGCTCACCCTCATAGCACAGGTATTTTCCTTCCTACAATGACCTTTCAGATACATCCCTAGTTCTGGATTGATAAAGATATGCACCCCAGTCATCTAAACTTGGAGAGCTTCTCTTCCTCACAATGAAAGCATTATGATAGAAGGTCACAAAAGAAAGAGAGTCACGTTCAGTACCGAGTAATGTCATTTACGGTCATTTCAAGACATTATTTACATGCAAGCACTCAAGAGAACTTTTCTGTTTATATCCTAGCATCTAGTCAACACCCTTCCAAGTAAGTCTTTCACTTTTCTTAATAATTCATGCTTGTTTCTTTGCACAAAGGTATTTTGGAAACAAAGTGGTGGCTACTGAAAAGGGATAATCTTTACTTTTCATATATGAATATGTTCTGCACTTTGCCCTTTGAACTGCACTAAAATATCATCCCAGAAGAGTCCAAGAGATATAAGACAAATTGTGCTTGATTGACTTTCTCAGACATTCACCCACAAATCCATGGGCCCTGATAGGATGCACTGCAGATTAAAACTCAACAAGCGAAAGTGCAGGGTCCTGCACCTGGGGAGGAATAACCCCAGACACCAGGACAGGCTGGAGACCAAACTTCTGGAGAGCAGCTCCACAGAGCTGGGCATCATGGTGGACGACAAGTTGGCCATGAGGCAGCAGTGTGCCCTCGTGGCCAAGAAGGCCAATGGGATCCTGGGGTGCATTAAGCAGAGCGTCTCCAGCAGSTCGAGGGAGGTGATTCTGCCCCTCTACTCAGCCCTGGTGAGGCCGCACCTCGAGTACTGTGTGCAGTTCTGGGCTCCCCAGTGCAGGAGGGATGTGGAGCTGCTAGAGAGAGTCCAGCGCAAGGCTATGAAGATGATTAAGGGCCTGGAACATCTGCCCTATGAGCAAAGGTTGAGAGAGCTGGGCCTCTTCAGCCTGGAGAAGAGAAGGCTGAGAGGGGACCTGATCAGTGTCTRTAAGTACCTCAAGGGAGGGAGCGAGGAGGATGGGGCCGGCCTCTTTTCAGTGGTGGCCAGCGACAGGACTAGAGGAAATGGCCACAAGTTGAGGCATCAAAAGTTCCACAGGAACTTTCTTAACAGTGAGGGTGACAGAGMMCTGGAACAGGMTGCCCAGACAGGTTGTGGAGTCTCCTTCTCTGGAGATTTTCCAAACCGCCTGGATGCCACCCTGTGCCATGTGTTCTAGATGTTTCTGCTCAAGCAGGGAGGTTGGGCTAGATGATCCCTAGATATCCCTTCCAACCTTAAGCATTTTATGATTCTACAATTCTATGACATTCTGCCTCTCCCTGTCACCAGGGTCTCATACGGTTAGAAGTCCATTATTTAAAAGTCCTACAATTATGTAAACATTCAGTACTTCAATCCTTTTTAAGTTTCAAAAATAGTAGATTAGCTAAAATTAAAGTTTTCTGAAACACCCAAGCAATGTCCTGTAACATAGCTACATTCTACAGTTAGAAGGGAAGCACAGGCAGCTTTCCATTCTGGGATAAGAAACAAACAAACAAATAAATAAAGTGCAAGAACTTATGAAAYAGAGCAAGCTGAGACTTTGTGTGGATTCAGTTGTCAATTTAATTTGCCATTCTGAATATTTGGAGATCRATATTTTGACTATCTCAACCATATTTACATGGAAGCCTAGGCAATGAAGAGACATCACAGTCCCTTCAGAAGACTTACTTTTAGTCAACAGTAGTTGTTAGTATTTCAGGAGGGACATAAGCCCTTCATAATACAGCTGTTTGTAAATCTGTGAAAGCATTTTGCTACTGTCCACAGAACAGTATGCATTTTTCCTTGGAATAGAAATACAATATACCATGAGGGTAGCTTGCCTACTGGAAATCTAGCAACAAAAAACTGCATKTCAATCTCCTCCAGTACCGCAACCCACTGAGTCTTGTTAGACAGCAGTAGCTTATTTGTTCTAGGATGTGGTAAGTAGCTCTTTACTCCAGCAAGCCATAGCTGCTGGAGAGAAAAAAAGCATTTAAGATTGTGCTGGAAAAAAAAAATGTGTTCCTTTGAAAGCAAGCTTTCCATACTATAAAATTATCCTAGAAATTGCTGTTGTTTAAAAATGCCTGAGCACCAAAGAGCTAGTTTAGTGATGATAAGAGATAACTCTAACAACAGAAAAAGTGTGCGCAACACTTCTGAGATAATAAAAGGAAAGAGGTGCCAGAAAACAGACATCTCTCCCTTGGGATATGGGAAACACTGCATTCAGAACTCTTGGTTTCCCAGTTCAAAAATGGGACTGTGTTGACAATTTCCCAACAGTGTTTCTGAAAATACTCACCAAAAGTACTGTGAGGAGCTCAGGCATCATGGCAACAGATATCTAAAGGAGGAAACTTAGAGAAAGGAGAAGAGGAAGCAGAGAAATACATTTTTACATTAGCAAATTTTTTATTGAAGAAAGATGAAAACATACTTCCTTCCAAAATGGATTAAAACATAATAAATAAACAAATAAACAAACAAACATACAAATAAAATAAAYAGGAATAAAAACCAAGAAACAGCAAAAAGTTGAAAAATAGTGCTTACTAGGAGATTCCTCATGAAGCAGAAAAAAAACCAAAAAAAACCCACTTTTCTTTTTAGAAATTTTTTTTTAGAAGGTGGATTACTAAATTTAAAAGCTAAGAGGTCTGTGTTACTTCATGCTCACAGACTTAAAATTACTTTTCCGCTTAAATATATTAAATTAAAACTCGTATTGCAGGGCCTTTTTAAAAAAGAAAAAAAAAAAGAAAAAAAAGGAGGAAGAAATAGAAGAAATAAAAGAAAACAACAGAAACTTCAAAGAAGAGAAAACCTCAAAGATCAAAGACCACCATTTCCCAMGTTTATATGCTACTTCCAAAAGTGTGTATCTAGCAAGTTTCTGCAGCCCAGTGAAAAAATGTTTGCACAAAGTCATCTTTAATTAAATAGTCAAAAGACTGCAATCGGYTAATTACACCACTAACCTTAGCCCCGCACTGATTCATTGGGAAGGGACTCAGACATATGCCAATGGGGAGTTACTGCCTGTGTCCAGATAAATGCGAACACTTACGCCATTATTTGTTCCTGCTAGCAAATTAATTTGTAGAGATCAATCACTGTGTAAAGTACTTGCTCGCTGGCAAAACAGCATGTGTCCAAACAGGCTGGATTGCACTTGCATTTAAAAGAACATTCCCGTATTTAAAGATTTCATCAGCTGGCACTTCTAGCCATATGAATCTCATTTGTTTTGGTTCACTTTGGGTTCACTGATCTCTGCTTTATTCATTTTCTCCTGAGTCTGCTTTGAATTTCAGATATGAACAAATCAAATTGGCTATCTTTCCATCCTGTGTGACTTCATCTCATTCATCCCAGCACTAATCCTTCTGCTTTCATGTATGTAGGCTGATTATAGCCACATTCTCTTTCCATATGACTGTTGGACTGCTCCTCCTCTGCTGTTAAAAGGTTTTATGAACCCAGTTTCTTTCCATAAACCAGGAAAACCAAGAACAACCTAAAAACTGCACACGCTAGATTATTTTGCTGAAAATCAGCAGACTTTTGTAGAGTTACCCTTGTGATCTGCTCTTGCATCTGACACAACACTGCAATCTGCATTAGCCTGTAATTTCACATTGCAAGAGAAATCAGAAGCAGTTGGTACCCAGCATCCTGTACCTATGTTATTTGCAGCTTCCAAATTTTGCTTCAGATTATATGTAACCTGGTGCCTTTAAATAGCAATCCCTACCTCACACACAGCTCTAGGCTACACAAATGGTCAGATGTTGATTTTGAATGTCTTTAAAGGGACAATCATCTGGCACAGAACTCCTGTTTTAGCTGTGTCTMAGAAAAAATAAGTGTGCATGGAGCAGATCGTTCTGCCGTCTGACCCAAAGCCGCATCCAGACAAGTGAAGGTCTCACTAAAATACTCCACTACAGCTCCAAACAAAAAGGTCAATGCCCATTCAGCCAAGACAACACAATGAAAAGCAGAAAAGGTACAGAGCAAAGCTGAACCTCATCTTTGTTGTAAAATGAATTCTGCAACCAGGCATGGCAGTGGCTGTGTCACAGAAATGTTTGCGCAACTCCAGAATGGCACAGAGGGGAAGAAGCCCTTTCATCACCACTACCATCCAGTGGCAGCAGCCATGCAAATCCAGGCTCTGTCCACAGCCCTTCTTGTCGTCAAAAGATGCTTTTCAGGAATGCACATCAGTTACACTAAAACATCAGTGAAAACTTATCAGAACATCTAATTAAACAATGTCTTTATTCTGATCTTGATATTGTATTAATTTAATTGGAAATTGCAACATTGTTGTTATACTGGTTTCCTTCATGGTTCCCAAGCCATTTTTCTCTTCTCATATAATGACAAATTGCCAATTTTTTAAATTCAGTACATATTACCTCAATTTCTGAATAGAGATAATCTCCCTTTACAAACACTACATCAGAATCCAAGCATGAACCACACTTTAAGGGGGGCMTTTCCCTTCCCCTCAAAAAAAACCAATGTTTTTTCTCTCAAKCCAGAGACTTCCTAACACAGGCAAGGCTGAACCAAACCATCCAGGTTACCAACACTATGTAAAAACATTGTTCATGGGAATATTACTTCTACTATAGCACGCAGCTCACTCTATGTTTTGTTGGCACCACCACGACATAAAAGGCATAAATGAAGGTGTGTGGTATAACCTAAAGATAYAGCATTCATATAGAATTTCATATGTTTCATATAAACAAAAAATGTGAAATGCCATTATTATTACCCATGAAACACAGACATATCAGTCAGAAAAGTAATATGAAATAATAGTACAATATTTTTATGTAAAGATTACCAGTAAAAGCTTTAAAGTTTAAAATTTGTCCAATTACAATGGGAATGCTCTTTTTAACAATATAAGAAGACCTAGAAGACTAGAAAAACCTTTGCAGGCTATACTTTAGACTGTCAAGAAGCATAGTTTAAACATAYTATCTTACCTTATCATATAAGAGAAAAATATTGACCTTTTTGGTAATTTTTTTAATTTTAAACAAGCATTCTCATTTCTGACAATTTTTAGAAAAACACCTCACTAACATCTTGTTACTCTCTACATCTATTTTACTCTTTCCCATCATTGTTTTAAATACTGTTAACCACTGTATATGTGTTGGAGAAATAAAAAGCATCCAAAAGAAAAAAGTAGAAAACACACACAAGGCTGGAGAGAACAGCATCTGCACACCATTACCAAAAAACACAGACCTAACTTATTACTAAAGAAAAACAAACCTTGTTCTCTGTGTATAGAAATTCCACCAGCTTACTATCTTCAAGATAATCTCTTGCCTTTTAACTTTCATAAGGGAGAAGGTCTGAGAAAAGTATAAGACTTTATTTGGCTTCCCACAGAAATGCCACGTTTTTTRTTGTTCTACTTCTGAGAGCTCTGCATTAGGCATGTAACTTCAGGCTACAGAGTTAAAGTATACTCTTAGGGCCTTGACAACTGACTACAGAGGGTAGCTGTTAAATAAAAAATAAAACTTCCTACTGACCAGGAAGCAATGTTAATGATTTTCAGTCAATTAAATAGGGTGCACTTCTTAGTCTATTGTGTTGGTAGGGAAAGTATTCAGTAACCATTTTCTTGTTATAAAAGGAATACTCAAGCTAACTTTCAGAGGGTGCTCACACACAAAAAAAAAATACMATTTTGTTCCTTATAGAAGACAAAACTACAAAAGGCTAAGATGTCACTCGCATTTGGTTTTGGTTTGCTTGCAATGAAATGCAGACTACTAGCATTGCAAACACATGCTGTTTAATACAGCAAGCAGCCAGAAGCATAATGAAACAGAAAGAGTATGCTTCAAAAGGTACACTTACTCGAGCTTKAATGTTTTCAAATAGTATTTTAAGCAAATAGAGTTATTGCAAAATGTATGAGTATTTTGTTGTCCTCATTTACCACGACAGTTCTTTCTACAACTCAGAAGGAAATAAGGCAAAACATATGCTTAAGGAGTTTTATATCATTGAGTAAAGTGGTGAAAAAAAAATATGAAAGGATGGTAGAAAATATATGTATACCTGTTACATTTCAGGTAAGGAATGAATAAGTTGTTTTGATTTAAAAAAAAAAAGGAATACAGAGGGAAAAATAAGTGGACTTTTCTTCAATAGCTGAACTTGAGGTGCTGTTTACCAGTTGTTACTGGTAAACATATAAGCCACTAATTGGCTTTGAATCACTCAACTGTGCATTTGCTGTGACAACAGAATTCCCTTTACAGATCATTCCCGTGTTTATGAAAGGGCTGAAAAATTAACATTTCCTGCTTTTGTCAAACTGAAGCATGTTTCAACAGGACTCTGAGAACATCTGAAGAATTCTTGCATCCTGAGATCATTTGGCTGTTACGTTTTGAAGTGTCGTTTCTTCGTGAAGTGTGAGACAAAGACATAGGATAAGTGATTGCAGATTCTTTGCAATGTAAGAAAAAGTTCATGAAAAAACGGTCATCACGCTTGATCAATTCTGTCAGACRCTCACTGCTTTGAATCACTTGTTCTGAGCTGCAGTTACCACCGCACTTATTCACACAGCCCTACCTGCCTGCTTGGAGAAATGTCAATGCACCGTCGGAGCTCAGGCAAGGCAACAGCCTGAAATAGCATTAAACACTCACTGCTGCTTAAACACAGAAGAAGCACACCACCTCTGCTCCGTTACCGCTTCAATGTGTCTCTAGATGGTTACGAAGGGATCATCTGTGGGAACAGGCTTTTATCCTGACAGCTTATCTGCTTATTCGGCACTTGGCCTTCAGGGTGAAATCGCCAGTAAGTCCATCAGACGGGGGCACACTAGAATGCCATATGAATCCTTGAAGGAATTGTGGACTTCTTTCATATCAGCACCAAGCAGTTAAATCCTTAATTAATTTAACAAARGAAAAAGCCATTTTCTTTTCTAAGATAGGTTTCTTAAGATTTGCAGAGGTATAATTTATCTAGATTTCACTTCCCATTACTGAATCAGAAATTCTTCTCTAAAACACGGCATCTTATTTATTTGCTTAAATAACATTTTTCAGATTCAATGCTTCAAAATCAAGAAATCAATTAAAAAATAGGAGCCTGAACAACCACTGTCTTTAAACAGAAATGTCAGAATAAGAAGATCCAGAAGATGAAAGACCAGTGGAAACAGGACAAGAGGGACACACTTCCAAGATGAAGGTACTATACATGATGGAAACAGATTATTGATACATGGTGGGAGGCCCAGAATAACTCTTTAAACTTTTACTTTCGGGATTTTGAAATCTCATAAAAAAAATATATTACTCCCAAATAGCAGCTCCTAAAATCACTTAGCCTATTCATACAACAACCTTTTCTGCCAATCTTTCTCAGCAAGTTGGTCTCAAAGACAGCATAAGAGATGTCCTTACATTGTGCACAGTAGTAAATTGTAGAGAATTTGTTTACACAAAACAAATGATCCAGCACTCACTCCACTCAAATGTCAAAAAAATCCCACTCCACAACATAATAATACTGCAAAGTTTTAAGGTGTTTCTTTCTGAAAAGCATATTTTTAATAAAGCAAAACATTATTTTACTTCAGTAGAGCACTTGAGCATCTGGACAGTGTGGCAGAAAATATTTCACAAAGGTACTGCCAAAGCAGGCAGAAGCGTGTGGATGTTCCAGATACCATTCTTATAATTCACAGGCAGTATGCCTAGATGTATAGCCACACATAAGCCAGCACTCGACCATCACATTTATTCACAAAATCTATATTCTATGTTCACAAGAAGGTTCACTTGGTAGAAGTGCAGAGAAACATTCCAAAGGAGACACAGAGTGGGAGCCTCTTACAACAAAGGCTAGCTAAGCTTCTTTCCAACTCAAGATCTATTATTATTTCAGTGTGAAATCAAGATCAAACTCTGACCTTTTTGAAGCTGTAGAGGTAATGCTGTCAACTTTGGGGAGGGAAGCAAACAATATTTCACTTGTGCCAAAAATGAGAAAATACATTCTGAGTCATCTGGGAAAAATATTTGCCAGCAACACCTAGAGAAAAAAAAGCACGTAAAATATATTAACCAGGCACAGAAGTTAAGATGGAGAGGGAAACCTTCTAATGCTAATATATTGCTGATATAATGCTGAAAACTTATAATACTGATCATCCCACAAGAAGGGATTTTTAAGAGCAATAATTGAAATGAACATATTATTTCCTCCGTACATAAGCAAATAAAACCAAGTTATGATTAGCTTATTCAGGCTACATAGTCTTCAGTGAAGTGAGCTAGATGATAATACTCAAGTGAGAGATTTAATTTAGTTATTATCTGCATAACTACAACAGCTCTGGAGCTAATAGTTATTCAGCCTTTCTCACCAAGTAAACATGMGTGGTATTATTGATACACAGAATGATCAGCTTTTGTCTGCAAAAGTATTATGAAAATACAGTTACAATGCCATAAAACTACTCAAGAGGTACGGTCAAAGTAATATGATCTTGTTATGGATACTCTCCTTGTCTATATTCATTTATACTTTCACGTAAATCAAAGCCTTTATTTTCTACACACTTCAGTGTCTCCTTGATTTGCTCTATTTGGTAGCCCGTCCTCATAAATAGAGAGCACAGAAGAAACTTAGCTTTCATTAATGCATTATGATCCAGTCAAGTCGTGCTACAGCTATTTGTTAAAGAGTTTAATACAGATAAATCATACTGTATCAGCTACTGAAAGGGAGAATTTTTGCCTCTCTGGAGGCCAGTAGATAGGATTTGAGAAATTCAATCTTTCTGACAGATTTTACTAGTGACACATGAGCTTGAAGCACTTACCTGTTACTATGAATAGCACAGAACAGTGATGATTAATTGCATTTTAAAACATTTCAACAGGGCTGAGTAAGAAGTGTTATAGTAACCTGAACATTAAATGCATATTTGATATCAAGTGATTAAGCCCTGAAACTCAATAAACATTTTTACCTGATACACACCTGCCAGCATGACTTTATTTAGCAGTAATGCTCTCATTAAAATACTTTTAGTCTTTGCAAGTAAAGTCAAAATAGAGGTATAATTTTTWAAAAAAATCACAAACTAGACAGTTTATAGCCATTTTAGTTTATATCAATCAGGAATATATACTCCCAACATTCGCCTGTAGATTTGCACCTACCAAAATRTCTGACCAAGAATTTCCTTTCAAAAGTGGATGCAGATATGCAGATATGATTTGTACATAGTTCAGCAGGGAAACAGTTAACCAAGAAAAAAAAAATGTGTGTGTGTATATATACATATAGTGTATGGTTACGTGCAATTTCTTTTTTGCAAGTACAAAATTCATTCTTACTGACACTGTATGAAAATGTAGTCCCCCTAATTTATTTCCATACAGCATATATAGTTATTTCTAGGAAAGTTACTTTAGCTAAGCACACCACGAAGTTTTACATAATTTAGTAAAAATAGTATCTTCAAGTCTTTAGGACTTCATTTGGTAAGAAAACTTATGCATATTTACACCAGACTATTTAATGATTTATACCAGCCTACTGTGCATGAATATTGTCGAGTTCATCCTTTTCCAACCTAAACTCCATCTCACTAAATCCAAGGAGAAAAAAAATGTTTTCATTAGTCATCATGGTACAGCTATAGTATATGCAGTACGTAGTGGGTGATGAATGACCTATTTGTTAATTATGGCTTGGTAAGTGTGAGTTGAATGCTAATCCCAACTAAATTTCTGTGGTTGAACCATCTGTTTTAGGAGCATAAACAGGAAAAAAAATTACTTATGTGCCAAGATGTCCTGGCATTTTGTTTTATATATACAAACCAAAATTTGTGAACMATAAAAATATTTTGTACACAGAAGATATAGAGTTCAGTTTGAAGATGTATGAAAACGTGCAATAGAAAATCAAGTAGGATTTAGTCTCTAATCCTCCAGAAGAAATACAGTGAAGAAATATTACCAGCAGCTTGTAAAATGCCTATAGTGGCCTCCCATTCCACTTGCAAATAATAAGGTTTTTATTGAAGTTATGTCACTCACTCTTCTTTCTTTGTGTCAGTCCTGATATTAAATGATGGCCTTACTCATATTATCTGTTAAGCATGGTATTACAAGTGTTACTAGCAATTAGATTTCTTCCTCCCTCTGGGCACAATTCTAGGTAAAACTATTTGAAATGGGAAACAAGCGCTATTAAAAATGAAAGCATGTTTTGCAAGAGCAAAATATCTCTTGTTGACAAGCAGAAGCATGCTGCTGTGTGGAAAACAAATTAAACAAAACAAGATCATCATCTGTCAAGAATGTTAAAACATAGAAGTGTTTTGGTTACTGAACAAATTGATTCAGATCAGGTACACTATATATATATGCATATACACTACAAATATATATATATACACATACACGCATATAGAGGAGCTACAATATGAGATTTATCATWATAAAATTATTTATCTTTACCCATTAAGAACCTTATCCTGAAAGGTAATTAGTCCCAGATACTGTTTGCTTTGGAGTAATTTGAATATATATAT
>PTEX01000071.1:325797-337675 GCA_003342815.1 Eudromia elegans
AGGAACTAATAATTATATTACAGAATGATGAGCATGAAGTTGTACAACTTCTAAATGCCTTTTTAGGGGAAAACCTGTACCCTCAATTCTAACTCCAGAGAGAGTTGTGTATTTTATCCAAAAGTTCAGTGATTTGACAGATTCAATCAACAATAAGGCACTGTCTGCTCTGTCACCCTCACAGGAAAGATGTTCCCTCCCAGCCTTYTGCAAGCTAAACAGGCCCAGCTCACTTAGTCTTTCCTCGTATGACAGATGATCCAGTCCCTTAATCATCTTCACTGCTCTACGCCGGACCCTCTCCAGAAGTTTCATGATAGGGCATTCTAGGGRTAAAGAATGGTAAAACAGGTTTAGTTTAAGCATCTACTGGAGACCTGGGGAAAAAAAATAATATCATATACTATTAGAAAGAARGAGATCAGATATTCCTGAATAACGTTACTCCTTAGAGGAGGAGAGGAGGAACAGGGAGCAGGGAGAGGAGAGGAAGTAGCCCCACATCATTCATTTGATGAAACATGATAGTGTCTGTAACTCCACGAAAGGCACCATGGATCTGAGCAGCACCGGTCTGTCGTGCACACTTACCTTGTTGCCAGAGAAAGCACAACCAGTGACAGGTCACAGTCTGCTTTGACTATGCCATTCAGAGAGGATAAATCATTCCCATTTAGTCTGTCCGGCTGCTTTGCTATTTAGGCTGACAAGGAAGTAACAGTGAACATCACTAGAAAAATCACAGCAATACACATCGGTCACATCACAATGTGGCAGGATCAGAGATCATCCAGGGATGTCATAATTGGAATCTCAGAAAACCAAATTCTGCTTACATGATAACATCCACCCGTATCTCTAGCTTGCACTTCCAATTTGCTGCCTGTTTGCATCTATTCAGAAATGAAGTATCACATGTCATTAAGTACAGTGTAAATAAATTAGGTCTGACTGTGAAATATCAGCACGAAGCAAGAAACTACAGAGCAAAYTGCAGCAGCCACAAAAGAAAGTCCTCTGTTGCACATGTTCATGAAGCAGAGCCAGAATACACTGCAATTTCAGTAGACTCTAGAGAGGCTTTCAGAATGGGATTTCCTCCCCATTTCCTCTGCAGGCCCCCAAAATAACCCCATCACCAACTGAAACAAAACAAAACAAAACCAAAAACAAAACAAAACAAAAAAAAAAGCCTTGAGCAATGAATGCTTAATTTGCCTTAGAGACCATGATCAAGCTCTGCTGTCACCTCTAGGCTTCTAAGGCAGGAAAGAAYAAACAAGCATGCTGCTCACAGGTCACCTTACGCTTTTTCTGCATCCATTTACACGTTAACATAAATACAGAGAGCTTACAGGTCTTCAAATGCTAAGTATCCTTTTTGGACCAGGAAGGTTTTTCAGGTCCTATAACAAACAAACAAACAAACAAAAAAAAATTTATGGTCTTATCCTTTTGAGACACTAGTTGTCAYGGCAGGTCCCAGGGAAATGCCATTCTTAATGACAAGATTCAATAAGTAGAAGAACCTTCACAAAATAATCACTTTTGGAAGGATAGCACAATCTGCACCGAGACATACATGCTAGAGAACGGACCCAGATGAAGACCACCCAAAGTTCACGGGCACTATGCAGCGCCCAACAGTGTGCTGGCATCTTGCAAACGTGTGCAGCTAGTGTAAGCAGAGTCAATTTTTTGATGAATACTGAGAGAGATCATAGCATTTGGCACAAGTGGAAATAAGGCTGTGAAGTCCACTTGAATAGCATATTCGTTCAACTTTTACTCAACATTATTTTCCCAATCCTTATACCTGCAACACAAAGTTTAACTAGCAGCAAACTACACTGGCCCTACTCACTAGTAAAAATTGCATCCTAAGTGACATAATTTCATGTCACCTTACATGATCTCATAGTGTACTCAAGAGAATAATTTTTTTGAAAGAGAAAGAAGTAAAAAACAGGAGACAAAGGCTTTACTTTACACAGCTTGTAACCTTTAACATAGTTACCTAGAGCAGTATCCTATAGAATATTTCTAACTACATCATTCATTTCTGTTCATTTATGTCCATGCTAAGCACCTCCCAGTAGGACCTAAATATTGGTAAAACACTGAAGAGGACTGCACCTCGAGTCCTGTGGGCAGTTCTGGGCTCCCCAGAGCAGGAGGGACGTGGAGCTGCTGGAGAGAGTCCAGCACAGGGCTACAAGGATGATTAGGGGTCTGGAACATCTGCCCTATGAGCAAAGGCTGAGAGAGCTGGGCCTGTTCAGCCTGGAGAAGAGAAGGCTGAGAGGGGACCTGATCAGTGTGTATAGATACCTCAAGGGAGGGAGAGAGGAGGATGGGGTCGGCCTCTTTTCAGTGATGGCCAGCAATAGGACTAGAGGAAACGGCCACAAACTGAGGCACCAAAAGTTCCACAGGAACTTGAGAAAGAATTTCTTACCAGTGAGGGTGACAGAGCACTGGAACAGGCTGCCCAGAGAGGTGGTGGAGTCTCCTTCTCTGGAGATCTTCCAAACCCGCCTGGATGCCACCCTGTGCCACATGCTCTAGGGGACCCTGCGTGTGCAGGGTCCTCTGGAGGTCCCTAAGCATTCTATGATTTTATGATTCTATAAAGATGATTCTTTTATTTTACAGGTACTCGCTGCTACGGTTTATTTCTGTATTTCTCAAATTTAAGCTTTTTTTTGGTCATAGATTATGAATCAAAAAATTGCTACATCAACTTCTGGGATTCTCGGCACCTCCTACTAGATGTATAACACAGATCATAAGTTTATCCCACATGATTGTTGCATTGGACGAAAAGATACAAATTCATCAATGTATATTTCATGTGCCTCATTGTGTAAAGTTATTTTTTTTCTCTCCTAAATGGGTCTATAGAAGAATTTTAATGCTCTTTGAAATTCTTGGATGAAATCATGAAAGTGGTAAAGCTCAATGCAGTCTGTTTCAACTGTAAGAGAGCCCTGGCAGCTTTCCAAGTGTGTTTAATAGACATTTAACAGACACCAGCTAGCCAATAATTTTTCTGAGGCAGCAGTCAGCAAAATGCAAAGCTGAGATTAATTCCTTAAGACCCTGGTCACCACTGCAGCCACTATAAACTCTCAGAAAGAGCAATGTTTCATTTGCACTTCCAGAACATTGTTGAAAAGTAAGAGGCCTTCTTTCCTTGTAATTTTTCTTCCTCTCTGCAAAACATTTCCACCTCAAGGTCGTTTTTATAATACACTCAATCTCAGGATATTTACATACTGCCAGTGAAAATTTTCCATTGTCAAGAGTGGTTTTTTTTTCCTTTTAATAGTTAAGGATAGCATTGTTTATATGGAGTAACAACAAAGAAGATAGAACAGAGCATGMCAACTTTTAAAAACAAAGCCAATGAGCACTCAGCATTGTTAAAAATACRAAGACATATGAAGTTACAGCCATTACAAGGATAAATTCCAAGAGCATGAGGTAGTATTTATAGTGTTCTGGTAAACGAGCCTGGGTGCGCCTTTCTTCCAACACAGCTTTGAGGTTAGGGAAACCAACACGACACCTCCGTGAGGGAAGGAGACTTCGAGGTTAATATATCCCAAATGCTGGAAACTCAACATGTTTTCACTGCAGCAATATCCTGCCTCACATTGTGTTATTTTTAGTCTGTTCTAAAACATTACATGATGGATAAAGGAAATGACTATATTTTTATGGTCAAAGCGTGTGTGCAAAGATAAGGTGCAATTAATTAGCATTTGTAAAAGAAGTAAAAGGTCTTTGTTTAATCCACTTTTGTTTTTCTTTTTTAAAATGGCCCAAGTGGGGTGGAGGGCTTCCCTCTTTTTTCCTAATAGTAAATTACATTTACTTCCTCTGGAAAAAAAAATGCAGAAAATCCAATTTGAAGCCCTGACTAAATCTCCAGTTTCACATAAGACACAAAACATTCTTTAATGACGTACAAGTACCATCACAAATTAAATTACTTGTTCCTTTAATGTCAAACATAGTTTGAACTTGGGAAACACAATAATCCTGGTCAAAATCATGAATGATCAGACAAAGTAACTGCTGCAAAATGCTGTAGCTATTTTCTCTCTTGCTGCTCTGTACCCATGTTTTGAAGTTTTGTGTAAATATTAATATTTTACATTTCTTTTAATATACAACCACTTCAAAACATCCCATTCCTTTGGTCACAATTTCATTTTGCTCAGATTAATTCCTGAAAATTGTATGTTCTATATGTACTTGTATATGTACCCCCTTGCCCATTATGTATGCACAACAGATGCATATACATCACATATTACTCAGCTATTAAAAACAAACACATAAGAAAACAGAGGACTCACCCGTAAATCAATACCTAGGGAAACAGAAATACTTCCACTATTATCATCGTTTATAACTAGTGAAAATTATTTAAAACACAAGGCAACTTGTGATGTGCATGCATGATGTTTTACACACATATGACCAAATTCCACTTAGACTGTTGTACTTTGTACCTCTATTCAGGGGTCCATTAACATGCTTTGTCTTCACTTGCTTACCTTGCCAAACTTGAAGGGCTACTCTTGAAATGTTTAGTGCTAGGAAGCATCATTTGTTTGGTTTGCTGTGAAAGAATTTCCTTGTTTTGAGTGAACTAACTTGGAAAAGTATCTTATAATAGTCTAATAATGATATAGTGTACTTCCATAGGAACTTCAATAGTGCTTGARATTCCCTATACAAAAGCAACACAAAATTCTTCACATTCTCTCTATTTTTGAAAACAAACAAAAAAAAAAAGCACAATCCAACTTGAATGGGATTTTCATGCCCTAAGGAGGGAGTCTAATCCTCCAATTCCAAGACAACTGTAACTGAATTACAATTTCATTCACATGATAAAATTTGGAGATTTTTAAAATGATTTGGWTGTTGGGACAGAATGAAGGAAATAAGGCAAAGGACTTTCAGTTCTGCATTTGCAAAAAATCTGAAGATTCCTCCTTCTCTTGTTATCTATTCCATTAAAAAACATTTTACCAAAAGCTGTGCATATAAATAAGCTATCCTCTCAAATAATTTGGAAGGAACTAATTATCACTAAATTTGGCACACTTGATCCATACAGAGTTAACTTCAAAACCCAACTTCGACTGTATCATCGAGTTATATACAAGCACATAAGCATATGAGCCACTTGCAGTCAAATGCAATTTGCTTTTCTAAAATCCCGTCCTCAAAGAAATACAAGATACTTCTTCCACTTTGTATATGAAGACATGCAAAAATGTACATGTGCAGCTTATTTGCAAGAGTGTTGAACGTACACAAGCATAAGGTTAAGCRAGACCTTTCCAAAGTTCAGACTGGGGGTAAAAAGAATAAGCAGTCAATAAAACAAGCACTTTTCAATAATATGCCAAATATCTTCTTACATTAAATGTTTTAATTGTGCAGTAATTACTTATTATATATTTGAATATAATATCACCCTGGAAGTGGAAATCCTAAAAGTTTAATTTGGGTTCACAGAAAAGATGAGCACGATTAAAGGAAGTTTTTTGCACATGTGGATGCTTTTTATAAACATGTGTTTTTCATGTATTTTCATTTGATTGTTTGATGTTCCATTGAGTCTGACAAATGGTTGAATTAAAGGTCTGAGCCATTTCAAATGATGGATTTTCAAAAGAATCCAGAACTAATCAAAACTGCCTTCAGACATTTGCAAACTAAGGAAAAAAAATCCTTTTATTTTCCTCACTCTCTCCCATGCAAAACATCCACACATAACGGAACAAATCTCCAGACTAACAGTGGAAACAGATGTAACATTTATTCCATGCTTACCTTATGCAATACACTGAGGAAAACAACAAAGTTAACCTCTTATTAGAATCTTTTACAACATCTGTAAATAAATAGACACCAACACTCTGTAATGCAGTTCCAGACTAATTTACTTTGCCAATAATTAGCATAGTCTCAGTATTCCTCCCACTAAAAGGAAACAAAGTCATACATGAATTTTCTTTTACCCTTGAGCAACTGTACAAGGGCCACTAATTTAATGAATATAATAAGTAAATTTTTTGCTGTGTAATGGAAGGACACTCCCAATGGAAGATATCGTACTTCTCCCTCCTCCTTGGATACCTTCAGCTACAACTACATACAGACCACCAAGAATATTTTACATAGGCCTTGAGCCAAAGATAATGTTTTTATTAATGTCACCAGTATAGTCACTGTAGTAGACTGGCACTAAGACAACATAAACCAAACAAATGGAAATCCTGACAGAAGTGTAAATTACACAGAATTTGCTGAGTTAAAACACCTGCAAGKAGAAAAACAATGGAAGGAATGATGCAGGATGGTCCGTTTTTTATTTTAAACCTATTCATAAAGTATTAAAAAATTGTTTCCCATTTACAGTAGGGACCTACCCATGCTCCTCAAAGCTTGCTTTCCTACTGCACTCAAATATCTTGGGAACACAGTTTTCACTCAACTTTAAGAGCAGAACATACTTTCAGAAGATCTGCTTTACTGCCTTCTCTAAAGGAAAAGTAGAAATACTCCATACATTGGATTCAGCCTGCCAAATGAGATATATACTGAGGCATGAGTACACACCACTCTAGATAACTCTTATATTGAGTTTCAGTTTGAAGCTTGGAACTAACGGACCAGATCTTTCAAAAATATAGGCCTTTTTCTTCTTCYGGTATTTATAGAATAGCCATATCCGTCACACCTCCACTGTGTTGTTCCATCATCAAAATTTATACAGACTTTTAAGTTAGTTTGAATACACASTCCAGGGCATAGAAAAATTGTGCCAAACACAGTGAGCCCAAATCCCCAGATTCGACTCAGGCACTGATATCTCACCCCGAGCCTCTCAACTCATCCTGTTTCATTTATACAAAAGAATGTTTAATACTCAAAAACAGAAAAAAATAAAGAGTTAAAGCAGAACTTGCTAGTTCAAATTTTCTTTCCCTGGGGAAGCTAGCAGGGAAAAAAAAAATAAAAAAGACATTCTTGACACTATGCTGAATAAATACAAAATCAGAAACAATACTATAATGGAATGTTTTGGATCACTTTCTGAAATTCAGCCCTGGACAGTCAAAACGTGCTTTGTGATTTGAAACTCACCTCCTTTTTTTTTTTTTTTWAAATGATTAATCATATTCAAGTGAAATTGAGAAACCTTTCAATATTCAAACCAAGAGAGAAACAATTTGTCTGCTTTAAAAATAAAATGCAAACCAATCTCTGCATATATGCATTTTAATCTAAGTATTTAAATAAGATTATTATGATCATTGTATGGAAATTAAAAATAAATGAATAGCTAAGATTATGCGAAAACAAAAAATCTGAAGGCTAAACTGATCTTTTGGGGGCTGTGCTTCCTGGTGTTAACTTCACTGTCCCCAGAAACAAATTAGTTAGGTTACATACATTCCTAATTTAAGCACTGTTGTACTATTATCTTCCTTGGAGGACTAGGTTTGTGTTGGCGTTTTCGGGAATGCTTGCATCATGGCAGAAGGACAGACAAAAATCTTAACAAAATTCCAGGTATTGGCAATACTAGGAAAGGTTACTCACTGCTTTTCAGATTCCATCCTTCCTACTCTTCATGAAATAAATGGTAATTTTTTCCCCTGAAATTTATAGCTCATTTTCATGAACTATTACGCTTCGACTCATTTTAGTTCTCATTTTTCCCTCCAAGCTTAAGTATGGGAAGAAGTGTGGTTCAGTTACGTTTCCAAGTCTATTTGTTGGAAAACTTTTCTACTGAAAGTGCCTTTCCCATTGGGGTTTTACATCATCTCAATTTCATAGCTGTGGTAGATCATTTTCTGTAACCTCAAATGAGACGAGAATAATTTAAGTAGAYGAAAAGCAGACCACTAATAGACAAGAGAAAATTGAGCTCCATTTTGGTAGACTTCTCTCCCTCCCTCCCCCTGTTTTCACTCCCTTCTGTTTGGAAAGTATAATTCACATTCTGGTTGTCATGCATGAAGGAATACATCWAGTTCAAGACAAAATACTGGCATTTCTCAAAAAGGTTTATGATTACAAATATTAAGCCAGAACAGCTGTGTTGACTTGGAATCTCTCTATAGCCAGAAAGCTGACAGAATATTACAATACGCTATTGCATCTTTAACAGTTTAAAAAGAACACATCTCTCCAATGAAACACATACTTTTTTGTTGTTGACATTTTTATAGATTGGAAAAAACCTACAGGCACAAAGGAACAAAACACATTCACATATTCATATTTCATCTTAGTGCCTCCATTTCTGGTGTTTTCTTATTGAAAAGTTCTGATGTACTTTCAACAATAGATGTATGATGTGGGCAAGTTCTCTTGGGCTTGGATGACATTTGCTTTTCCCTTTGAGCTAAGAAAAGGAGGACAAATTGTGAAAAGGAAGAATTCCTGTAGGGAAAYATGTTCTGGATTAGACAAAGAAAGGTTTCATTTATTTACTTTAAGAGGTCACTAAAAGCTGGAGCTCTGTCTTTTTTGTCTTTTTCAAACAAATTCTCTTTTCAGTGCCTGGCTTCTTCAATAACTTGCAGAAAAGGAATGACTCATGGAAAGAACCTTGCATCCCAAGAAAATGTCTAGTTAGAGACATTTTGGAGGCAGATGAGCACAACAGAGTAGCTGTGTTCATTTCGCTTTACGTGGAATAATTACACAGTGCCTAGTCCGTGGGGCATAAATGGCCAACAGGACTTGGGCACAAATGCCAGCTCTCTGCACTCTGCCAGGAGCATCTGGACATGCACACAGAGCCAGAAGTGCAGGGGCAGAGGAACCTGGCAGCTGAAAAAAAATGACAATTACAAGGCTTGACTGTATTCAATTGGCTGTTTTGAGAGCTAGATTGCTAGACACAGGCCTTAAAAATTGTTAGAAATATTCGAATGTTTCTAATGTTAGAAACATTACAAATTTTTTGATATTCAACACTTCTGTTAAACTATTCCTAAGTAAYCTTAGCATCAACATACAAGAAGTTTCTGGACAAAGACGTGATCTCAGTTTAGCGTCCTTTCACCAGACTATCAAGTATGGGTATGGATAACCAGACAGAAAGATTAACACTACTACTTTCTCAGAAYAACAACAACAAAAAAAAAAGCCAAACCAATAAGAACACATTGGTTCTTCATTTGTGATCTTCAACTTTCAAACCTACAAATGTTTAACAGCTTGATACCAAATTAGAAAATCCGAATATTATTACTTATGATTACTTGCTATTTAATTTATCTCATTTAAAGAGATAAATCTCTTCATTTCATAAGCCTCATAACTCATGTCTGTTCTTTATTCAGACAAATAACCTACAGCCAGGTTTTCACTGCAGTTGTAATGACAGATTTGAAACTCACTCCTTTGGTGTTTACTTTATTGATATTTAGATTTTGGTACATGGGAAGTCATTCCCACTTACAAACTTGAATTTGAAGCTTTCAGGACATTTGTGGGAAACACTCTAATCACATCTCTTTACCTTCTCCTRGAAAATTCTGAAATCTGAACACAGGTTCCTGAAATATCATTGGCAGAGGCCAAGCTTTACAAGATTTTGATTTTTAACACTTTGGCTCCTCTGGTGTCCACAAGATTGAAGGTAACATTCAGATTTCGAGTCGCGCACAAGTCAACCATGGGAGAGATGAAGTTGTGTTTAGTAGATAAAAACAAAGAACAAATGGGAGACCAGATTAGATTACTGGCTGTCAGCAGACCTTACAAGGCAATTGGCTGCCAACTTTGGTAACGCTAACTACAAACAGCTTGCAATACCAAACCTTTRCATATACTCCTTGCCAAGACTGCCTGTCAGCTGTACAACTGGCCATTTCCTGCCAACATAGTTGWCATTCTCTCCCCATTTATTAGTAAGAGCCCTGTACTTGTTGATGTGGAAAGCTAACAGCTATCAGTCCCTCATCTGATTCTACCTACTGCCTYAGGTTGACTAAATTCCTAATAAACTAAGCAAACAAGCAATACTATTTTTGGCTTGTCACCAAATGATAGTCTTGTTTTTTCCAACCTTTAGACTGTCACATTCTTTTGCTTTTGGATAGGCATGCCCTAGAAACCCTTTTTCTACTTGGCTAAAATACGGACAGTAAGAAATGTGGTAATTTCTCATTTTTTACTAGAGTTCTCACAGAACCATAGAAATAGGCAAAACCCCGAACAATCAAATATATGCCATTTCCAGAAAGCAGAATCGCCAAAAGACCAGAAAAAAAAAATCCTATGCCACATTCTCTGGGAAATGCATGTAATTACAGTGCAAGTGTTTGTGGCACAGAAATCTCAAATGGTTGCTTGGACATCTATGCACTACTAATGCACCTATTTTACCATAACTTTGGCTCTCCTCCTTTTCTTCTCATTTGAGTCTGACAGCAGGAGTCATTTTCATCTCAACAACAACTTGGTAGGAAAGTACTAACAATACTATAACAATACAATACAATACAATACAATACAATACAATACAACAAACATTTGTAGAATCACTGCTGCCGAGAAGTTTTATGCAGTCTGTTTTCAGCAAGCTGCCCTTGGAAAACATGCAGATTTTTGACAGGCTTTTGATCAGCTTGCCTAACTTGCAGTACTGGGGTAGACTGCAAGGCAACCTACCCCAAAGCTGCCTAACATAGGCTTCCATACTCAGCAATTAATTTGAGCACCTTGTCTGAAATTTGAAATCCAAACTAACACAAATTTCAAAATGTAAAGACTCATACCGTGCTTTTCTTTTTTTWAAAAAATACATAGCTATGTTTTGATTTTCTTTTAATTTTCTCTCCTCTTCCCCACCTYTCATTTGAGAATCCTAACAGACTGCATTTATCACAATATCTAAACATATGTTCCTGAGCATTCATTTGCCATCAACAGAAGTTCAGACTCAGATCCTGGAAAGTGTCCCTTTTAGGGACTTTCCAGGATACATCTCTGATCATATGCAACACTGCTTCAGGATTCAGAACCACTTACAAAAATTCCAGCCATCTTTGAAGGCTAAGACTAGAACTAGACCTAATGTACACTACTTTCACCCTAAAACATCTTGCAACAAGGGCATATTGGTGTTGAAAGCTGCATATTTTTATTATTTTTTTAAGTCATCTCTATCTGCATAACAGTTGGCAGATTTGAGGAGAAATCAAGGAAAAGGACAGCAAACAGGAATGAAGATTGATGCCTTCTGCTTTACACCTGCTGTACGTGTCTCAACCTTTGAACATTTCTACCAACCACAAAGATACTCTGTGTGACTTTGGAGAAACTGTTAATCCCCTTGGTGTTTCAGAGCTCTGTCTATAAAATGAGGACATGGTAATTCTCAGCCATGCATCAAAGATTGCAGGGCAGGAGCTCCACATTATGTACTGATGAACACTATACCATTAACCAGAATAAAGTTAAGAAAGGATTTGTATCAAAAGCTATCAGAAGAGGGCTCTTGCTTTCCAAAATGCTCTGAACACTGAATCTTCTCAAGTTGGTGCAAAAGGGAAATTAGGATGAAACTTATGACATTACCTTCCTTTCATTAAGTTCAGACTATGAGAGAAAAACAATTCACTTGTATATCAGTAAGTAGCTTCACATAAAGCCGATCTCAGACAAAAAAAAAAAAAAAAAAAGTATTACTACACAAATTTACTTCACAAATATTTCCTTACAATCTTCAGGCTCCAGCACCGCAAAAGCTAAGGGGAAATTTTCATTTAGAATCACAGAATCATGGAATGGCTAGGGTTGGAAGGGACCTCTAGAGAACATC
>PTEX01000071.1:338350-364508 GCA_003342815.1 Eudromia elegans
CACTTTCCTTTGTTGGCTTGGCTTAATTTGAATTGAAGTCTGTTTGAGATCCACACACAAAATCACTTGCTTTTAGATTTCCAAAGTCCACTAGAATCTCATAGCAATGCAAACACTTCACTTGTACACACCCAGGGAAAATGGGCCACTATTTTCTATTGTTTCTATCTCAAAGGACAGCAAATCCACACAAACCTCAGAGGTAAAATTTGAGGAGTTCTGAAGAGTGAAAGAAAAGTGCCTGATGACCATTAAAAATTATTTTAGGCCTTTTCACAGTTTACTATGAGCAACAGGCTCAAAATAATTTTCAGCCTATCCAAATAACTGTGGAAAGTTCCACATTCCAGATTATGAGTCAACTCCCATCAGAACATGAATGTTCTTGGCAAACTTTTACTCACCAATAGAGATTTGCTTTCCAAATACCGATTTCTACAAGCCTTCCAGGCAGCATGAAAAGAGGCAACTTCTGTTCATATTTGACAATTTCAKCCTCCCTTTCCTCTTATTAAACCTCACAAAAATTATTATAGGTCAAAGCTACACAATGACAYCACGGTTTTATCTTTCAGGTTAAGAAATAAATTATATATATAAATTTCTTTGGCAGAACAGGAAAATTAATGTGTACAAAACAAATGGGAAAAAAAAWGAGAAATTATTTGGAAAAAACATTCACACACCACAGAGGCATGCCTTGTGTTTATCAGCTGCCTTTACACCAGACTAATTATAAAGCAGAGTATGGTTTAAAATTTCAATTTGGAAAACAAATCAAAACAAAACAAAACCARTAATAAAGAAATACATTAAAAATGAATCTAAAGAATCTTAACATAAAACATTTCATGTTCCTTTTATTATGTTGTTTTCCTTTGAAACTCCATTATGATGTCTTATACTTAGATTTTTTTCATAAACTTCTCTTTCTATTGGAAAAAAAAAAATAGACCARAAAGTGTGATAAGATCATTGCATTCATTTGTAAACAGAGAAAAGAAGACTATGTCATTTCCTACTCTCATTTGATATATTGGTCAAGTTTTAGAAGATTAATTTACTATTGCTTTTAATTCACATACAGGRCTTTTAAAAATTATCTCTGTATTTTGTTAGTCCTTTTATGTACTTAGGTATATATGACTTTGCTTTGCCTTCAAGGTAAAAGAAATATTCTCTTTGTTCTGTTCATACATATATATACTTGTATATAAAATTGTATATTTTTGTAAGGAMCAGATGGATTATCTAGTTCAGTACCTCTGTTATTCCTATTAGAAATGTGATTTGGGGAACTGTGACCTATTTATATGAAATTGGTTCATCGGCTGCTCACACACTGAGCTATGTGCACTCAAAAACAAGATGCTAACAGATTATCAGTACTTATTTGAGGAAACTCTTCAATAAACTCCCTAATCCTAGAGGGTGCTGTTACAGAATTGCTCCATGTTTTGTCTGCCTGCATGTATCCCATAGGGAAGCAGCCTGCAGCTGTTCCTTGGGCCATGGAGCAGAATTCCTTCTCATCATGCCTAGCAAAGTGGCTCCCCTAAAAACCGCTTGAGAAGACAGTGCAGCAATCAGCAGAATGCTCATAGATACATTTCCTGATATTGAAAGAAGAAAATTCAGCAAGTAGGTTATTTATAATCATTCATTGGACTCTAGTGCTCAGAAATATATGCAATGTGATTTTCATTCATTAAGCCTAAAAGTGAAGCTAGCAACTGCTATATTTTTCCTTGCTATGCTATGGAGTCTATATTATTTGCAATCTACTTAATTTCTTTACCCGTCTAGCAATTTCGGTCTCTCACTTCAGCAAAGTCATGTTTCAGATTCGATAGCTATTTAACTAAACAAATGCTTTTTCACGGAATTCTTGATTTATTGTGTGATGTATGAATGAAGCAGGCACACTATCAGAAAGATGAAAACAAAGTCAGTGCCTACTCTTTCTTTGATGCTTAATGTCACTTTCTATTGCTAGTATCTATTCTTATTGTTTATATTGGGAATAGTTCAGTCCTGATGAGATTGAAGTGAGACACCAGTAGATCTGTTCAACTTCACTATACTAGACAAGAGTTCAAGTTTTTCTGTGAAATCCATCTCATCACACCATTTGAAACCCTGAATTCAAAACCTCCCAGACGCAACAGAGGGGCCAGGCCCACACTTCTTACCACTCAAGTCATSTTACTTTGTATCTGAGAGAAGGAAACAGGTTTGTTCTTTTTCTCTACTGGTTACTCCAGAGACTTAAAACYCTTGACTTAAAATTCTGGAAAGAGCCAGTGGCTTCATAGTCTGTTCACGTTTAATTCTTAGCATCAACTCTAACTCCCATGTAGCTCAGGAAAGACTAATCCTAAGAGCAATATCATTAAAGCCTGAGGGTAGAGGTTTCCGTCTGTATTGGCCTCCCAAGACATTTCTGAGCAGAAGGTGATTGAGATGGGTGATGAGGAGAAATCACACAAGGATCATATTGCCTTTCCAACCACAGGTCAAAATGGGCCAGGACTCCCAAAGGAGGTCCTAGGCCATCCTCCCCACAGAAAGTTGGCAGGAGAAGAGTGGCAGTAGAGAATTTCCCCATCTCCACAACTAAACAGAAAGAGAGAAAAGAAAAACCTGGTTTGTACATAGCCATTAAAAAAAAAAAAAAAAAAAGAGGAAAGAAAGTGTATTCTTAGTCACAGCCAGCAAAGTGATGAGCAATTTTTTTTTCTGATGAATGTCAATGTTTTCTTTGCTCAGAGAGTGGAGAGGGGAAGAAGAAGAAAAATATCTTCTAGACATTTTAGAGAGGCATCTGATGCATTCAGAATCTTACTAGAAAACTCATACCAATGCTTATGCTACTCAGCTAATATAATATTCAGTTTGCCCACTATAACTAGGTAGTTATTCCACAGTGTAGAATAACTCTGCTGCCTGTTCACGCTGTCCACATTTCATCCAATTACAATTATTTTTACACAGGCAGAAYGCAGAAGGGTGACAGCTCAGTAATCTACAAGAGGTCATGGGGAGAAGAGCACCTATTGTGAGCCTTGCCAACAGATGATTTAAAATCTTGAATTAGTTTGTAAGCTTCCATTCTGCTTTCCTTCTCTCCTGCAAAAAAACGCAGTTGAAAAYACAGATGAGAGAAAGCAGATTCATAAATTTATCCCTCAGTCACATTTTAGAGATTCAGATAAATAGGGGCCAGGACATGAATCATCTTTTAAAGAATCAAACCCAGTTGAGACTACAAAACAACCTTTGGTTTGGACATCTTTGCTTGAAAAGCCTCCTGATGGATTGATGCGATTAAATATTTTTTAAATTAGTAAGAGGTCAGACAATAAAGTTCCTGGAACATTTTGCCAGCCATAAGTTGATGGATTTTCTCTGTTTTCCAGCAATTTGGAATACCACACTGCCTCAATTCAATTAGGTTGGTTAAAAGGCATTTTTCTTGCTATAAATGCTTCTCAATTGTGGAAACATCTGTAACTAAAACAAGATTGCACATGATTGGTATTTATGGGACAGTCTTTCTGTACTGGAAATTGAATTTCAGAGATTCAGAGTTACATTTTTTTAAAAGGTCTTTCTATAGAAAAGGAGATTTGCTGACTAAAATAATTCTTATCTGACAGCTGTTTAGTGGCAAGAGTCTAAGCCTATTCCCGCAGGACAGATGTCTGCATCTTGAAAAGCAGCATCAAGTACAGACTTTATACAGAAAGCCAGATCAGAAGCCAGCATAAAGGATAATGCACCACACTATCAACCCAGCTGAAGTCTTTTGGAAAGTACAACACACTTGGCAAGTACAYACCAGTCATAGCTCTGTTTCTTATCTACCCCCCTTCAGGGCAATTGCGTGATGCTTTGCCATTTTGCCCTTATATATACCCATATATCCTAAACCTTTAATAATGTCACAGCAGGCAAAGACTGGTAATATTGAATCAAACTGCAAATAATGTTGATTAGATTTCCTGTAATAAATGACAATGACCATATCATAAATTTCCTAGTTAAATACAGATGCCATATCTATCATTTGATGAGGTAGAACAATGAGGGGGAAGGCAGGAATAGAATGAAATGGAAGAATCTAGTGATGTGCATTGGATATTATGCTCTGAATTTTGATATTTGGAAAGTAGAAAAGGCTCAAGCCCAAGGCTTGGCCAAATATACAGGAAACTTGGGAACACTCAGTGGGAGAAAGCAGCATATTTACATCACTTAGATAATAGATATCGCCTGTCCAAGCAACCAAATACTATTTGAGTGTAGAAATCAGGGCAGATTTATCATATTTCAGTTGTTTTTCATATAAGTACACATTCTCCTGTTTTAAAAGCATTGCTGTAAGAAGTCTAACCAAAATAATATACATGTATTGATTCTGCTTTCGGAGGCACAGAATGGGTATAAATCTGTACATTGAAAAGCTCATGCCTTCAGTGACTTTCTAGCCAATCTGAATAAATTCAAACACTCAAGAAAAGCTATCAATAGAGCAGATCTGCATACAGGCTAGCTAGCTACAGAAGCATTCCTGGACTCTTCTCAGCTTTGAAGTACTCAGAACAATTTGGTAGCTGAATTCTTTGATCTTTCTTTTTCCCCAGAAAAGTTCACTGCACAAGTGAGTTCAGCTCTGTAACAGAAATACTGGTGCCTGCGTGCCGTGTGTCTCTACGTGTGTCTCTACATGTATGTATACACTATATATAAGAAATTAAAACTTCAGATTCCAGAACACTCCAACTGCTGACTTTTAGTATCTCATTTCCAAGAACCAGAAAATCCACAATCGTTTTATTTCTTTTTTTATCAAAAGAATCTGATGCACAAGACATATTCAACTCACTTAATATTCAGTTTTCAAATTAGCTAAGAAAATGGAACTAAGAAATAAAACACACAGATAAATGACAGAACAAATGTAAGTTCCTGAAGACAGGAATAATTAGAGACAACAGTAACTATTTTAGATGTGTTACTATTTATACACAGTAAGTTAACTATAGCCCTCACTGAAATAAGCCCACACTTCTAATTTTATTAGACACTTCCAAATCACTACCTAAAGTAAGGATGGATTTTTAAAATGACATTTATGCCACTTTTCAGCCTTAGCATTCATAAAGGCAGACATATACATACAGCAAGATACTTAAGTACACTTGCCTTTTCATTATTGGACTACTCTTTTGTTCAAGTAAAGCCAACATTTGGCAGCAAAGCGAAAAAAAAAATCTAAGCAATATTTCTTCATATATGTGCATAATGTACGTATAGACAAGGTCACACTTATTAGTCAGAAAAACAAAAAATATTTCTACCAGCTATGACATCTTAAATTTATTTTGTACAAATTGACATTTAAGAAGCACGGGTCCACTAGCTATTTATGGATACTTAATGGGTGCTTTAAAAAAAAAAATCCTAGTCAAATTACATTCTCCTTAATTTCCATTAGAAATTAAATGTCACTTTTTTTTGTTGGTTTGTTTGTTTGCCCAGGCAGGCTGTGCAGCAAATGATTCCCTCTTTCCATCAAAAAGATCACTGATACAAATTACTATATATTGCTGGGTGCAGATTTTCAGCACTCTGCATAATTATTCTGCAGCTCAACAGAAGTGGAAACCTAGGCTCGCTGAAATACTGCACAGAGTATGTCATCTATTTTCATGTACTGGAGACTCTAATCCCAGAAAGTGACTTTTGAAGAGTAGACTGGAGCTCAGAAAAAAACAGAAAAAAAGCTGTGCTACAGCTGCTGTCCAACATATAACACTAGTGTTCAGGGCACAGACCAGGCTTCACAGGTAGAGATGACAGGAATATTCTGATGAAATATCATCTTAGCTCAGGAAATACTACACTTCACTGTTGCTCACATGCAGCACTGCAGCATTAAGGAGGAAAAAAATCTGGTTAATTTTATTTGCATGAGGATGTATTAATATGCTATTTCCAGGACATAAATGCGTCTTTAAGCCATTTCACCATGTGCATTTCTCTGAAATGCAGCCCTGCAATAGCATACACTACTACATGTGCTCTGGATAAATCAATTTTATGGAACATTATCATATGTTTTAATATGACAAAGAGATACCAATAATAGACTATTTAAAATACATACAATTAGATGGATGGAGAACACACAAGCATGAAAATGCATGTCAGCTGCATTCACTGATAAGAATCAATGGATATCAGTAAAAGTCTCACATTACTACTTTAAAATCTACATGAGAACATGGTAATTTCCAGGGCGGATCAGAGACAGAGTCATGCCCTATATTGCTTAACAGCCCTTCATATACAAGTAGAACAGAGCTCCCTCCTCTCTCTCTAGAGAGGAAGCCCTAGGGAGTTGATAGATGGAATTCAATGCTTTCAACCAGATGCAAGACAATAAAAAAGCCTCCACTATTATCTATCCAACGGGTAACAATTTATATGCTAAAGACGTCTGGCCTGAAGAATAGCCAGTTTGTCCTGCTTCTCAAAGAGAGATGCAGTGGAGGGAATTGAAAATGTCAACAATATAGGTTTGAAAATCTAGGCTATGCAAAAACTGGTCGCTGAGTAAGTGAGCTGACAGATTTCCACACTACTGCAGTTAGAGTCAAGCTGGTACCGAGGTCCTCAGTCAGGATAAGCTGCAGCCTGTTCTGTGGACATACCAGGGATCACAACAACTAGATAAAAGGATGGTTGTTTCTGTGAATTCAAGAACGGGATAACAGGGAGGAAATGGTTAGAACTATGGTTAGAAATGGCATAGAAATGCCCTGACAAAATGCAATTCTAATCCAAAAGAATCCTCAGTATAGCCATGGAATTCCTATTTTCAGATCATAACAATTTCTGACAATATTTGGAGATTTATTTTAATGGAAGCAGACATGTCCATTTAAAGTGCCACTGTAAGCAGGAGCTTACAGCTTACAGCTTACAGCTTGCCTGAAGGAAAGACCACACAGCCCTTCTGTAGTGGATCATGTCATAGATGACACTCCATTTCTACTCTACTGCTCCCACAGGAGATGCTGCTGCTGGTCATGTTTACAACTACTCTTCCTCCAGAAGATTTACTCCTCTTCAGAAGCTCTATAGGTACACCTGTAGCCCAGATGTCTACATAAATACCTTCCTGCAAATATCCACTGCCTTCAAGCAAAAAGGCAAAACAGTTCCAAAAAGTAGTAGAGACAGAGCCACTTTTGTCATATCCCTAGACAGACAAGATCCTATATAGCCCAAGACCCTAGATAGACATCTTCACCTGCATCTACAAGTAACCATGAAAAAAGGCACAGAGAAAACCAATGTCAATGCATACAGAGGGATTTGTGCAGGTGAAAAGAAATTTAAGCGATTTTGTTCATCTCTGTATCTGTCTTAAGGCACATTTTATGTTAAGCTTCATAACTTTCTGTTCCCTCATATTATTTTAAATCCTGTAAAGCATGTACAACATGCACTATTTTCTTCCACTTTCCTCATTCATATATTCTTTTTATGCGTTTTGGCAGTTCTTCAGATGGGATCATTTGGAAAAGACTCAAGAGTTAATGAGTAACTTTCCACAACAAAATGCACTGCCTCTTCAGGATTAGGAACACTTTCCTAAGAATTTAACAGCCACTCCTGTGAGCCAAAGCATTAGCTCACATAGATAATTGTTTTTCAWTAATTAAAAAAGAACTGTGACATACAAGTTTGAAACATTACAGAACAGGCTTTATACATCTACTGAAATTTGTTAGGAATAACTGTTTTCAAGTTTCAAACCCATCCTACGGCAGCTTTTCTACACTGCATACAAATGTATCTGAATTTTAAAAAAACTACCATATAAGACCAGGATTAAGGGAAAGTCATATCAGTAACTACACCCCAATCTAACCATAAAAATTGACTCATTTCAAATTTAAAACCTTGGCTAAAGTTCTTTACTRCTCTTACGTAAACTCACCAAATTCTTGCATTGTATGTGCAGCTAGAGCATGCAGTTATGACTGAAGTTAAGGCATAAAGCTGCTCCCACAATTCTATGAAATATTAAAATTCAATCTGTCATTAAGTGTCTTGCAGCTATCAGAAAMTAAGATAGGAGGGCAGCACTCACACTGAAGATAAGTGTGCAAGTTTTATTTCAATTTTTAGGAAAGCTAGTTGCAAATCTTGGACTAACCTTGCCTTTAGCATGAAACTTAGACACATGGCATTTGCAGTGGTCAATTAACTTAGTAAAAAAGAGAAAACTCGATTGAGGTGGACATATTAGCCAATTCTTCTCTTTCAGTAAACTAGTAAAGTTTTTTTCTAGTGAAACTAGCAAAAGTTATTCATCAGATTTGAAATTAGCAAGGTTTCTTGTCTGTCTGCTGTTGTAATGGGTTGATTCTTAAGCTCTACCAATCAAAAAAGGTAAAAAGTTATTAAAAAGTTATGGTGAGCAGCCAGAGAGGATGGTGTTCCTTATCATTAGATATTTGGACATGGATTGGAAAATCTTGGAAAATCTTTGGCCCTGAGCTCCTTCACCTTCATCAATATCACTAGATTTCTGGTAAAAAATATTGCACACATCTCCTTCTGGTCATTTCATTTATGCTTGCAGTTCTAGACATTTAGGAATATTAAGGAAAAAAAACTAAAGGGCAACAGAAGAGTAAATCGCACTGCAGTTTAGTATGTCTCTTAAACTGAATTTATAAGAGATATACTAAAAAATAATTTGTCCTCTATTCTGACCCTCACCAATAACTCAGCAATAGGTAGCTCTCAGCTACTGTTTTCCCTAAGAAAATCCTTCAAAGCTCCAAACTGTAAAAGTAAATGAGCAGAGGCTTTAAGATTTGAAAGAAAAAAGGAGAAAGAGAGAGAGAGAGAAGAACAAACAAACACCACTCATCTGCACACTGATCACATTTACAAACCTGTGCAATGACTTTTCTAGTAAACGTTCATCTTCCTGCATGCAGGTTTGCTTGGATGCTTTTCACTTGAACTCCACATGACCTTCTGCTCTCTATGGGTAAAATAAACTAGAGTCCATCTGTCCTAATTTTCCTAAATGCTTCTCCCAGGAGATATAAAAATAATACATGCATAATGGATTTTTAAATGCATTTATTGAAACTGGAGCKGCTTCACATGAAGCATTTCACAGAGCCACCTTATCACAAGTTGTGGAAAAATACAGTAAGATCCTGGCCTGGTACTGAGTGGCTGTAAACTGAAATCTTTGTATTAAAGCTTCTCCACAATCCATCCATTCATTTCTGTTCCTATTGCAAAACTGAAGCACCTGCTTTGAATCATCATCTCAGAGAAATAACTTATTCCTCATTTTTGCCTTCCACTCATCAGCACAAACAGCTCAAAACCAGAGCCTGGCAATCAGGGGAAATAAGGAATATATTTTTTTATTTCTCCATAAACTRAGTCACAAGAACTGCTGCCCCTCCTCCAAGGAATGGGCAGGGTTCATTTGACACTTTACACCAAGAGYCTCTGCTATGGGGCCACCTATAACCTAAATCATACCGGGAAAAGGTAAATCCCTGCAAGCAGAACCCAAACAATATTTGTCAGGCCAAATACCCTCCTCAATTATCCTGAAATGAACTGTAAGGTAGGAGATATAAGTTTGAATTTCTTCTAAGGAATTATTTGAACCCATGACTTCTATGACTACAGTTTAGAGAGCACCACTGGGTGAGAAAGAGAAGGGTTCACATTACTCCCATAAAAGTCATTCTTCCTCAYTGTAGCCCACAAATTCTCCAAATTACCATCTCATTCCTATTCAAACCTGTCCAGCTGTTCTCCTTCACATCCTTATGTAGCTTACTACCAAAGCTGTCACACTTAAAAACAGAGACATTTTCTTTTTCCAGTGACAAGAGTGGACTTTTGTTCGCTTTTATCCAAAACTGTATTTTAAGAAAATTAATGGACATTCTCTAGGATATTTTTCCCAAATGTATTTTTCCTTAACCTGAAATCTTTTATTTTTCTATATTCACTCTCAAACAACAATGGATATGGAATAAAATGAAATGACACCCAGAACTTATATCTATGTAGATATACTGAATTATTATACAAATATTTTATTGTTATACGGTAGTCTTTTTCTGGATCACCAAAGCTAATATTCTGAAAGGCCTTAGTCAACTTGAAGTCCTTGASTGTAGAAGTAAATGCAATTAAAATCACAATTCTAAATATAAGAAAAAGACACATAGAGAATCAAAGGCAAAGCTAACACAAGATAAAAAAACACAAGTGAACCAAAAGCAAGAGCAGTAGTAAGACAGAAGAGAGTAACAATRTGTTAATAGTACTTACACGTAGCCTCTCATTCAGCTAACCACATGATAGATGTACACGTATGGCAAGAGGAAATATGCTAACAGCTACACACAGTCACACCACAATAGTTAGTGAAAAGGCAGGAGGCAAATAAAAACATACAAAGAGTTGCAGTTGAAGCCATCAATTTAAAAGCAATGTAACTAGRTAGTCACCATCCCATTTAAAGAGTTCTGCACTGTTAAAAGTTGATTTACTGAAACCTGTTGAGCACATTGTCAAACTCCAACAGAAGTCAAGCAGGAAAAATTCTCTCCAAATCTTTCTGAGCATTGGCAATGCTCAGTAACTTGATCCCTTCTGACACAACTTTACCAGCTGACGTACACAAATACAAGTTGTGCTTCACTCAGGGATGCTTTTAACATCTACATAGGACTAACACGGTGCACTAAATGAGGTCATTTAAAAAAAATGCATTCTATACAACATTCTGTAATAAGAGAATACTAGGAYTTCAGAAAAAATAAGCATTAGTTACAGAATCATTAGATTCTTTGCTAGCATCCAAGCCCCTGAGCCAAGTGCATTACCAATTATTTCCTGGCATTTTTAGCACCACTGTGAAGCAGCAGGACCTCTGAGCAGGGCATCCTGTCCCAACTGAGTATTTGCTATAGTTTTGTACTTTTGAGAAGTAGTATTTGCTTRAGAGAGCAAGAATTGCCCACTTGCGGCTCTTTATTAATATTATATTCCATATATAATATTTGATATGATATTGTATTAATATTCAAGCCACAACYGTGAGAAGCTGTCAAAGAATTTAACTACGTGAAGATCAGCTAGGCCAAAGGACTTCAGGAGACGAATAAATTCACAAGAGAATCAATTGTTGAGGTGGATGTAAGAGAATAAAACCCCTTACAAATGCCTCTGTTTAACCTTTCCAAGTACTTAGAAATCTTTCCAGTCCTTCTAGTCTGAGATAGRTTTTATGTGCAGATTTTAGAAGAGACTTGCCAAATTCTCCAGCAATTCCACAGAGTGAGATCTCCAGATATTTAAAATTATTAGTAGTAAATACGGATTCCAATTGTTTTATTCAAATCTACCACCAGAATTTTACKGATTTTACAATCTCATTAAATGAAGTACCATCTACTAAAATCTGCTGGTTTTATTACGAACATTTAATTAACAGTGCATAAATTACTATTCTTAGTCTTTTTGCCATACTCCACTTAAAAAAATATTTTTTACAATAGTTTTTTAACAGATTTTTTTTTAATATCGACATTGGCTTTAACAAGTAACCTATAATCTGTTATATCATTTCCCCAATGTTTTCACAAAGCCTTCATGAATAACCATGGTACAGCTCCCTAACTATTAATTCTTCTCCCTCACTTTTTCTTAAGCCCCTTTCCAGTTTAATGTTTAAATACATAATTAAAGTCCATTCATCCTTTTCTTTTCCTTTGGTGTCTGAATAAATTCACAGGTAAGTTTCACTTTCATATTAGCACACRCTAGCATTAGCCATGTATGACCTTACTCACCAGCAAAACTATTGTTCTTTAACAGAGTTTAAAAATACATTTGCAATTCACATAGTCCTTTGCAAGATATTATAGGTAGCATGTAGACAAAAGAGAAACAACAACTCACATACTCGGTTATTTGCAAAAATTGAAAACTAAAACCCTCACAACAGTATTACTTGGAGGGCCAGTAAAAGAACTGATGAGGATATAATACATGTTTCTTGAGAGTATCAAGCAGAAGCATAAAGAACGCCTGCACAAAGCACAGGGACAAACATGAAGGAATTTGTTTCCACATAAAAGATGAAATGTTTATTTAAAATACTAAGCTCTTTAGTGTAAAGGAAAAATAAGAACATAAATGACAGCAATTCAAATTCAAAATGTCATCCTGTAAAGTTGAAGGCCTAAGTACATTTTTTCTCTAGATAGTGAAAAAAAAAAAATATTTCATTAAAAAAAATCATTAAAAACACAAGCTTAATGACATGGGTCCAGCAGCAGCCAAAATGAAAGCTACAAAATTAAAACATAACTAATATCATGGACACAAACTTATGCAAAATTAATGCCATTAAATTAGAAGTATAGGGAAAGAAACYATAGACCTATGTATTTATGCTGCATTACATCTTTGATCATTCAAAGGAACAATCAAACTGCAGTCAACATCAAAATCAAAAAAAAAAGGAAAAAAAAAGGAAAGGAGAAGGTAAATAAAGAATTTAAATAATCCTAAACCACAAAAGCAATACTTTAATCCAAAGATCAACCTCAAATTCTTTTCCAACATCAACAAAACCACAAAAACCATAAAAGCATAAAATATGTATAGTAGCCACACAGAAATAAATATGGAAATCTCATGGAAAGAGCACAAGACTGAGCTTTGGCAGGAAGAAWTTGTTGGCTGATGTCAGCAGAATGAGAACAGTCTCTCCCAGCTGAATATCTGCTCTTGCAGATACATCCCTAACAACTATACACATTTTTGTATGCCAAAGACTTTTATTTTTATTATATGGCTTCTTCTAACATTTCATCTCTAAACAGAAACATTARTGCTCAGACTGAGCAGAGCTTTTTTAGAGGATTTGTATGTCCTCAAAGAAGAAATGAGCTATCTGAAGATGTGTTGACTCAACGGCAATGGACTGCTTGCTTGATTGGAGGTCAGAAAGGTTCCTGGGACTGTTGTGTTCGAAACTCTCTCCCACCAATTGTTGCATTATCAAGCCAAACAGTTTCTCTGAGTTTACACTCACCTTTTGCTCTGATTTGTTGGTCCAATATCACATCTAGGACTGATTACCTGGGGCAAGAAGGCACTTGCTCTACTCTTGCATTGTTTTCTTAAACAGTTTCAGAGACTGCCATAATTAGTCACAGCCTTTTATAAATAACAATGGAACTTTTAAAAGAGACTAAAGAGGTAAGAGAGGCAGGGTCATTACCTTTTCTAAGCATATGGAAGAAAGTACAGCATTTCACAGGAAGAAACATGCCCACAGGCAATTCTTCTATGAGATGATTATTAAATCAAGAAACTACTTAAATCATACACATAAAGCATATATATAAATCATACTACTAAAAAACAGAGATCCTGGACATTTTTAATACCTATGCATTTATCTGAAGAAAGATTCATATTTCAGAAATGAACTATGCTTTTTCCTCTTTTGTCTTTTCAAAATGGAAACATGGAAAAAGCATTGTTACTGGAGGTAAATGATTATTGAATGCAAATATAACAAATAGAAAGAGAGGAAATACATTTTAAGCTAATTTAGAGTAAAATCTATCCTCTCATAAACACTCAGACTCCCTGCACAATCATTTTCTGGTAATAGGCCCTCAAATGGTGATAGGTAGTATAAGGAATTCCTAGCAGATTTAATCATTCCTACATGAAAACCACTTTCTCCTCTGAAATAACACAGTGTCAGGATGAAATGCTTAAACATAGGCGGAGGGGGGAGGCTATAATATGAGTATTGGGTCAACATTTCCAACAGCTCTTTTGCAGGTGCCAGTGAACTGAAACAGACTGAACAAACAAAAAATGTAGAAAAGACAAACAACATGAGCTTGACTTGAATTCCATCTGCAGAGAGAGTACTGCTAGCCTATTTCCAACACGGAGCATAAGCAGACACACAGGGCTGTATCCAGTCCACCTCTACAGCCCCAGTTAACAGCCCTTCACACTCTTTTCAGATGAACCATTCCTCCTTGCTGGGTCAACACCTGCAGATATTATTTATTAGCAGTAACTAACTCAACTACTTTCACAACCAGCTGAAGAAACCATTTCCTTCTTCAGTGGATATGCAAGCCAGGACCTTAAAACATGACTATATATAATGGAAAGATTTTATTTGCTTAATATTTCTCTCCACCTTTCTAAGAGTTTTTGTTTACTTAGGGGCTGGGGGGAATGTTACAGGCCAAGTGCCCTGATTAAATCCTACATATTGTTAACCATATGCATTTGGCACCAAATATGTCCTTTAGGAACAGTTGTGTTTACCTCTTAGGAAATATGTTAAATGGTATGAGTTCACTTTCAATGAGTTCACTTTCACTTCTGTTATGTATATGTAACTTTAATTTTCTGCTGGTAATCTCAGTTGCCTTAATAAGTGTTGAGTTTATCTTCCAGTTTCCCATAAAAGGAACAGCCTTCCCTATAAGCCTCCAAGCCTTGCAAAATCTTTAGCTTCCTCCAGAAAACTACCAGGACACAAGCGACACTGAAAGAGAGGAGGTGAACTCTGCATTAAAAATTATAGGCAATTATAAAAATAAGTGATTTGACTACTTGATKATGGAACTAAAGAAACAATGTGTGTGCATCCATACTGAAGTTTCTCTTCCATTATTTTATCAATTGCATTTTCATTTCGTCACTCCACACCTTMTGCTTGCAGTAGTAGGGCTCCCACTTGGACGGTTAGCTGGCCCRATGAAAATTAGACAACTTTTGTAAGACATTTTTAATACACTAGAGAGCCCAATGCATCACAGCACAGCCCTTACTCATTTACCTCTAAGTGACCAAATAATTAAATATGATCAAAGATTTTTCCCTCATGTTTTTTGAGCCCACTTCCCAAAGAAATTAAAAACAAACAAGCAAACAAGTGAAAAACAGTGGAGCTATCTTATGAAAGATCAGCTGGCAAGTGTGAAAGCCGTGGGGAGAATARGATGACAGGAAGCTGCACTCTTAAGAGCAAGAAAAATATGTTTAAAAAAGCACTGGAAATTTTTCAAATCGTCTCAACTGGACCAAAATTATGCTCGGACCAAACAGTGTAAATTGTCTCAGCTATTCTCTTGCTGTACCTCTTGTAGCAAAGCAGCTTAACCTTTCCTTGGTGTGTGGGGTTATGTTCATATAATCAATTCTGACTCAGTAATTTAGTGATGTTTAATACAAACATTTCTTTATCAACTCATTTTGCAAAATATTCTGCCTAATTAGTCTCTTCCCCTACCACCTTTTACTTTCTCTCTGTTTTTAAACCACAAGATTTCACAGCTAATGTTACAAGACGATGACAAGGGCAATTACCRTTAAAACAGCACAGAACAAAGCTATGGTAATGAGAAGAACCGCAGTTCATTCACTGAGGCTCTGTCAGGGATGAAAGGAGTAAACTGAACCTACCTTTCTTTTACAGATAACAAAGCAATTACAACATGTAAAGTAATACAGAGAAAATAATAATTTACTGGAAAACTGAGAGAACAGCAGGCTTGGAAAAATACAAAAGGAAAACAACTTGTATAAAAGATAATTCACTATATCAAAACTTATTATGAATAGTTGACATATAAAAAACTGCCAGGACACACAGCAAGTGAAAATACTATTTAAAATCTCATTAATTGCCAAGGGAAAAAAAATACATGTGCTTCACTGAACTGTGTAAAGGAAATGTGGTACCTTTTGCTGCTGTGTCATTCCACCCAGAAAATAAAGGATTGCTTAGGGATATAGGGGAAACCCCTTAACTCGCGGGCATCTTTGATATACTGGGAGAGAAAGGACACATACACAGAATCACAGAATGGTTGAGGTTGGTGGAGACCTCTAGGGATCATYTAGTCCAACCCCCTGCTCCAGCAGGGACACCCAGAGCAYGGGGCACAGGGTGGCATCCAGGCGGGTTTGGAAGATCTCCGGAGAAGGAGACTCCACAGCCTCTCTGGGCAGCCTGTGCCAGGGCTCTGTCACCCTCACAGYAAATTCTTCCTCACATGGACATGGAACTGCCTGGGTTTCAACTTGTGCCCACTACCACCAATTGCTGGCCACCACCAAGAAGAGTTTGGCTCTATCCTCCCTATATTCTCCCCTTAGATATTTATACATATTGATCAGATCCTCTCTCAGTCTTCTCTTCTCCAGGCTAAACAGGCCTGGCTCACTTAGTCTTTCCTTTCCTGAAAATGTATAACTTTACGAGATTGAGGCAGCTCAGTATGCAACAGAAATACCATTAAATCTAAATTAGAGCTGGTAYTCAGGACCTGCCAGTAAGGTAAAGTTGCCTTTTTGTTGTTGTTTGTTTGTTTTGCACTCCACAGTGTTTTGCTTTTCCACAAGCACAGAAGAAGAGAACTTTGCAGAGTACAACCATGATGGCACAGCTCAGACAGGGCCAACAGACTGCACTCCCCCCAGACATCAGCCGTTCCATTTCCACCCCAGGCAAATTCACTGGGTAAACCAGCAATAAAAGCTGGTTGCAAATCCATGTCACTTTGTCTTCCTGTTCCCTCAACATTGCACCACTTGGGAATAATACCTAAGTAACTCCATGCCTTGGTCAGAATTTTCCACTCAAGAAGCTTCCATGAATGATTTTACCTGGATCAATCTGAACACCACATAACACTTAAAATCCAGGATTTTCTAAGTTCTGATTTCATATTTTGGCAGCATAAAATGACTGAAAATTGAACTAAGAACACACAATAATAAATCAGAGACTCAAAAAAGAAAGGTCCTTCCCAGGCAGCTTTCAGGAAACATGTAGATGAAGCACTTAAGGACATGRTTTAGCAGGCATGGTGGCGATGAAATTATGGGTGGATATGATGATCTTAAAGGTCTTTTCCAACCATAATGATTCTGTAATTCTCTATGACTGCCTCAGGCTCTCCTAGCAAGTAATCAAAAGAAGTCAGACTTCTGCCTATGGAAGAATTGCCCCAAAAGTGGGAACTTACAGAAAAGCTACTGCATAGCAGAGGTTATGGCATTTCAGAAGCTTGCTTGGGGTAAGGCACTGTTGCTACATCCAGGATGGTTGGTATGCAGGAACTCTGCTCCTCCACAGTTCCCTAGACTACACAGTCTGCCCTCCTAGCAGCTACAAAGAGGAGTRACGGGATTGTGGAGCGGGATGAAGACATCGTGGCCAAACTCTGTTGCAATCCCTGTGCTGGGCTGCTGATCAGCCACACAGAAGCTGCTCCATGGGAAGATACACGATAACATGTCCACTGCTGAGCCAGCCAGGGTGGCAAATCACTGCTTTCATATGAACTTTGCTTAAACTTTGCTCATTATAAACTCATTATAATGCCAACACACACCTCCATCCCAAAAGTTACGCACCTCCGAAGTACAATCATTCCTCACTGAGTGTGCACTCTAGAATTTCAGTTGACTATACCCTTAAACGGTATGAAAGCAAGAGACTTCTTTTCCCCAAAAATGTAAGAAAAAGGATAAAAGGTGAGTTAAGGATGAAAGGAGTGGAGAGAAGGCTCCATCGTAACTTCTGAGTCAGTTGACGGGCTAATGCCCCTTTCCTCCCCTCTGATTGGGATGCTGCCTGGGGAGACTCCTCAAGACTGAGAGCCCTCTCCCGCCTTCTGGGGTGAGTGATGATTGCACACTTGTACATCAGAGCTAGCTAAAAATCCCACGCTGTATTAGGGAATTTCCTGTACCGACATCTGAAACCAGCTTTGTAAATGTTATATTTGAATAAATCATGCTATTTTTGAACTCACCTACTTGTTCAGAAGGTGATGGGACCTTGTTGACCAGTTCACAGACTATTTGTGAATCTGATACTGCCAGAGTCAGCCAAATAGCTAACACAGTATTTGATATTTCCTCCTCAGCCCACGCCACCATTACTTTCAAACTGCAACACCTCTGGGCTGGAGCATTTTCAGTGCCCTAAGTTGCAACCTCCCATCTTATGCATATGGTAACTTCTACTGAAGTTTCATCATCCACCAAAATAAAACCTTTCCTTTTATCTTCCACAAATTGCAGTGCAATACTCATTCCTACATGGACCTTCCCAGGCACTCAAAACACAGCAGTGATACTTGCCGAAGAAGTTGGTCTCCACAGATGGGCATCCATATCTCCTAGGCCGACTTCAACATGGAGGTCTGCAGATAGGCAAATACCATCAACCCCACGTGCCCAGTGAAGGACACAAGGCTTTACACAGCCTCCYAGCAGCTCAAAACAGGTCCAAGGGCCAAGTAAGCAGTTCCCCACCCAGTTTCTGAACTTGCTTTGTTCCCCAGCCTCTACTCTACCATTTGAAAAACGGGCATATTTACACCTCTGTACTTCATAGGATCTGTGGGAAGCTTAAATAGGTAATGCTTGCCAAATACTGTGTAAGTGCAAAAAAATTAAGGTCATTCAGCAACGACAAAAATAAAAGGACCAGACTCCAAGACTTTATGACTCTTGGCCTCATATATAATCCACAGGAATTTCCACTCAGGCAGTTGCATAATATAAACCTAAGACTTTAATTTTTCGCTACCCAAAGACTGAAAATATCCTAGGTAGGAGTTCATTCCAGAACTGAATTTTACAAAATGAGAAAATATGCATAAATGTGCATTTTTCCAACCTACAAAGCTAATACTTTGTATTACAAACCTTAACTGCTCGATAAAACCTTTTCTATGAGTTTGAAAGATTTTCTTCCAGCAATTCTACCACATAGATTAATTTTTTTTCTAAGACATTAAATCCGAGTAAACCTGATAGTAAAAAAAAATCTTATAAATAGTTAATATATGAAAGAATATTTATTTACAAAGCAATTCTAGAACTGTACTTTTTTAAATATCAAAAGAGTGCTGTTATTTGGGAGATCCTTTCTATTTGCAGAACTAGTGGTTATTTRAAAATATATATGTGTGTGTGTGTACATATATATACATAAAAACAATTCCAAACTTCAAAGTATAGCATCATAAAGAGGACTTAAACACAGTATAAATATATCCCGAATAAACTCTTGGCCTCATCATGTGGAAGACTCTTGGGGAAATAGAAAGAACAAGAACAATTTGTCAAATCAAATTGACTCATAACTAAGGCAAGATACTGTAGGCAGCTTTAACACTAGAAGACAACATGATGGAACTAGCTGCTGTTTCCATATGCTTTATCTTCCAGCCACATGCAATGAAGAATAATTGCTCTCTGCTATATAATTTAAAAACTTGCAAGATACTACTTAATGTCCCTTCCAGTCACAGYAAGAGCAAGGCTCTCCAAAACACACTCAGTTCTTTCCTATCCTGGGGCTGGGCAGGGAAGAGAAATCCTGACTAAACTTAAATAAAACTCCCCTTGAAAACAGATAATCATTTAAAACAATCTCTGCTGTAATGTGTTTTCCATCCCACAGGAATCAAGCATAATTTGCAAGTGTCAGAGCCGAAAAACTTCTCTGGGATAAATTAATTTCATATTTTAGTATTCCCATTAAAGCAAGTGTGCCTTTAAGCTCAAAGTTGACATTCCTATTGGAAATTCTTGCAGACTGGGGAATATTCAGGTCCAAGTCTTATTCCAGACTGCCTGTAATAGAGCAAGAGGAGACAATGATCTGCAAATAAAAGGTGTCAGTTTTTTTGGTTTGCTTTTCCAGGGGAGGAGGTTTGAGAACTCTTTTCCCCACTCTACCCCTCAATTCTACCCCTACTTACACTCTCAAAGTATATTTTTGGATTTCGATACTGTTTTTTCCCTCATAATGAAAAATACACAGAAATAAGGAACATTATATTAGTTTGGACCTTGATGTTTCACTAATAGCTTTATAAATGCATTAATAGCTGCTAGAGGAATGCAGTAGTGGATTTGAAAATGAGAATGGCACATCTTGACTTAAATCAGCAAACTTTTTTGGCATCAGAACAGGAAGGAATGCTTTTGGGAAGAAAAATAGAAAAACACAAAACAMAAACTGCCATCCTTGTAGATGGATTTTCCTTGCCAACAGAAGAAAAAGTGGTACTATTATTTGTGAAGCTGGAAGGAAGAGCTCTAATTAAAGAAAACAGCTCATCCATCTTTGATCCAAATAGACTTTCTGATGAAGACATCAATTTGAATTTAAGTTGGCTTGCTGGAGTAATCATTAGAAGGGGTATCTGGTGTATTTCTGTTTCAGCAGCCATTGCTGTAAACGTGCTTAGCTTTACATTTTCATGTTTCTTCATGTTTCTTTAAACCCTATGTATGTAAGGCATACACTGTCTTCAGTCTTTATTCAGAGAGACAGGAAATTAACATGTTTCCCAGCATATAGTTATCCCTTACGAGACAGATCTGGTCTTGGGGTGGGGAGAAGGGAGAACTATCTAAAGGCTGTGTGATCAAGCAAAGACTTCCATGGAATATATTTCACCAGTAGAAGAGATGCATCAAAACTAAAGCCCCTTTATCAGCCTGCTGTCTCTTCCTATTCACCTCAGCTTTTGTCCAAAATTAAGCATACTCCAGCACCAAAATTTGTAAATTATTGTGATAACTTCATAATAAAAATAAAAGTTACATGCTAGAAAGCAGTTCAGGGGAAATTAAAGGAAGTGCCACGYGCAGCAGTACCTGACACACAGTGCACGTCAGTCTGTTAGTCTCGGGGAGACGGGAGCTTTAACCACAAGTGAGCTGCAATTTCAGCGCATTGTCTGGTTCCTGTCTCCTTCCACATTCCGCATGTCAGCTCCRTGACTATTACTTGAACTAATCTAAAAGAAATAACCTACCTATTCAGGAGAAGTCTGAACATTTCACTTAAGATTATATTTCTTCCTTTCCATGTCAGGAGCGATAAGCAAAACCCAATACCCTGAGCAGAGAAATGATAATTCAAAGAGAAAGAAAATACTCTTGACATTTTAACAATAACAAGTTATTAATATAATTCACTTCAGTTGAAAGAAAGTGGAATACATTTACAATGCAACTGAATAAAGGTTAAGTGTATTTTGTGTTTTGTGCTGCATTAAATATAAATATCTGTCATATCAAATCCTAGACTAGTTGTAAGCACCCTCTTAAAATCTATGTTACCAGCAGAAAGGAAAGCAATTTGAAATACTCTTTCTACAAATGGCAAAATCCAAATCAAGCAGACCTTGTATAGAATAGCTCAAGGAAAACTAGCACAACTATCCCTGGCAAAATTACCCTCATGCTGGCAACATCACAATCTCTTTAAGGTAATTGGTACTATTAAGATATGGCACCCCTGCAGCAGTTCACTTAGAATCCGCTTCCCAAATACAGTAATGAAACACAGACCTTACTCCTCCTTTTCCTGAAGATTTCTTGCTCATTTAAAGTGATCCCTTCTATATTCTACTCTATGAAAACCACACATGCTCATATAAGAAAATATTTAACCAAGAAAAACAACGTACTTTAATTCATACAACGATTCTAAAAAGGTCTATGCAGCAGTTACCTATTGTATTTCAAAAATTAATCATCATCATCATTTTTTAGACTTAATAACAAATCAAATGTTATGCCGTGTCTCTCTGCAATTTCTAAGTATCAATTATCTGAAGGAAGCCTTGGACATTAAAGACAGAAATTGCTCTGTCCACTTTGGCTTCTTGGCTTTTTCCTGGGACACTTCCAAGCCAAAATTTAAAATTTTCTTTGAAGCACCACCCGCTTGAGCCACATTTCCAGGAAAACTTATGCTAGAAAAGTACTAGTCTCCCAAAGGCGAGAGAAGCAATTGCTAATTGTAAGAGTGCTTAAGCACTTTAAAGAAGTCATCACCATTTGCTATAACCTTATTTTGTAGTGTTAGGAAGTACCTCCAGCTACTGTCATCACCATTTGCTTTACATAGATCAAAATCTGTGCAAGATTTCCTATGTAAATACCAGTTTCCACAAATCTGCTCCCTGTACTCTAATCAGCCACTAAAAAACACCTCACTGTAACAGCATAAGATGCATTTGGCAGCAATTCTCCTTATCTAGCATGCTTTTCTTTAAAAGCTCCTAAAACACTGAGGGCTTGCACATGCATGCAAAAATGATCTGCAAAAAAAAAAAACAGACACCCACACAGCCAGAACAGAAAGGGAGATGCAAGCCAAGCTCTCCTGCTGAAGCCATCTTTCCTGTGCAAGGAATTTAAGAGATAAGGACAGAAGCGGTGGGGAGGGGGGGTGCAGGGAGGAAAGGAAAAAAAAGAAGGAAAAATCAAGAAAGAACAAGAGAGGAAAATATGAAAATCATAAAAAAAAAGAGTAATGAGAAGTGCAGCTGCAAGTTCCATACACTATAAAAGCACACAAAGGTAATTAGAAAAATATGTTTAGTCTGTGAATGCAACATAGCATATATTCGGAGCTGTTTCTCTTTCAGTAGAGAAATTATTCCAACATCAATAACAGATAGAGTTTTACTTATCATGCTGCTATGAGCAAGCACTTCTGCACAAGAAGTTGAAGGTTACATTTAAGAAGGTAAGGAGAGCAGCCAGACCTCACTAAGGACAGATGTATTTTGTGCGCTGCAGCTCTGAGCAAAGCAGAAACTTGAAACAGTGCAGACATTTGCAAGGTTTTAAAAGTCACCAGCTTCGTTCAGAAAACATCTGCAGAAGCCAGCTGCACATGGACAATGCCAAAGAGTAAGGACAAAACAAGCCAATAAATTTTTCCTTTCAAATCTAAGGCGACAGGCTCAAAGGCTGCTGAGCAGCCACTTTTCTTAGCTGAGAGAAGGACACACAGAACTACTGCAAAAAGAGTAAAGCAAGAGGGTGCAATGAGTCCTGCTAATGTGAATGGAAAGAACACACATGGGCAAAGCAACTTCAGTGGGAAATGCAGTTGAAAGAGACAGCAATTTGCAGAAACACTTTTTGACTCCATGTCTGCCTCTGCTGCACTCCCTGAAGTGAAAACCAATAACTAGAGCCAAACACAGCTCACTTCTTCACCACAGAAATGTACATGCTCTCCATATGGTTTGTCTATAGGGATGGCACCAGAGTAGCTGTTCAGGGTTGGGTCACACAGGGCAAGGGGCACAGAAGTGTCTGCAGGGACATCCTCACTCGGCAGGGACACTGCCCCCAGCCTGGGGACAATGTGCTTTCTATGTGTTTGCCCAACCTCAAATTAGGTATTAGGCTCTGGATTCCTTAAAAGTCCTATGCCTTAAACAATAATCATGCCCTTACTAACAGATGTTATGCAGTTGCTGCTGAGGCAGCATATTTTCCTTTGGACTTTGCCTGTAAAGGGAGCAGTGGTAATACACAGCGAGGTGACAGCTCAATCTTCCCATGAAGATGAAAGCAATGACCTGGATTTCCTCCCTACTCTCTGCTGGGGACTCTGTGAAGTCACGTTCAGCTCTAATGAACATAATCGTCTGGAAAAAGAAAAAAGTTAGGAATAAAGTATTCCCTTAAAAATAAATAAATGATTAAAATGTCCATCCTTGCCTATATCAAGATGCACTTTGAGGAAAGCACAATAGTTTTCCAGTCTAAATACCCTTAAATATCTCCACAGCCTGTTGCTGAAAGGGGGAGAGAAGACAGAAATCACAGTGCGTARCTGATATATGGTGATCGTAAAGAGATCCAGAAAGGTGCTTCCGACTCAGAAAACAGCTTGAATGTTTCTATTTTTTTTTTCTCAGCCAAGTCCTGGAAATAAGCCCACTGTACCAGAGCAGTGACTTGTAAGCTTTTGAATAATACAATCACAAATGGCAGTCCTAAAAAGAAAGCAGCCTTATAACTAGAAGAAAAAGGTTATAGTCTTACGGGAGAACCACGAACACCAAAGGTCTGTTCCGTGACAATTCTGACATTTTACTTATGCAGACAGCAGAGAGAAGAAAAACAGCTTCCACATTTCCATTAATTGACCTTGCATCTAGAAACGTGTTTTCCAGCTTAGAACCTGACCCACATCGCGCAAACCCAAGGGGCTSACTTGATCCCGTTGTCAAAACAGCATATTTTGTTGAAACCATATTTACACAAAAGCAGGCCAAAGCAGGCCAAACGCCAGTATACCACACTTACTTTCAGGAATAAAATCAAAGGGCAGCACTTTTACTGTAACCGCTTTTACTGCAGCCCATCCTAAAAAAAATTTGATCACATTAATGATATTCTTTGGGGTTTTAAAAAGATACTAGCCAGCTGCCTCTTTTAGGTTGGGTTGAATCAGTGATATCAGATTATAGTAAAGTCAGTGGCCAAGAGCTAAACGCAGAACAGGAATGAAATCTGTTTCTTATTGCAGCTCTCCGTAAACCATTTGTTGACTTTTGTTTGACAACTTACCTCTCAGGCACGACAGAGCCAAACCATGAATACTACAAGCTGTCATTTCTTTTTCTTTTTTTTTAATCACTGAAAGCACCGAACAACTGTACTGAAAGTATTGCCTAATTCAATAAAGATGTTCCATGTGAATCAYTATTAACCAAAGACAACATTTTGCCACCAGTGACTCGAACAGTAACTAGAATTCTACATTACTACCATCGGAACCTGCCTTGCAAGGAGGTAGTCTGCATGGGTTTATTCATGAGAAAGGAATATGTTTTCTTTCAAAAAAGGTGAGCGTGTCGCCTTTGAGGATGTCTGCACATGGTAACACATGTTAACATATTCATTGTCAGTCTAAACTGGGTAATCTGGAAGCCCATGTTGCTGCTGTCCCAGGACAGCATTAAAAGGCAGACAAATATCTAAGTGATACTCTCTGAAGTGCCAGGGTCTGATCGACAGGCCCAGGTCAGAGTTGACTTAGAGGTGAATATGGCTCTGCCTTTGTAGAAGCGCACAGAACTCACCTGTAAATCGCTCATGCCACCCTGCGCGTAGGCTCATGAAATTGTAACCTCCGTAGGCTCTCATGGAAGTGTTTTCAACCTTGAAGAAGAGTTTCCCAATCAAAGCCTGGGCTCTGGCCAGGATGATGATGATAAGGAAAGTAGGACAACCAGATGTTACKGCTCACAAAGAAAATGCAAGTTTTGCTGATTTGGTTTTAAAAAGCTGGACCCTCTTACAGCGACTTTGGAGACCTCACTTGCAGCTGGATGCACTGTGTAAGACCTCCCCATTGCTGGGAAGGTTCTGCAAATCCTCGCTGCAACAGGAGCTCCCCGGCGACTGCGTATCTGGATGATGGTGACGTATTGAGGCAATTGGTGATCTTTTTCTTAACCACTATTCTCTCTCTCTCATATAGTAATGGTTAAGTGCATTGCCGTGCTTATTTTGTCTGTTGCTAACACCCAGACCGTAGTAAGCTTATTGTTTTGTTAGATGGATCACCTCATTTCTGTATTATTTGATTTTTGTAGTAAACATGACCATTCTTTCCCTTGGTGTCTGTATTTTTCCATCGCCTCACCCCCATGAGCTGGCGAACACGAACACACACACACAGAGTCTGTACTTAGCGGCACTTCATAACCAATCTTCCTCAAGGTGACCAATTTAAATTGGTTTTGGTGTCTACATGAGATGTAGTCACACTTCAGACTGCTGGGAAAATGTACTTCACAGATTTCTTTTGGTCCAAATGCACACAAATTATAAGAGTCATGAAAATAGAAAGCATAACTGCTTACTTAAAAGGAGAAAAAAAAGAGAAAGAAAGAAAGAAAGTAAAAGAAACCTACTTTATCGCTATGCATATACCTTACCTCCTTGCAAAAGRTCATCATGGGTATCAATACTATTCCAAACATAGACTGAGAGACTCTGAAGTCTGAAAGGGGAAAAAAAAAMCATGGACTAATCCAGTAGCCAGATCTCATGGATCCCATAAAATTTGGTGGATACATACAAGAAGAATTTTAGCAATAACATTTAGCAATAGAATTTAGGAAGTTTCTAAGAAGGGCAGCTTTATGTAAATGTCTTACTCGACAAGGGGATCACAGCA
>PTEX01000071.1:364708-445955 GCA_003342815.1 Eudromia elegans
ACATATTCTGGGTTTTTGTTTGTGCAGACATTCACACCATAAATCATGTGTTTGATTATCTCAAAAAGCTATTTGAGAAAGTGTAGAAAATGAGTTTTACTTGTGAAATCAGAGATATTAAATGATATCCGTGTAGAGCTGCTAACTAGMCAGGTATCTTCAGCATGGAAAAAAAAAGATATCTTTGGGAAGATATTTCTGCAAAGTCACCTGGAAAAGTGAAAGCAAACAGGTATTCCCTAACCTTTTACACTACAAGGGCAAGCAGAGCAAATTAAACTAACAAGAAGCAGCTGCTTCCCTCCCCAGAGATAGGGTACCCCTCACACAAGGCCTGACCCCAAAAACCCTTGCTCCAGGGCACTGTGGATACTGAGTATTTACACACGTCCAAGAAGCAAATGGACATGTTGGTAAGAGAGGAAAAAAAAGACATCAGGCCATTAAACAAAAAGATGGAAAAACTTGAGCTACAGGATGCTGGGTACTGGTAGCATGCACTGGAGGAGCATCAGCGTCCATTGGCCCCACCATGCCCACCATGTCCTCCATGTCCCACAGKCATCTCAGGCTGCTGCTGTCAGCTCCCAGCCTCCGTGGACCTGGAGCTCACCATCAAACAGCCATTCACGTGTTTTTATGGAGTAAAGCAGTGAGATATCTCACACATACCCCAAGGTTTAGAAGCTATTTTCAGGATATGGTATAACTGTATTTACTCGTAGTGATAACACTAATGCTGAAAATGAACGAGCATAGACAGAAGAGATTTTTTAAAAAAAATCCATATAACGACAATTTTAAGTAGTTTGACACCAGAAGGGCTATAGATTGACACAATTCAGGACGTYCCTAGGTATAAAAACCTTTACAGTAGTGACTGCATTTCTTCTGGGATCTTTTGAAACTAATAAATACTTCTTCACCACTTTCCCCTTAACTCTTTCTCCTGAGCTGTCTGTTTAGTTCCTTCATTTTAGACTCCTCCACCTCTGACTGACATTCTCTGCCCAAATAATTATTTACAACCTCTTAATGTAACAGGGAGAGTTCATTACTGCAAATACTGCAATAATTCACCCTTAATCTCCTATCACCTTCCAAGAAGTTTCTCAAACTAGATACATTTTAAGATGTTCCCTTAAAATGTTTTAAAAGTGTTTTGTATTAAAGAAACTGTGCATAGGTCAAGAAGACTGCTATTAGAGTCACAATCTGGAGAAAATCAGTGTCTATAAGTACCTCAAGGGAGGGAGTGAGGAGGATGGGGCYRGCCTCTTTTCAGTGGTGGCCAGCAATAGGACTAGAGGAAACGGCCACAAACCGAAGCATCAAAAGTTCCACGGGAATTTAAGGAAAAATTTCTTAACAGTGAGGGTGACAGAGCSCTGGMACAGGCTGCCCAGAGAGGCTGTGGAGTCTCCTTCTCTGGAGATCTTCCAAACCCACCTGGATGCCACCCTGTGCCATRTGTTCTAGGTGACCCTGCTGGAGCAGGGGGCAGGGGGGTGGACTAGATAATCTCTAGAGGTCCCTTCCAATCTTAAGCATTCTATGATTCTATGAAAAAAATAAATTAAGGAAACTCATCTTTGAGCTTTCTGTTAGAGAGCAATATATTAAGCAGTTGGTTCAAAAACTTCTTTTTGAGCCTTACCTGAACCTGAGCCTTACCCCTAATTCTTTTTTTCTCTTGATATCTGATGTGTTAAACACTATGGTTTACTAAATTCTCTGAAGATCTATTCCTTTTAAAAGCAAAGACACAATTTCAAAAAGRGAAAGATCCTCTCAGCCACTCAAAACTAAAGAAAAACAAACAAAAACAGACTTCCTACTCTATTCATAACTTACTAGCTAGTAATAAAAGGCTTTAAAATCTGGAAAAACAATAAAGATCCATTTTTCTTCTTGCCAAAACTAACCCCAGTATTGTACATTTTGATGCATTGAAGACACGACTCAAAAGAACTTTCCTGGGAAATTGCGGTCATATTCACATTAAATATCATGACATTTCATTCTTCTTTTTTTCTCCAAGCCACCCATTTTGGATTCTGGCACTGAGAGAAACTGTAGCTATCCTTGAGTCCTAAGTCAACCACCATAAGCTATACATCCGTATATATATATCTGTAGTTGGATATCCATATCCAGCTGGATATCCATATATCTGTATACACAGGAATATACTGTAAGCTATTCAAAAGCAAAGTGTCGAAACACTCTTCCAAACTACTGGCTTCTAATGAAATATCAACTCTTGCACATTAAGTTATATTATATTACAGTGTTGATTCACCTCTTCACAATGTAATTTTCTGTTGAGAGATCAAGGATGCTGCCAGTCCCTCACCCTTTAGTCAGATCTGAATGCTCAAATGTTTTCTCTGGCTTCTGCTTGTTTGTTTCGCCTTGTACACAGCACTATTTAACTCCTGTGTATTTTTGTAAAGTCTGACAAGATTTCTTGGCATGTTCAGGGCTCCTATATGTGCTGAAGTTATTATTGTAGCATTATAAAAATATGTTGTGAACTTGGAATTAGCAAAGCAGCTAAGATAAAAGAACCGTAGTCCTGAACCTTCATTAAAAATGGATTCAGACTGTGGGTATCAAATAAGAGGCATTATGAGTTTGCAGAGAATGCCATAGCTATATGCTGAAGAACACCAGATTTCAATTCCTGGTAGTTTGAAAAGTTTCTTGCTTGAGCTGATGTATTTCCTAGAGTCGTAATTTTGTAAGAATCTGCTGATAAGTTGCCAAGTCAGATTTTCAAAGATTTCTCAAAAGGTGCATACATATCCCTGATATTCAATATGAAGTAGGCATCTGGCATTTTTAAAAACTTTACCACGCTTATCTGCACCTCCAAAAGTCTACATACATTCAAAAACCTGGAAGTTGTGTGTTCTCACCAGTTTTCGGCTGTAAATTGGGAATAACACTGCCAAGCATATCTCATCACAGTGTCCAGGAGAATAATATTCAGAGGAGCCATCCTGCTGGCCATAAGAGAGGGATGTTCCATACGGTCAGTTTCCACCAAGGATACAAAAAATTGCTCAGTACAAAGCAGTTTGAGTTTCTGTTATTTCATCTGAGAAATATCTGTGGTTTGGGGTGGTTTTTTTGTGGGATTTGTTGTAAGAGACACCCCTACACAAAAACTTCACCAATGGAGGCCCAAGCGCAACCATTTTTATGTAAGTCTAAAATTCATCAGTTCGTAAAATAAATGGTTCAAGTACATTTATTAGTATGCTGTTTCCAAATTCCAGAGAGTTTCAGAAAATTCCCATATGCCATAGGGCCCTTTAGGTTCATTTCCCATATGGGAGAACAGTATTTTGCTGTTGGATCACTCTAGGAGGACAGTCAGAGATCTGGTGACACCAATGAATGAAATAGAGGTGAAGGACAATGTGACTTCCTGAAAGATCTATAAGAGACAGAGGTACCAGAGTTGATCTACAGTGAACAAAAAAACGGCAAACCAACAAGTTCAAAAGACATTTTCAACTTGGACCTTCCTTTAGAGTTTGTCAAGTACTTGAAGGAAAAATAAGGACATGTATATAGAATGAAAGCAAAACCAGTGTTTTTAAACAAGACTAATCTTTACTGAATTTTATTTTGAAATGAAGAATGAAAGCCTCATTTTTTTCCTCTTCCTCTTTCCTGACAAGTGGTCACAGTTGTTTTTTGTGTACCCAAATTCAGTGTTTTTATCCAATAAAACAATTCWTTTTTTTTTCATTCATTTATTCTAGGCAAGGAAAGTAGCATATCTACTGATGAAAATTTCCTATTTATATTATAACAYAACATAAGACATTCCTTCTTAAAAGCAATCATTAAATGCTTTGATAAAGATTTAAATACTGTAAAACTCTGACTGGAAATCAATAGAGTACTCCTAAAAGCATCTATTTTAGTTCACTACAAAAACTGTAGACTCATTTTGAAAAAAAAAAAAAGTCAGTTAGTATGCTTCCTATTTCATTTTCTACCAAAGACAAAACGTTTAAAACTAAATCCATTTCTTCATTCCACGATAAAAATAAGATTTCTACTGGAGCCAACTTCCTTAATTCAATTCACTTCAATTAAGAGAATTCAAATAGCAGAAACTGTTTCTTCCATCAGAAATCAATAACTGGATGTAGATTTTAGTTTGTACATCTAGTCAAAAAAAMCCAACATCCAGGCAAGATCCTGAAGCTCCATCTCTTTATGGAAAWCTTTCTTTAAGATGAGCTGAAGTCTTCTCTGTTCAGAAGAGAATTTCATGGTTTACTGCATAAGCTCTGAAGAGATTATAGAAGGYATAACTACACAAACTGCTCATTGTTCAGATGAAAACCATATGGTGAAAAAAGAGAGCAATTGGGTGAGTTTGTATAACTTGGAAAAGAGCATTTCTCCAGAAAGAGGAGTCCTTAAGCATTGGCATATCTTTTCCAACATAAAAATCAAGAGCAAGTTTGAATGTAGTGCACAAGCATAATCAACAAAATGGTCTGCGTCCTTGAAAGGAAATGGACAGTGTCCCAGAAACCCACTGCCTGCSAGAATTTAAAACTTCCCACTGTTCAAAGGAGAAATCAGGTACATTTACTACAAATGGTACAATCAGGTTGCAATAAATGCTACACTGAATTAAATGTGCTCAAATTTACTATGATTTTTGCATCTCTCAGCATCACGKTGGAGTTATTCTGTTAATATTGACTGAAGTGTGTAGGTTTTGTTACTTATTAATGGCTCTATTCAACAGAAATTGAATTTCTGCAGCTGCCAACTACTGCAGGCTCCTAAGGCTGGGCATCCACAGAGCCTGATCCTAATGCAACAGAGGATTTTCTTCTCAGACAGCAGAAGCTTTCTCCGAGGTTGGCCATCCATAGCTCATTCATCTAGAGCTAAGAGGAAAACTCATTTCCAGATAATAACCTGAATTCTTTCTGGAAGCTCCAACACATCACTAGATTTCAAAAGGGTAGCTCTGGGCATGGCAGGGCTATCTAGGTGCAGTGTACCACAAATCTGCTACCAATTTGGCATGAACATACTTCCCACAAGCAGAGTAAAATGCCAAGAAAGTTGATGACAGTGTACTCTTCTTTACAGAGTTGATAAAAAATAGGGAACGCATGAATGTAATTCTTTCACATTCATTTTGTCAAAGGGTCAAAATTTGATTCTTGACATTTCTTAAATATTTCTCAGGATTTCCACTTCACGGACATTTTATGTCAAATGCTTAATGTGAGGACATGGAGCCAATATTTGTTTCTGTAAGCTACCGTTTCCAAATATACAATGATTTCTGTTAAATATAAGAGCCTAAGATAATTTCATTAGTAACATTTTTTTCTTCTGCAATCTAATATTTACTGCAATTAATAAAACTAACCAAATAAAAAGAAATTATTTCAATCTAGAAGTTGTCAGAAATATGGTGTTTCATTGGATGCATTTTTTTGTGCCTTTCCTCCCCCTCTGTAACTTAGTGAACGAATTGATGTCCGGGCTGCAGAAACGTATCAAGCACCAGCTGACATCCTAATTCATGGAGATGGGAAAACCAGTGTAAAGGCCTGGCAGAGAAGCCAGATACTGCAGTCTTGTACACTGGAATGCTGAATCTTCTGACATCTAGGTCTTTCACTGCAAGTAAATCTGTTATTGCTACAGTTGACTTACTGGTAGCAGCACCACTCATCCCCAGTTTCTCATGCCATTGTAACCTGTTTTTCTGACTAAAAAGTTGTCCTGGGCATGTATCCAGACAAGTTCTGTCTGTCTTCTGCCTGTCTTTTAGCATCCCTGCCTGCCACAGAGGAAGGAACACAGGACCTAGAGTAAAATCAGTGATCTCTACGCAAATATTTGGGACAGAAAATGTAATTTTTGCTCAAAATACCAGGGCCTCAATTCTATCAAAATAGCAAGTAATATTCTTGGGAGAAATATCTCTTATTTATATTCAAGATAAGAAATTGATTGGAAATAGACAACTATACTATGTTGCTAATCTCTATTTTTTTACTCCATATATTTAAAAAAAAAATCCAGTAGCTTTAAACTCATGCCATGAATGTTCATTTAGAGAATTTCAGCATTAATAGTAGTATCTACAGATTAAAATTCAAACTTATAAAATCACAGAATTACAGAATGGTTGCGGTTAGAAGTGACCTCCAGAGATCATCTAGTCCACCCCCCCGCTCCAGCAGGGACACCCAGAGCACAGGGCACAGGGTGGCATCCAGGCAGGTTTAGAAGATCTCCAGAGAAGGAGACTTCATTTCCCTTGTTTTTCTCTCAATCATCTCTTCTCCAGGTTAAACAGGCCCAGCTCGCTTAGTCTTTCCTCATACGATAGATGCTCCAGTCCTTTAATCATCCTTGTGACTCAACATTGGACCCTCTCTAGAAGCTCCATATCCCTCTCCTTCTTGCCCTGTGGATCCCACAGGCAACCGTACCCATGTGTGCAATAATGCAGATGTGGCCTCATCAGGACTGAGGTGAGAGGCAGGTTCCCCTCCCTTGACCTACTGGCAATGCTTCTCCTGATGCAGCCAGGATCCCATTGGCCTTCTTGGCCACGAGGGCATACTGCTGCCTCTTGAGTAATTTCTTGTCAATCAAAGCTCTCAAATCCCTCTCTGCAGAACTGCTTTCTAATCTGTCCTCATGCCTGGGATTATTCCTGCCCAGGTGCAGGACCCTGCACTTGTCCTTGTTGAACCTCATGAGGTTCCTCTCTACCCTACTCTCCATCCTGTCCAGGCCCATCTGGATAGCAGCACAGCCCTCTGGAGTGTTGGCCACTCCACTCAGTTTGGTATCGTCTGCAGACTTGCTCAAGGTGCGCTCTGTGCCCTCGTCCAAGTCATTGATGAACAAGTCGAGCAGCCCTGGGCCTAGGGGGCACACCACTGTTCCCTGAGGGACACCACTGGCCACAGGCCTCCAGCTGGACTCAACACCACAGCTCGCTGGTCTCTGTCATCCAGCCAGTTCTTGATCCACTTCACTGCCCACTCATCCAGTCTACACTTCCAGAGCTTTCCTATAAGGATGTTATGGGAGACAATATCAAAAGTCTTGCTGAAGTCAAAGTAGGCAACACCCACTGCTCTCCCCTCATTTATCCAGCCTGCCATACCATCACAGAGTATAGAAACAAAGAAAATATAACAACGGAGTTAAACACAAATATATGGGTCAGAGAAGTTGATTCTTTGCCAGCATAATTCATAATCTTCTACAGGGCAAGCACCAGGATCAGTCTCCTGTATTTTTAGAATCCATATAAAAGTAAAGTAAGCCAGCAGACCACAGAAAGCACTGTTTTACAAACAGTTTTTTAAATTCGCATGAATAATGGTTGGTACCATTGGTTGCATGTGTTTTTTAAATTTTTTAATTAATTTTATTTTTAATTGATTAACAAAAATCAATTTACAAAAGTTAATATTAAACTTCATATTAAAAATAAATTAATTTTTAAGTTTTATTTTGACCTTTCCTGAATAAGTCCTACATATCATGATTTCATATTCAGTACAAGGAAAATAAGGACTGGACTGTCCACCATCATCTGTATTGAAAGAGGAATCTTTTATATAAATCAGTAGCTTTCAGCACTTTTTTGTAATTTTCTTGACACGTTATCTGGTGGCACATTATACAATATACATATGTCCATAAAGATGATGCTTTTACTGATGATATATCATATGAGGTATAGCATACGCCTGCTATACCTTCCTTTCAAACTTCCATTTGAAAATGGAAGCTTCCATTGGACCATCACTTCCATCTTGCTTACCCACTCATTTTTAGTTTCTATGTTGTACTTAAGGCTAGGCTGCTTTCTCACTCTAAGGATTTTCTCCTTCTCCTCCCACCTCAAATGTCTGTGTAATATTTTTAAATTAACCACTAAATATTTACGCAAGATCATTCTAGCCCCCCAGAACTCTGAATCCCTTGTATGTCAAGTAAAATTTAATGAGTAAATGATTTAGCACACAAACACACAACAACAACAGCCAAAACTCTTCGCTGTTCTACACCCAAAGACCTGATCACCTGATCAAATTAGAAACCCACTTACATTGCATAGTATACTACACAGAGCAGCTGTTCTCAGGGAATGTTCTGGCCAGGGAATGCTCAGTCAGTGCTCTAATGCCAAACTGGGATCAAACTCTTCTTAACAACACTTTCCACAAGAATGGTTTATCCTCCATTCTTTCCTTTTAGCAAATATCCTAAATATTTCTAAAATACCGGATGCACAATGCTTTTCCAAGTTTTTCACAAATTTCTGTAAAGACTGTTTAGCTAGCCTTTATTTGGTCTATCATATCAGTCAGTATGAAAAGTTAACCATATTTATAATTTCTCTCCTATACAACTGCTCGCCACAGGAATTGTTTGGATTTTTTTTTTTTTTTTTTGTTTTTGTAATAGACCCAAATTACCTGATAATGTCCTCCTTGTTATCTTCCAAATAGTCATAACTTGGAGCTGATGTAGCCTGTGGACCAATAATTCACTGAGTCTTCCTCTCCTCATTTTTTTTTATGTAAAAATCAACACTCAGCACTGTGCTTGACATTGTCTATCCCTCCTGTTCCTTGTGCTTTTTTCCATCACTTCTTATAGGTAAATTCCAACAGTTCTGGAATGTCTTCTGCCAGTCCACTAAGCATACTAATACGAAGTTTATCAGACCAGACAATTTGAAAACAACTAATTTACTAAGTGTTCTTAATCCGTTCTAGCTTTAGTCCAGGCTCAACCTTTTGTCGCTAGTATTAGCTGTGTTAGCCATCTGCTCATGACTGATCTTTTTGTGAAGACTAAATGTAACAGGTCTAAATGCATATCATTTGTTTTTCATACTAGGAAGGGGAGTTTCTTTCCCTTCAGCTTCCCCTTATTAATAACAGACTTACAGAATTAAAAATTAACATACTTAAAGAATGAGTTATTTCATCTTTAATGTTTCCTTCCCATGTGTCTAAACTTTCTGATTTTGTCATTATGAACTCATGCCATGTTTTTATGCCTGTTTTCCATCAGACTACCAACTAGATCTAGCCAAGTTTCCATTTTCTGATCAGTAACCTTCTGGAAGTTCTTTGAAATTTGTTTACCTTAAGTTCATGATCTTTATTTTACTTTTATCCATTCTTCCCTTCTTAAAGATCATAAAACCTTATTTCACCTTCACTCAGGTTGCTTTCTACAATATTAGGCAGCTCTAGATTCAGCTCACCTCTCCCTCTACTTGCTATCCTTCTGTAGCAAAAATCCCCAGTAATTTCCAGCATTTTGTTGAAGAGTTTGGATCTTTATCCAGAATTCTGGAGTTGTCTCTTAAACAACAAACACCTCTATATATACCTGCACATATATGTACACAAACCTCTGTGTGTGTGTTTATTTAAATAAAACCAAAAGAATTGAAAGGAATATGTTTACTTCTCAGATCAAATCTAATTTCTCTATTTAATTAGGAGAAGGTGTTCCAGAAACTACTTTCTTTTTCCTAAGAACTAGTAGAGTTTAAGAGTAGTCTTCCTGTATGATGGGATTATTTCATAATTCTCCATTTAAAGACTCGTTCAAGCTTTTTTTGAATCTTAGACTAGCTGTAGCTCTGGCATAGTAGCTTCCACTGTTCTGAGCAACCATTCTTCTCCACCTTTCATACAGACACCTCGTCACTGTTCCTAGTACTGGACCCCAAGCAAATTAATTGTTGTTTATTCATAATTTATGAGAGAGGACCTAAAGAGGTAAACAAAAATATATATCTTGATAAGGAGATGCCAAGGAAAACCTACTGCAAAGGGTGGCAACTATGTACTGGCATAGCTGATTGCACTTCGCACACCTGACAGTGCTTCTTGTACCTGATAACTATCCAGATCACACACTGACATTACAGGGAGATGATATGAACACAGTGAAGCAGCAGCAGATACAGATTTTGAGTGGACAGCAAACCACTGCACAAGAGTACAAGAGTTGTACAGAGGAGTAGATGCCTTATAAACCACTTATAATCAGAATGAAAAAGGAGTATGAATAAAAGTCCTTCAGATCTTGGCATGATTATTGAAATAAACAATGTCTCATCTTCCATCACTCTGCCTGATTATTCCACTGGAATTAAATCATTCCCATACATTTTTGAAGTGAACAACAATATTTCTATTTTATGTATGAGTAAACTAAGATGCTTACACAAAGTAGTTGAGAGTAAAGGAAACTCATAAAAACATAAATAGTGTGAATGACTACAATAAATCACACTAAGGGTGTCACCAAGCAAAATAATATCTCAAGTCCTTGCAGAGTAACCAATATAGGAGATACACCAGTCTCTACATTAATGTAGAGATGAAGCATTTGATGATGATGATCACAGAGCTTGATGTACAACTAATTCAAATGCAAGAACCTCAATACTTTTTTGACTAGTCTATCAAAGCATGTTTAGAATAAAGAATTATCATATCACTATACCTACACATTTGACTAAAAATAAAATACATAACTTAGAAATGCTTCCTGTAACATATGAACACAATGCAAGTTATTGCTTCCTGATTTACTTAGTCTGAAGTCTAAATTTCTAGATTGGTACCTATGATTCTTGAATGTAACTTGCTTTTCTGTACTCCACTTTGAATCTCTTTTATACATTAAGATAAATACAGCACTTGAATAATAGAGGCTCAGTAGCTGACATTCTAAAATGGCTTTGTTTCCTCTTGTAAAAATTTTAAAGCCAGGTCTTTCTCAGGAATAAGCTCTAACAGAGGTAGAAGAGGATAGGAAAAGAGCTGTATGTCCAAGATAGCATAGGATAGCCTGTGGCAAATTCCAGATCATGCATACCACTAAACCTAGATGATCCTGCTTCTTAAGTGCTTTCAGAAGTCTGATGAGCTGTTTTGTGCATCACTCTTTACACTTTATCCCTTCTTCCCAATGCAAGGCATTACGTCTTGGTACCCAGTGAAGGAGTGAAGATCTCCTGCTTTTCAAAAACATTATCTTATTCTAATTCACTGTGAAAACAACCATTTAAGCTTTGTTCCTAATTTCTCTCAAGAAAGAATTGAGAAGGTTCTCAACTTTCAGGGCTAGTGAAGGCCAATTTGTGTGAAAACATCTACAGTGGATGCAACAAATACAAATAAGGGCAGGAATACAAGGTAAATAACATCATCTCTAATTTCCTGGGTTGCTGGAGGAATTAAAGGAATTAAAATTTGAGGAGTGACAGGAGCAGTAGGTTAAAATAGAAAACATGAAATAGCAAAGGACTAAAACCTCAGATGCTTTAAATTCACAGAAATTGCACTGACAGGTTCCCCATGAGGATTTGTCCAAATATGTTGGGTAAGAAGGTAGCATTCTAATGCGTGTGCCCTTCTGAAAGCGATAATGTTTAATATTGGACCCTTGTAAGATTATCTGCTGAACAGTATTGTCATGCAAAAACAGGAATAGAAATCAAGGCCCCTGGAGCATCTTGAGTCTTAGAGACAGGAGGGTCAGGGTTCATTCTTTAGGTCATATTAATAGGTATTTCACAAGCAGCAGCAGACACTAGTGAAATGCAGCCCTAGACCTTCCTGCACAGTATACTATACGCTCCAAAGCTGGGGTAAACAAATGAGGGTTTGCAAGTTGGGTTCTCCAATTGTAAGCACCATCCCTTGGAAAAAGCAGTCTAGTGAAAGAGCAAAGCAACCATGGTAATGCTGTCACACCAAGCACACAGCAGGGCTCCTGGGGCAGCAGCTCTCCCTGAGCTTCAGGGTGGGAGTGGGTGCTACCTGCTCCTCCTAGCTCTTCCTCAGCAGAAGCTGAAGAAAGTACAGCTTTGTATCACTTCTTCCTTTCCTGAAAGCATGCGGTCCATTGATTTTCCTTGTTCTGAAGTGTTGTAAGTTAGTGTGTGCACAGCGGAAACGGAAATAATATTCTGACATTAAGAGTTAAGGAGAATCACTAGTCCCTTGTAACCTAACATTCTAGAAGGCCAGTACTCAGATGAGGAAAACTAATTCATCATGATAGGAGGTAAACAAACAAAAAGACACAGTAGCAGAAAATGAAACAGAGTAGAAGATCAGTAAAAATAGCCAGTCTACAATCATTTCAGAATGGTTAGAGAAGCTGAGAAGACAGGAGGAACAGAAGATTTTTTTGGCTTTGGGGCTTTGTTTGTTTGTCAAAGTCTGAAAGATCATTCCAAGCCCTTCGTTCATTTGCAGAAATGATATTATTTGCATTCTTCTGGATTTGATTCATAGACTGCTGCCTCGCTCATATTACAGTCAACCGTTTTTAACACCTACCATAATGCATCTGTATGAATATTCTGGAAAGATGTATATGCCAGGAACCAAAATCAGTTCTGAACATGAAATCAAACTGTCACAACATAGTTCTCCCACTCCGATCTTTGTAACTAAGAATCTCAAGACACACATTTAAGACAGCAAAAATCAACTTACACATAAGACTAAAACCCCCAAAGATCTTTCAAATGGAGCTGGCACCTGTAGCTTAAACTTCTTCCCCACAGCACAATCAAAGTTTCCAAGTGAGTAAAGAGATACTTTCTCAGGAAAAGAAACAAACAAACAATCCTTAAACTGAGTATCTCAAAGACATAAAATTGGACCATATGTTGTAAGTTCTCTCAAGTAAATTAAATTCTCCATCTACAAGCAGGTTGTAATATTAGCAGATACCCCACTAATGCCTATATTTTGTATGAGGTGTATTTTAATGCAAATAAAGCAGCAAATCAATCTTTCTATTTCTCTTAGCCATACCTATCAAGGCTCATTTTTTGTGCTACATCTCTTGAACTGAAAATTACCTCAATTTTCCCATCTTCTTCATTGTTTAAGAGCAGCTATAACCTACAGAAGGAAGTAGAGATGTCTAGGTGGTTTTGCTTGCAGGTTGTGCTGCAGTCTGAACAGGAGTGCATCAGTTCATCTTCCTTAAAATCTGAACCAACCCCTGGATTGCATTCAATGTCAAATATATAAGAATCAGAAAAATCTGTAGGACAGTTAGGCACATCTCCATTTTCGGTTCAGCTTGAGCTAAGGTGTCCCTGAGTAAAGTTTGAGACCAAATGTTCACTGGACTCATATCAAGAATACTCAGGAACTACTATTGCACTAGATTTGTAGGATTTTCATTCTTTTTTGTGGGCTCTTATCATTTGTTTTTAGTACTCTTAGTAACAATTCCTGTAGGCAAGCAAAAAACAAGTAAACTTAGCCAACTATATTTACTTGGTGTCTGGTGTTACAAACCAAGTAAACCTAAACATTTTTGTCACCCAAGCTGAGAGTAACTAATGGCCACTGATTTATAATGCAGGAGTACAACACAGCACATCCTTCCAACTCCTGGTGGACTGTCAAGACAAACCAGTTTTCTTATAAAAGGAAAGTTAAATCTGCTTCCCATCTCCCCCTGTACTACAGGAAATTGCATTAGCTGCTTTTTGCAATACAAGGGACTTTCCAATTGAGAATCATTTCATTAACATCACACAAGTAGTGTTAATCATACCTCTTCCATCAGCTTTGCAACAGTAAAATGTAATTGTATGTAATTTTTCTGATTTTAAAATATTCCCTTGCGGATTTTTTTTAATACAAGGTTTTTTTTAAAAAAAAGGTTTGCTCTCAAGGCAGTTGCTCCCCCAAAGCAACTATTTTTGCAGTTTCTCTTTTGAAGAAGTTATTCTGTAGGATAACTTATTAATTATAGTCAGTGACATTGACTAAACTGTAGTGACATTGAGTAATGAATAAAATTGGTTGCCACATATTTTTTGTTTGTTGGTTTTCTTCCAGGATGATTATCCTCCATGAGTTTCAAAACAAGCAAGTCACTGTAGGTCTAAATAAAAGCATCAGACTACTCTAACAGCCTCAGGGAGGACAGAGAAGAATTTATCTTCCATTAAGGTTTCAGATATACTTCATGGAGTATTAGCAGACAGATGGAATATTTCTCCATACTCATCTTGTATTTACCTGTTTTTTTTTCTGGTGGAGGAGGAAAAAAATATCAAAAAACAAATCACAACTTCTTTCAAAAAATGTAAAAGTTTGTGTATATTATGATGTTCATCCTACTGTAGATTGATGGTTTGGTGTTTCTTTTACATTTTATTTTATATATCTAGAGCAGATATTGAAAAATCCACTTGAAGTCTGATATCCATATCTTAGAAAAGAAGCAGTCTTACAGGAGCCTGGAAGTGGGAATAGTTGCATTTCTATCCATTAGACAATGATGCTATAATTTACCTTGTCAACCCAATTCTGCTTTAATAGATGCAGCCTTCACCCATTGCCCTTCCTGTTCTGTTCAGCATTAGCAGGATGGAATTAGAGGAGAAAGCGTTGTCACTACGACAATAGTTTGACATCTTGTACAACAGCTTGGATAAGTGTCTCAGCCTGAATGAACATGACTGTAATGAAATACCTTTCCATGTAGGTTTCACACATACATTACCTATCGGATCCATCACACAAACAAAATATTTGGCAATGAGATGTCAAATTACTGCATTTTGCTTTCTGAAAAACTTATAATCAAGAGCATAATAGAACAGGAACAGCAACCAAACCACAGCCCTTCTGCTCATTAATACTTGCACTACTCTATCAGTGCTCAAGCTCCCATTCAGCAGAGAATTCTCTTAACTGTCTCGTTTGAAGTCATACTTCCTGACATCTTAGTCTTCCTTTTCTTGCTAAAGATAGCATGTGCTGTCTATTAATTTAGTACTCCTCAAAGTCTACCATCAGAAGGTGCAGCAAATAAATTCTGTCTGTTGTAGAAGAACACCTCATTGGGGATGTTGTGCTTCCCAGCAAGCACAAACCAGCAGCACCATGGCTAGGTTGCCTGGAATATGACAGAGGAAACAGAATCAACATTGCCTAACAGCTTCTATCTGAAAAGCCATATTTGTGAAGACCAAAGCTAGAATTTTACCCATTAAGAATTAAGAATTGGCAACCATTAAGAATTGGCTCTGCTCGGAGACACAGCAGTAGGAATAATATACCTATCCAACCTTGTTTTCTTTCCTTGAAATATAAGGATGAAGTTCTATATATTCCAAAGATAGACAAATCCATCACTAGTGGCACGCCAAGCACCTACCAAGAGACCATTAAAAATTTGAGTAGTCACCAACCTCTGCTATTTTCATGCTTTCCAAAACAGGAAAACAGAGGAAGATGGAGGAACAACATAGTGAAGAGCAAAGAAGAGGAGAAACCAAAACTTTAAGCATAGGTCTAGACCCATATTCATCCTGTCTGACTGTAAGCACTTTGTGTCATCAAATTATCCTTAGCTTCCTCTGGAATCAATTCAGAAAAACAGTGTGCAGAATTACCTACTAAAGTGGCACTCGAAAGCAGAAAGTCAACTACTGTTAAATACCTCAGGCAAAAGAGAACCAATTAAGCCAAAAACGCTTACTACCCAATTCAGAAAGGTAGGGCACCCTATTCAGTTCATTAAACAGTGATCTAAATAATGATGAACTTCAGCACATGTGTAATAGGCTTCTTCAGACAGCACCAGAAATAGCTGAGGCATAAAACAGTTTACTGAGATTGTGAGTACTTTGGCTGCTTGTATGAAACAGAAATGGGCTGAAGTTACTGGAAGGAAAAAAAAAAGGTGCATTTGCTGTCTGTGCAATGTTCTGTTAAGTCTGAATTGTCATTCTCACCATGAAAGTCTCAAGTTCTACATTTTTTTTCCAATAAGATTTTTGCCTCTAGTTTGGCTATTCTGTGTGCAGACTTACTTCAATAAACTAAATCACCACTGACAGCTTTTAAGTTAAAATTGAAATATTCAAATTTTAAAAGCTATTTGACCATAATCTTTATGATAGACTCTGTGGGAAAAAAAAATAAAAAAGTATTCATTTGAAATCATTGTGTTCATTATACATAATACACAGGACAAGTAGATCAGAATAGCAATGAATTTAAAGCAACATTCATCGCAGAATGGGTACTGTGCATTAGTCCTATTCAATTACATCTGAAGAAAAATTCTGTGCAAGCAACACTATAATAGAAAGCCATTTCAAGAGGAAGAAAACTAATTCAAACTATGTAATATCACAACGGATATAATCAGTTAACATCCTAAAAAATAGGGAAAAAAAGGTAATTTCTCCTCCTCACTAGCTATTCAAATGTATTCTCCCACAGCTGCTTTTCTGGGAACCGCAATGGGCAGAATTCTTGCATACAGTTAGTGTAACCTTGGAAATCTCTCTGGGTGTTAATTATTATAAAGAGCAATTCCAAAAAGGACAAAGAAGTGTGAACACATATTTCTTTAAGAAAGGTGTTCTTAATCTTTAGACTTGAGCTGAATTCACATGAACTTCCTTCCAGTCTCTCTTTGTACTTGACAAAAGAGAAAATTATCCTTTCTGACCTCCATTGTAGGTACTTAAAAAGGAGATAAAAGAGTTTTACCAATATGGCTACACATTTTCCCTACCAAATCCACCACTTCCTCCCATGTCCTCGCACACACCCCTCCAAGCACATATAGTAGTTAGTGTCATGCAACATTGCCATCTGGTGATGAATTATTTTCATTGCAGTAAGAGTATGTTTGGACAATTCTTTAAAAACAGTACTCCTCAGCTGGGCTAATTTTGTTTGCCTGTGACTCCTTTAAATTCTTGGTAGTCAAGATAAGCCATAATGGGAAAATGGATTTCTCTTTAAAATTGCCTTACGAAAAAAAAAAAGAACAAAAAAGAGAGACCACAGGTCATAACATCCACTGAGGAAAAATACACACACCCCCAAAAAAACCCCACCCTTATGCTCAGTGATGCTATATGTACATTGCTGCTCTGCAAAGCTGTAGTTACATCTGCTACACCATGCATACAAACGACCATCATCAGAACAGAGGAACAAGCTGCAGCATGCTAGACCATAACATATAACCACGACTTGCACGAGTGTTTTATTAATAGGATGGAAAAGAGAAAGAATCCTCTTAAGAATCAGGACCACAACAGAAAGAATACTGCTATTAAAATAAGGTCAGAGAGGTAAGTCATCCTATACTTTACCACAGAAAGAGCCCGAATTCATAGTTTACCATTTTGACATTATTAGGCAAATGCACTGCAAAATAAAGAATGTGACATTAATTTTTTCCCTTCTAAGAAAGTCGCTATGATTGAATATCAATAATCTAGATCAATGACTTGTCAAGTCTACAGCTATTCTTGTAACACATTTGAAACAAAATACATGCACAAAACAAGTACATTCAATGTAAGTGTACAGAAGAAAGCTTTTATTCTTTAAAATACTAAAATTCGATGAGGAAAGAAATGTGACCATCACTATCATATTTTTATTTTTTAAATGTTGGACTTTCTTTCATCTACTAGTACTTTCTCTCAGGAACTTCTAGAGCCATATGACAATTTTAGATAATTTTGGTAGAGAGTAAGAACTTAGGAATAATAAACATCCCTGCAAGTTAAATTTAAAAAATCAAAGATTCTCTGAAGTAAAGGTGTGCTTATGCATCGTATTTTTGGCAGCGGGACAACTCAAATATTGACAAGAATGGGGAAAACGCTGTATGCAGATTAGAACTGAGTGAATGTAGTGGCAGAAAAAGAGGAAGAAATGTGATCAGAGTAAGTTTAGGTGAGAGATCAAAAGTCCTTTGGATTTTTCCATGAGCAGAATAGTTTGGTAATGCACAGATATTGATGAAGAAATTAATATTGTGTATTACTATTCTTTTACTTTGATAATAGTAATGCTAGATTTCCTGTAAAATCAGGATCACTCTTATGAGTGGTGGGGTTTTTTTTTATTTTGGGGGYGGGGAGGGCGGGACTTGTATCTATATTAAATTCTAGGAAATGAGTCATACCTGCAGAAATGGTTCAATTTAAGTTACATGACTCTTAGGGCAATGGAAATGAAGCTTCTTTTATAGTCTGACACAAAGAAACTATTTGCATGAGCAACTCCTAATTTTCCTTGCCTGTCTGCTAACATTGCTTATTCAGTTTCTCATTGATCAAAATTACTGTTACTTTTCAGTGAAGAAGTCAAACACAGATGCATTTTTTTCAGCTCCTCAAGTATCAAAACAATGAAATAACGGAAAGACAATTGCCCTTGTATACTTACTGGTAAGGGAATCTTTACTAGTTGTACAGACTTAAAACATGAGGAGGCCCTGCAAAAAGGCTCGGATGATGTCAGGCTATCACAAGCAGTTCTTGGAAGCCTGTTATCATAGCTCAAAACCTTGGGGAAGTTAATTCCATCTAAGAGTGATCACACCACAAGAACACATCTTGTTGCCTTGACATTTCATTGCTTTTTAAATTATAATAACCCATTACAATAACAACTCAAAGGACTAAACTAAAGAAAGGAAGCAGCAGAGGACTGAGACGGAGCACACGCCTGTAGCAGGTTAAGCGTGCCTGGCTCATAGGAGCAATAACAGGGAATAACAGGGGGAATCATCAGCAAACAGAGCAGCTGAGGGAAAAGGATGTTTAGAAAAAGAATTTTTTTCAGAAGCTTTCCTGCTGTATTCTAGGAGAGGCAAAAATGGACTGCTAAAGGTAATAGATCAGCTTGGTTGGTGCATTTATATATTGCAAGTCCATAAGGGTGGATATCTGTCTGCTGCTGCTTCTCCTTTGAAAACTTGGACAATAGCAGGATGTATTTTCTTCTCTTCAGGTTGCAGGAAAAAGTAAAAAGGCTTGTGTTTTCTCACTTTACTGCAAATGAAGCTATTTGTTGACTACATTTTGATCCTCTACGTACAGCAGCTTCCATCCATGCTCCATCCAGGCAGTAATTCTTCTGTTGGAATGAAGTCTTCATTATGATCACTAACTTTAGCAAATAAATTTGAGATGGAGACATTTGATCCTTTTCAGTGACAGCACAAAGCAGGAACACAAGTCACTGTGAGTCACTGTACCTCTGAATAGATTTGTGCGTGTGAGCATCCAGCTCATTCAGGCTGAGGTGTGGATTTTGAACAATTTGTGGACTTAATAGAAAAGTAGATTTGAAAGAAGAGAACCCCATTTGTGGCAGTCAGGCTCAGAAGAAGAGTCACAGTGGGACTGATGTGGACACACTGCYAGGCCCAGCACTTCTCCTCCATATTCCCTGTGATTCTCTCCCAAATTAAAATCAAGAGGAGGAGGAGTTAAATGTGGAAAAATCCAATGTTTGCACTGCAGGAAAAAAAAGCTTTTTTTTTTATTTTGTTTTTTCTCCAGAGRGTGATGAAAGTGAAACCTTCAGAGAATTCACTGAGCAAGGATTCCTGCTAAGACTCAACACATCTTAAGTACAGATGACAGAAGAAAAGATATCATTTTCTTTTCTTCTTTAAGGTTACCCAACTCCTCTGAAAATAAATTTGGAGTAGGAGAGAAAGCAATGACGTCAAATAACAAAGCTCAGATCTAGGACTGAATACACTAAATACAAGCTTTAGTTCCCCGATCACATATAATTCATACTTTGACAGAGCTCTTTGATGTAACCTGAGGGTGTTATCTTGGGAGACCCAGCATGTCTCTTTAATTGCCAAAGCTCCTTGTGTTAGCAAAGGCCCTTCTAGGGGGAAGGAAAGGGAAAAAAAAAAGGGAAAGGAGAGAAAGGCAGGAGGAGACAGGTGGAGAAGAGAGACAGAGGCAGAGAGAAAATATCCATCCATTACATCAATGTTGCCACTTAATTCTCAACCACAAATATTCCTTTCCACCATTCATGGATACATAAAATGTAATGGAAGGTGCTTTGCACTCTCCTGCCACAATCAGATCGGATAATGTTGAAAGAGCAATAAAAYAGTCATTTAAATGAACCTGCAACAAGCCCTCTGCTCCCCAGTGCCTCTCACCAGTTCATAAGCTGATGATGCTGCAGTCCATCAGTTTTGCAGGGCATGGGGAGGGAAAGCAAAATTGAGCCTTCTAAAAATGGCAGAGCCACCTCTGTGAGTGCAGGACCTGGTGTCTGCTCACCCTGCCGAGAGCGCAGGCAAGCATTTACAGGGGAACCTAATTAAGAAAACTGACTGGCAGTTGATCTCATTGCCAGTCTCTCGGTGTAAGGAGAAATCAATCTAGCACAGACTTGACAGCAGAGTAACATGAAGGGCACTTTGCAAACTACCAGAGAGCTGCAGACCGAGCGCTGCATTACACTCCAATAGGGCTCTACCAGCACCAAGTCACATAAACAGTCAAATGCAGAGAGTCAGCAGGCCCACAGGCTAATTGACTTCTGCAATAGGAAGAGCCCTGCAATTTCTCCTTTGGTGCAGCACAAATGCCCTGTGAATTAAGTTCAAATTCACTTGACAAGCAAGATTTTATATGGAAGGAATATTCCTAATTGAACAGTGAGTGTCATTTCTCCAATGACTCACACCTTCCACCAGCAGATACATCTCTGTGTACAGAATAATGAGAATATTTTTTCCTTTTCTCTACTTATCTGTGTATATGTGAAAGTTCAACAGTATTTATACATAAAGTAGAAAGGTATATTCATATATGTGAATACAGAACAGGAGCAAAAGTATCAGAAAAATACAGATATCTTTGCTTTGCATCAAAATCTGTAAGACAGTCACATCATGAGGACATGGTATAGCAAAAGAGAAACCCAGAAAAGAAATTGGAGTAATGCAATACATGCTTTTGTATTTTAAGTTACTCACAAAATGTGGCTTATCCCAAAGTAAAAAAAAAAAAGCTAAAATGACTTTGCATACTGCTCCCTGCATAGCCTGTATGGACTACCTCTTCAGACTACCTCTGGACTACCTCTGTTTAGGAAGCTTTACAGTCTCTGAACAGGAAGGTCATTTTCCAAGGACTATAAAGCAAGGAACATTGCAACAGAACATAACAKCTTCTAAGAAAACTCTAAATAGTAGCCGCATACATAAGCATTTATTATTTCTACTCTAATAGTATATCAGTACTGAACTGCTACAATCAGAAGTAAGAGCTATGACTCTGGCCTCCAAAACACACAAGCCTGCAACCAAAGCACACGAGACAAATTGTTTGCAAGAAAAAAAGCAGCACAGGTCACGCAGCAAATCAGTTAAAAATGAGAAAAAAGGCCCAGTATTCTTTCATTCCAGTGTTTCTATCCTGAAATACATTAAAACACATCCCTACATGTCTTCTTCCACTGCTATAAAAAGATGCTCTTCAGCACGGTTGGGAAGTCAGCAAATGTTCTTGCCCTACCTGACTAAAGCTGCCATTGCTGGTTTTCCATTGTAAAGAAGCCAGACATTAAGCCAGTGGCATTTTTAGAAACAAAGAACACTGGATCTGAGGCTTTAGATGTAGTCCATGTCTATAATGTCTTCATGCCTAAAGAGGAGTGTGATGTTTAAAAAAACAGTAAACTCTTTAATTGAAGCTCTCTCTTATAAGTACATAACACTAGAACCTATCAGGCCTATCAGGCCCAATTAAGACTGGGGCTTAATTGCATCTGTACTGCAAAACTGCAGTTAACTGATTCTTCCACATAAGTTACAAATTATCACAACAACACAAATTAATACAAATTTTTTAAAAAAGTAAGTAATCTTTAGAATTAATAACCAAATTCATTAATTATTCTGACCACATAAACAAAAAAGACAAACCAAAGACATCTTTATTGTATCATGTTCTTTATCATATGTCAGCCAGCGTGTAATCTGCTTTTGTCTTCTCTACCGTAATGAAATTGTGCTGGTTTTGCCTCTCAAGGACTGGGTTGCCAAGTCATTTAGCAGCCTAAAGCCTGTCCTACCCCCCCTACCCTACAGCAGCACTGGCTGATCACAGCACAGTGCCGTACGGCAAGGGCATGCTGCAGGAACACTATAGCTCCACGCTGTGTTGYGCAGGCCATCGACATGCAGCGGCACTGCTGCTAGTTTGTGCTAGCTCAAACTCTCCTAGCTTGGGCGGCCAAGGCACAGGCAGAGGGAAGTGGGAATCGCCATGCCAAAGCACCACGGGAGATGGGCATGCCTTTTAGTAATGTTCCTTGCTATAACTCAGTGCCAGGAGCTGTCTTCAGGCTGCCAATCCGCCCAAATCTTTAGGATGAATAATTAAGTTTGGCTCAATTTCATTGTGCTTTCAAGATGTGCTCTCACAGAAACACCAAGCAGAGCCAAGTCTCCATGTCTAGCTTCCCCCACAGTCCAGGATCTCAAGCAGTTCTGGCATTCTTTACTTATCTGGGGGAGGCAGGGTGAGATGGGCTCAAAATCCTCTTATTCTCCTGAAATCTCAAGCATACCAATGCTATTATGATAGTGACCTCTGTCAAATGGACAAACTCCCCTTCTGAGCCGACACGGCAAATATGGCTCTTTCTATTCAGTGTCCCAGTTACGGGTGAATTGCAGAAAAGCTAACCAGCATCTTTTCCAAAAGATCAGAAGCCTCTATTAATTGTTTGATGTGCTTTAATCAAATAGGTTTTCACAATGGGCAGCAGGGAACAGACAATGTGTAAAGGGTTTTAAACGTGTTCTCAAATAAAAATTTGCAGATCAATGACTGTAGTCAGAAACTGAAGTTAAAAAGACTTTTTGATCACATCCCCTGCTGTTTCTATTAGAAATGAACTCAATATATTAGATTTAAATTTAGATATCCAGAAGAAAAGAAGTGTATAACTTTGGGGGTTTGGTCCTATCCATTCAGACAATAAGAGTTCATTTGCAAAATTCAAAAATACCCTTGCATGTCAAGTTCTGGGGTGTTCGTAGGCTACATGTTTTACTCGACTGAGCTGAGCTTGAGACCCGAGCTCACATGTGCACGGGAGCTGCCATTTTTCTGGTCAACAGATCATGATAGTTGAGGAGGACAAAACCGCTACCTGAATTTAACTTTTGAAGAATGCATGTCCAGCCTTTATGTTGGCTGGCTAAATACTTGGACAAATGGCTTTCCTAACAAAATTAAAGTAATTTTACGCTAAATAACAGCACAGCTCCTTCAAGTCAACACAGTGAATCCCCTGATTTACAACTTTGAAAAACTACATAATACCATTTGAAATTATTATATTTTTAAACAAAGGATATCATGCTATCTGATTAAATAGTCTCAAAAGACCCCTCCTTCAAAAAATAAAAAAAAAGCACAAGTATATCTTGGAAAACCTGCAGGCTTTGTCAATAAAGTATGGACAACTTTAGGATATAAATTTTTAGGCAAGTGTGAGGGAAGGCAGGGAAAGAGAGAAAGACCATTCATCTTTTTTTTTCTGTAGAAGTTGTTTCTAATAATAGAATCATAAGAGCTAGAGGGAAGCAGTGAAATTATTCTTCCAGAAATTATTCTTCCAGAAAAATCCAGGGGATTTTTTAACTGTCAGATATAAAGTGCTGTCTAGTTATTTCAACACCTATTCACAAACGGAAAGCTACATATAGAATACATATATGTACATGTATTTGTAGAGGACACAACATTTGTTTATTCAGAAAGTTTACTTTCTATAATGTCTAACATAAAGTTTGACMGAATTTTCCTTAGATGTATCTGTATGTTTGGTCTCTACTAGCGTGAACCAGAAAGACCAAAAAGCATTAACTGTGATGAAAGGCAGAAGAATACTTAGCGACTGTTTGCTCAGGGATGTTGCCAGTAACAGGAGAAAAGGAAGATGACYGCTAGTATATTAGTTATGATCTGCAAGTGTGGAAGCATTAAGAGTGATAAAAAGTCCATCAGACATGAGGTAAGAGATGCTACTTTGTGAAGGATCTTTCCCAAACCAAAAAATCCCAAATCAAGCCTACATCTGGACAAAACAGTCCAGTTATCTGCCCAGTTATATGGACACTTTCCAGAGCTATCAAAATGCGCTAAGAAAAGTTCTCTTTTGACTAGAGGGAAGCAAGCTGCYTGACATTGGTTTGTTTTCCTTCAGGCAAAGCTATAGGAGGGATTAATTGAAATATCACCCACCTTGTCATTTTTATAGCTTCACTTAAAATTTAAATAATCCCAAATCTCTGTGAGAGCAATAAACGGTGTCATCCTAAAGACAAATGATTTCCTATACATACTTGAATCTAATGTACATCAGTTGTACATGCCTAAAAAGAATCATTAAACACAGTATCTTTTCTTGGCAAACACTTGAAGAGATAAAGAAATACTTTGTTCTATGCACATGTAGTTGAGTGGCTTCGCACTTAGTTTTTCAGATACAACTACCTAGTGTGAATACATTTGTCTTTCCCCCCGCCCTGTGCYCCAGCATAAGTCCTTTCTTAATATCTGTTCCTTTGAACAGTTTATAACATTTTGTTTAATTAAAAGCCTAGGGCCTGACAAATACAATTTTCTTGCCTTTTTTGCTTATTAAAATTCTATGTTTCTTACTTAAAGCTCAGAAATATTTAAAGTGACATTTTCAGTAACACCAGGACAATATTTTAAACCATTTTAAACCAAATAGCAGTGCATTTAATATCCTGGAGAGAGATAGATCCTTGTGTCCAATTTTAAGAACAACAGTCAGGTATTTAAAATTGAACTGGGCATCTAAGCAGAAAGGTGGCCATTATCATCTATGCAGAAAGGTGGACAAGAGCGGCTATGAATGATCGCCATAAATATTTATGGGAATTATCTATCCCTTTCTTATGTGCATTTACGCTTTTTCTCTTTTGTCTGTGCCTCCTAATAGAGGAATCAGCTACCAGAGGAATATTGGACAGCTTGGTAGATCCAGCAGTGMGAAAGCATTCCCCATATGGGGATTTCCAACCCAAAGCCAGGGCTGGGAGGCACAGGGACCTTCCCCTGCACATGTGGCCACAGGACATCGCMAGCCAGGACTGAAGCTTTCTGGTAGCAATTTTTAGACAGCTCAAGAGCCAAACCTGATAAAGCCTCCTCCAGCAYGGCTTTGGAAGCAGACAAGTGATAAAGCCCATATGTTCCTGGCAGGCTGACAGAGCAGGAGTCCAAGAGGGAAGAGGCACACATCCACCCACCACAGCAGGGCCAGGACTGTCCCTGCTCACAGCAACCACAGCACRACAGCAGCTCGGACTCGCTCGTGGGTTACTGCGTGGCAGCATGAGCCGCATTTGCTATTAACCTGTAAAGGTGCACTGCAAAACATCCCTCAGGGCATATGCAAAACCGCGTTTGTTCAGTGAATCAAACCTTTAAATACATCAGCTGGCAATTAAGTGCTTACATGGCTGTCGGTGCCTGGAAGTGCCCTAGCTGGACTACACACTTGCAACCGGAGGCAATTTCCCATAGGCRCTGTAGAGGAAGTGCATTCGAGCAGTCTCTTGGATTCGTTTTTCAGAAGACAATTCCTCTGGTTTTCTGTGATTTTTCCACAGGATAAATAGAGGCTCTTTTTTAGTCACCATGAATAGTTCAACAAATAATTCATTTTGCAGTCTGTGGCCCAATTTTATGGTAGCTTGGCATCTTGTCAAAACACAATGGAAAATTAAATATTGTCTCACAGGAATGACATGTTTCATTTGACTCACATATTGCCATTGAGGGCAGTCGTAACAAAAGAGACTTTAGTTCCCAAGTTACTAAAATGACCTAAAACCCATGAACTAATATCTACTCATTAAAGAGAAAGTGGAAATTTGATCATTCAGGTGAAAGATCTCAYCACCTAAAGAAGCACAAGGACTGTAATCTCTGCTTATGAATATCTAAAAAAAMCATCCTTGTAGAGGAATTCAGGGCACCTTTTCTATTAAATACACCATGGTTTATGCTGTGCAAGGTAAAACACCCATACAAGTGACAATCTTCGTATGGTTAAACTAACCAGAGTAAGATGAATAGGGTGGACTGTGGACTTTCCCTAGAAAACATCTATAGCCTGCTATATGTGATGGGTTAGATAACCCTGCTTTCACGCAGAAGAAACTGAATCTCACATCTGTGGTCCACATGCTACTCATTTTTAAGACAGTATTTTGCACTAAGAACACAGCAGATGGATTATGCTGAATTTATCYGTAGTCAAAGTTATTCAGTGAACTTGAAGAATATAAAACTACAAATCAAGCTTGAGGTTGCTAGCTTCCTCAAGGGGAGGCCCATCATAGATACTGTTCTGGCAATAATACTGAAAGGGGACCCAGCTTTATGAGTTCCTAAAAGCCTCTTGATGGAACTCAAAGTTTGAWTTCAAAAGTCAACCTTCATACCTCCTTAACAGAATAGTCTTTGAAATAGAAATTTCAAAATATCTTCGAAATAGGTAGATGGAGAGGGGAGGGAGAGGGAGAAGAAGAGAGAGGGGGAGAGAGGGAGGGAGAGCGGTGGAGAGGGAGAGGGAGAGGACCTCTCCCAACCCAGTCCAGTCTTTTTTTTTTTTCTGGGGACAGCAGTGAGGAGACAGCAGAACCCAGAGCTGCTGTCACAGCTGTGAAACTCTGTTTTGGCCAAAAACAACCTACTAAGAATGTCTTGTCCTGATCAAGATGTAAGCTTTTTGTAGACAAGATATCCAGAACAAACCTCAGTCTTTTAACCACTGATAGAATGTGGAGGAAAAAAAAAATATACTACTTCATGTCTCAATCTAAATCTAGGATTCAGGAAAACAGTATTTTTTAAGGATTTTCTTGAATCAAATTCCTCTAAGTTCAAGAACTAACAAAAAATCTGTTTATAATTCTGACATCAAATGCAGGATTTTTTATTATTGAATGCACAGAAAAAAAMCCAACACAATAAGTATTCAGTAAACTAGAGATGTGTTTTATGTTTACTTTTGAGACAAACATATTTTCCTTGTTAAACATTTGACAGATTTCAAGTACAAGCAGCACAATACTGGCAAACTSCAACTCTGGCTATGTTTCAGTCACATGGTTAATATCATGTCCTGAGAGGAATGTTTATGGTTAGCTTTAAATTTCCTAGCACAGATTTTACGCAAGGAGGATACATACTTGTGTTGTTAATTTCTTCCTGACCTTGCTCATATTGTCATTAGAAATGCTGTGGGACAAAAGTGATCGCTTAGAAGTGTTTACAGCATAAAAGGAGAGGCTTCATACACATAACATGACAAAAAGTTGTCTGACTGAAAAGGAGTTTGTATAACATCTATGAATTCATTTAACACTCACTCTTTTGGTCTGTGAAGATTGTCACTGAAGCACAGCCGCCGGGTTTTAATGAATACCAAAAAGGTGACCTCAAACAAATTCCAGTGATACGATCATTAGCCTTATCTCTGTTGGAGGGAAACACACATTATTCCAGCCACTGCCAGTAGTACAGGCTAGGGCATATTCTTGAGGGAAAAGAACTATTTAGAGAAAGGTTATAGGGAAAAGCTCCTGCCAGACAACTCACGCACACACTTTCTCTCATTTAAAATTCATGAAGATGAAGTGCTGCTTTGTTTCCTGTCTCCAGGATGAGCCCTAATACTCTTGCCAAAAGCAAGCTAACGGAGTGTAATTGTTTTTCATCTAAATTGCATGTCCAACCTGCTTAGTTTTCAAAGAACATTGATGATACTGCTTTGATACCCAACCGCTGAATGACAAAGCACAGGGCACGCAGGCAGATGGGCATGATGAGAATTTTTAATCATTATGTCTTCCAGTCAGCTTACAGAACAACAGGGGTAAAGAGCAGAAAATACAAGGGAGAAAAGAAAAAATATTCATAAGGAGGCAATCACTCCTATTTTCATTAAGGATAACTCAGAAAACAAATAAGGAGAGACAATTCAGAGCAAAGAGTGTTCTAGGTGTTTTAATCTTGTATTCCACATAGTTAAAAGGGCATTTTAAAAGGGTTATGAAATGAAAGGGAATGGTCAGAAAGCACAAAGGCAGCTTTCCTTTGTACAAAGAAACCTGCCTTTCTTCTGAAAGAAGAGTGGCTTCAGAGTCTGATCTTCACAGAAAGCATATGTAAATTTTTGAAGCCATAAATTACGATCCAAACTTACCAATCTTTAACTTTCTCAGGTCCATAGATAGACCTGAACTGTATGTCCTATTAATCATTATTTTTTTTTCCTCATAGTTGTCTTACTTCATTTTATCTAAACATAGAGACACAGCTCTGAGAAGACAGACTCGTGTTGAAGTATATAAGAAAAAATATGAACTGAAAATAGTCACGTTTTTACAGTAGATTCTCAATGGTAGTCAGCTAATGCAGAAAGACATGCAGTTTTTGCTACTGATTCCTGCACTTTGTTCTGTTACCTGGAGCTAGAACAAAAAGCTTGATTCTGTTTACCACGTTAGTTCCAGTTAATTTAGTTCTTCTTTCCCAGTTTAAACTATTGTTTCCTAATTACATTTTCTAAGCTCTGCAAAGCAGGAGGCAGGGAGCATATTGCCTTCCCTGTTGTGTCTATAAAGCATGTGGCTTCAGCAGTCACATTATCCCTGCTGGCTCTCTGTAACCTTATATTTGTCATATGTGAAGAGGAGTGTCTGCGAGAAGCAGGCACTAATTGCTGCCGTCACAGATGGGTGAGAGTGGGGTAAAACTATACCGAGTGGAGGAACAGGCGCGAGGAGGGTGCACAGCATCSGTTGCATGCGGCTGCATGTTGATTTAGAGAAGGCAGGCAGGGGGATTTTCTGATTTGGTTTGGTTTGTGTGTGTGTGTATGTTTGGGAGGGGGCTGCAGTTATATGAAAGCTGAGCTTCTTTTTGGCAAAGAACTTGCATTAAATGAAAGCACAAATATGAGTTTCATATTTAACACATACCCTCCACTCTTCTCAAAATAAGTCAAGAGACAAAGTATAAGGTTTTATATTCTCATGTTTTTCTTTTTTCACATAGATTTTTCACCCACCTCTCTATGAATACAAACACGCTCYTGGCTTAAGAGAGAAACAGATGTAGAAAATCATCTCTCTTTCATTTCATGGAAGCAGTTCAGAGGAATTGATCCAGGCTATATATGCTCAAATCTACACTTATCCRTCACTGTCATCTGAATACCGGCCAGTACCAGCTTCATAGCTGGCAGGCAGTCATGAATTAGGAAAAATAATTTATTTAAGACCATCAAAATAAACATTTATACCAAGGACTTAACATCTGGAGAGATTTCACTACAACTAGGGCATAATTATTTAGGCTACAGTTATGCTGACCCTGAACATCTAACTAAGACACGTGCTTGACCTGCACAGCCCTATTTACATCATTAAAAGATCTGCCTTTCAGTTCTGAACTGTAAAGGTGCTGAAGGAGCTTACTYCATCATTCCCATGACCATACTGCCTCCAAAAGCCTGCCCTCATGTTCCCAACACCTTGGAAGGTCAMGTCCCTACTGATGAGCTGGCAAATTACCAAGCATTTACTTCTATACAGAGCCCTCAATTATCACACAATGGATTAAAGACGACCTTGAAACAAACCATAAGGGATAGTTTTGTTGTTTATTCTGTTGTTTTTCCTGATAAAGGGAACAGCATGCTAAGGRAACATCTTTTCCTGATAAAGAACAGCATATTAAAGAAAAGTCAGTCAGTCTAGGCACCAAACAATCTGCTTCAGAAGTATGTGGTGTGCAACAGTAGTGTCAAGCCAGAGAATTCCCAGATCCTATTAGCAGGACCAAAGATGGTRCATTCAGCAAAACCTGGTTCTGGTGGAGAGAGGCAAGAGCCAGGCAGAGCAAGGCAGCCACAGCCACACCCTGAACTTCACATGAGCCCTATTGATTTTACTGACAGGTCACTGATGTGCTGCTGTACATTAGGAGGGAGGAACAACTCAAAATTAGTTAAGTCAATATTTAACAGCATGATTAGTGTCAGCTGACCTTGGATGCACCTTTAATAGAACAAAGGTGAAGGAGACTTAGGCATATGCAACACAGCAATCTGAATTAGTCTTGAATATGTATTTTAAGGGTTTCATCTTTGTCAGTGAAAAAAAAMCAAATTCTACTTCCACATCGTATTATACAGAGTGCAGGACATTTTACAGGATAAAACATCTTTTCCTTATCTTGTGAAATTTGTTCTGAATGTTTGTTTAGGTAACCATTGACACATATGTACTTGGAAGAGAAAGCAAAAGAAAAAGATCATTCTAACACTCCAACATATCTTTTCTGATACATTTGTAAAACTATTTTTAATCATTCTTTGGAAGAAGAATGAAAGCAAAAAGCATCAGCCACAAGATAGGGTTGAACAAGAGATAAGTGCCATTGAGAAGCTCTTTCTGAATGTTTTAAACACTGCCCATATATGGCYTTGCTTTCAGGTATAAATCTACCTCATCCTGATCCAATTCAAGGCCTGCCTATGCAGGACGATAATAATTTTAATTTTTAATTTTTAAATTTTTTAAAAAGTAGGTTTTTGTGTTAACACTCTAAATTACAGAGCATTGCAGTACATGCAAAGCAGATTTAGGTCATTGTACTGTAATCTTTTAATAACAGCAGCCCAGAATGCACCTAAGCTTCTGCTGACCTGAAAAGAGAGCTTCCTGAGGCCCCATCACAGCAGCCAGGCTACCAGACCACAGCATACAACAGACGATGCAGAGGAACATTGCCTCATCAACAATCATTGGATTAGCATCAGAAATATCTTAATCCATTCCATTTAAATAATGGCCATTATTAAACCACTTCTCTTTCTATCTGCTAGGTCACTAAGTCTGGAAAAATATTTTGTTTTCACAGCGACCTTTCATTTTCAGCAGCACCTGATCTTATACAAACATGCATACGCACACATATATACATTCAATTAACCATCTGCTAGGTAGAAAGTACTAAAATAAGAGAGTGCAAATTCTTCTTCATTTAAATCTAAGAGCAGACATTTCATAACCAGAAATTTTCGATATCGTTTAGATTTTAAGTGTTCCTAGCTAGAGAGATATTGTAAATAAACCTGCAAGATTTTATCTTATCAGCATGGTTATTCTTTCCTTTGCTTTTTTCCAGTTAGAAAAAACTTAATAGCTTTAATTTGATAAGCAAAATACAAATGACAGCAGATTTCTTCAGCTTAAATCAAGGAGGTAACAGAGCCAAACAGTTTTCATCCCAACTTACACTAATGAACAAATAAACATTCCTCCCATTCTGTATCTGAAGGCCGGTGAAATATCTTGCCAAATAATGACGTTCCAGAAAGCAGGAGGATGAACTCAATTAAATGATGTGTAGCCCTCTGAAAGTCTCCTGCAATTATCTTTTATTTCTTTAATCCCTTGACAGAAAGCCAGGTCATCTACCACCGATTTTCAAAGTTTCCTACATTAAAAAGGCTTGTTTGATCATTCATGCTTATCTTTATTGTTAAACTTAACACTAGAGTATTTGGGGCATGCATTCTTTAAATTTTAAATGAACCTTATTTTCTTGATTATGAGCAACTGAAGTGACAGATCAAGTCAGTTTGCATTAAAAAAAAACCAAACCAAAAAAAAACCAAACCAAAAAAAAACCACAGATTGGTCACCAAGTTACTGCTTGCATGTATTGAGGACGTATTGTCCAGGTGATCCATCCAGGAAAACTTTAGGCAAAATTGATTCAAGTCATATTTAGCTATATTGGAAAACAAGAACACAGAGTTCAATTGAAATAAGACTGTTCTTAGAAAGAAAATCTGGAATTATTTCTTGCTTTCTTCCTTCCCGACACTTCAATCTATTTCACTGGAATAACACATTTTTCCAAGAAGTTGTAAATATGGCTTCAGTGGGCTAAAATTTTTTTAAAGGAACCTCTTGAAGAAGAGCTAGAGGTGATCACACCTGCATTAGAGGTCATCACACAAAGCACATGGGGCCTTGCGCTCTTCCTTCAGAGTTCTCAGCCTGTTGGGTGAAACCCATATCCCAAGTCAATGGAGAATACAAGTACTTCCCATTGAAGCACATTGAAGGTTGTGTATTCAGGGAAGAAGGAAYGTGCCCCAACCGTCTCACCAAGATCTCCCAAGACCATGTGATCTTAGCTACATGTATCCACCACTYCTGGAATGACAAAATTTAGGTGAGGTTTAAGATTGTTGTAGTTGATACCAGGATATCAGTTTGGGTCATGTCATCAGAGAAGTATAAAACCACACTTTTTTCAGAACTCTGCCATGCTAACTAGCATTTACAGAATCAAAACCTACAGTCACTAATCTTCTCCTCAGTCCTAAACACCAGGAGTGACTGATACAAAGACAACAGAGTTATACTGCTTTAGGCCACTCATTTACAATATTAACTATACAAGAGTATGTAATTTTTTTCCTTTTTCCTCTTTTAGCAGCAGGAGCTACCACAGAGAGAGCATAGTCTCATCCAATTAGGTTTATTTTTTTGCCTGAATTTCTCAAGATCCCACAGCAGAGGAGCACATTTTCTTAATATACTTAACTTCTCAATATTTCTGTTATGAATTTAGAAATAACTAGCTAACTAAATATTAGATTTGAAAAATCTGACATACACATTAATGAGGAGTTTTCTTTTATACTAGCATAGCTGCTATATTTTTGAAGGCATCCACTGTGGCCTAATAATTTTAATTTAAAATGCACACAGAATCTTTATTCATGATTTTTATCTGCAAGGTTTGGGGAAGTTTTACAGTTCCTTTGRAGTGTTAAGTCAGAAACCTAGCAAGTAATGGAAGCATCATGTTTTCACAATGCCTGGGTCCAGAAGGTTCTTGAAAGACAAAGGAACTGTGAATCAAGGAATAATAAGCTTCTATGAAATGAACTTTTACTTACTGCTGTGTCATGATGCCGTTCATTCTGGCCAGGAATATATATATATATATATATGGGTTTTTTAAAAATACCTTTATTTTCTGTTAATGTACTTCTGTGTCAAAAACAGATGGTCTTGTTATTATTAAAGATTGTACAACATAAGTACATCCTTATTAACTACACTTAAGTCACTAATTACTGTAAAATATCTAGGAAAAAAAACCCTAAATGTTTACTGGGTGAATTTGCTCAGGTGTTAATTCTCCTCTGTTATTTTCAGCAAAGTATTATTTATTCCCTTTTTATTCCTTCAATGACTGAGTTTCATTGTCAAAWATAATCTCTTTCAGGAAAAGAAGACATTTAAATAATAATAGGAAATTAGTCAATTCTTTGGCCAAAAGGATTGTGACAGTTATTATTTTATGACATTTGCTAAAAATTTTTGCTTACAATCTCTAAGAGATGACAACCCAATCCTGCCACGCTCTCAGCCAACAATTCAACATGCGATACTTGAATTCTCTATTCTCAACTACATTTTGATATTTTAATATTAAACTACTGCTTGGTCTCAATATTCAGAAAAATTGTCACAAGGAAAACGTAATTCAAAGTTTCTCAACAGTTAATCATAATTTACATTTCCTGCCAATTGTAAGACACCCGGTCACTCAGTGGTATACTGTGCTTAATATTTTTATACACGACTGGCAGTTGTATTTTCATGTATATTGCTTCTCWACAGAAATGTTTTATCCAGTCAAATGATGCTATATAAATCACAGTGACTGCCTTTTAACTAAATATAATGGTAGTGGCATGCTAGCTGGCAGTCTGATTCACGGTTCTTGTTGACAGTTTTTATTTTGTGTAATGCAAACCATAGCTAGTTTGATAACAGAAAGCTGCACATGGAAATAACTGTTATTTGGAGGAGAATGAGATATTTTCAGCCGTCATTAGAGTGCTGCATTGGGATTCTGATTTGCATAAAACCGAATTATATTTAGTATCTGCCTATTTATCCTGTTAAATCAGCATCACACAAAATTTACCTTTCTGCCTAAATTTCCAAGATCTTCCTAAGATTACCTTTTTGTTGTTGTTGTTTTTTCATTTGTTTTTAGAAAATATCATACTTTTAAAATATGCGTGCAATGCTATATGCAATGCTCCTTGGCTACTCAGAAATGCACAATTTCCTGCCTTTGCCTTCAGCTCACTGCTCTGTGTGAAATAAATGGTTTTAACTGATACTCAGCTTCAGTTCATTGCTCTGTGTGAAACCAATGGTTGTAACTGACATTCAGCTTCTAGGCCACTCTTCCCTGGAAGCTGTGCTGCCTCACAAGAGGCATGGTATCTTCATAAGGATGTGARACTATCAAAATCTCCCATTGCTTTTAATGGCGTTGAATAAATGATACATTACACTGTCACGTTATATAGTGCTAGCTTTGTTCTTACCCAGGTGACCACAAAAAGCACATTGCACATAGAAGTGCTGTTAACCCACTTCATGCCTTAAAAAGCATTATCTCAAAATCCCTCTGTGAGACTACCTCTTCATTGGAGAGGTTAAATAAATAGAATGATTATAAACAGTAACCTACATGGGCACAGACAGGTTATAAATAAAGCATGCATCAGGTGACAGTCATTCTTACATCTTTTCTCCTTCTTGGAAATAAATAAAGTGAGACATTCTCTTGTTGCAGCACCAAAGTGACTTWAAAAAAGCRACAGATCAGCAGAGAGCTGACAGAAGAAACAAAGAAACAAAAAAAAMCCCACACAGTAAAGTATTTTACCTAGTTACAAATAGTTTATTTCAGCTCATTTCAGCCTTGGCTAACTGTATTTGTTATCCTTTCCAAGTAGCAGATTCCAGCCAAAGTGCCCATTCCATGTCATGTAAATATTGATATATTTTTCTGTCAATGTTAAAAAAAAAAAGAGACATGTATCAAGAAGTACAAGCTCTTTTCTCCCCTACATGCATGCTATAACCACAGTAATTCCTCCACAGCCAACATTTCCTTATCAACATAAAACTTGCATAGATCAGGCTCGGTTCTGTTGCAACTGTTCCCAAGCATTGAGTTACAGCCTAAGTTTGTGGGCATATTTTTGCTTTTGTTTTTGTTTTTTGAAGCAGGTTCTAGCAGACCTAGGAAGGTTCTGTGCAGCAGCACTGATAATCCCAAAATGAGRTGAGAGGAGGCTATTACCTACAGAACAGGAGAAAAGCAGAAAAGACAATAGGAGCTCAGAAAAAAAAATGTGAATAATTTCAATGCTTTTAAGTCATACATAAGAAAATCTCCACTGATGTTATGGAGCAACTTGTTGTACACAATCAATGTGGAAAGGGTGAGGAAGGATGTCCTACTTTGAAAAGGCCTGGTCCTATTGGTAGCTATCGGTTCAAACCAAGATATACTAGTCCATTAGAGCCTATATCCCTCCAACTATTGACCKATATGATTATCACAGAAAATGCTTCCTACTTTTAAGTTCTAAGTGCAACCAGATGCAATTCAAATGCAATGTAGTACCTTTCTCACAAAAAAATGAAACGGGAATATTTTTCTCATTGTCATATTTCCACAGATTCACCCTCAGACTCCAAATTATTTTGCTCTCCTACACTATGACTGTGTATCACACATTCAGAAAACTGAGTCAATGRTGAAAAATGAACAGACAAAATCTGGTACATCCTGGCTGCACCTCCTCCTTCATTTGGTCACAATCTTCTGTGCAGCCTGTAACATCTTCAAACCATGTTAGGAAACATGGTAAGAAGAAGCAAGCTTCAGAAGTTTAGATCAGGATTTTCTTCAGCTGCTGAGGAACCTCACTGAATACTACAAACTTGCAGCAATACACATTTTATTAGGGCTATTATCATGTTGGGGTTTTGTTTTGTTGTGTTTTTCAGGGTTTATATTTTGTAGTCTGTTTTGGGGTGTTTTTTGGGGGTTTTTTTAGAAAAACAAAACAAGTACCGGTGAAGAAAACATAGGAGCCTATACACAGCCCACTCATATGAAGGTTTCATAGCCTTTGACATTCAGAGAAGCTAAACACTTGTTCCTTGAGCGTGGCTGCAAGTATCAGGTGTATTTGAAGTACAACGTTTTTCAGGTGCGCACATTGAACTTGGTCCAGGTTTTCAACAGAGCTCAGTAACCAGCAGCTTCTGGCATTTCAGTGTGTCCTGCTGGGTGCTAAGCCCTTTCGAAAAATCCAAATACTTAGGCATACATAAGAAAATGTGGGTTTCAGAAGTTCATAATTCATTCAAAGAAAAACAACTTTCTACTGTGTGGGAAATCTTAGAGTATAACAAGATAGAGAGCTTAGCGTGAATTAGAAGAAGCATTATCTTGGGGAGGGGGAAATGTGGGAAATGTTTATAGCTTAATAAGGTAGGGAGCTTAGTATAATTTAGCATAAGTAGATGATATAGTGTAGCGTAGGGCATGGTGCTCGGAAGAKGTCGCGATGTCATGGAAAGACGGGAAGGAGGCGTGTAGCCTAGGAATGATTGAAGAGGACATATAAGGCAATAAGTAAAAGAACTGTAGTAATGGTTTTAGAAGAATATGGMTCTATGGCCTATCAAAACTCATCTCTTCTCTTAGCATAACTGCAGGCTGTCTTGACATGACTACAGGCTGTGCTGATTCCGCTGCGCTACAGGGACTCTGAGAATAAAGAGAGAAAGACGCTGGGAACAGAGCAGCCAGGAGCTGGGAGTGCTGAGGCTGCAAGGACACTCAGAGCAGAGAAGTAAAGAAATAGCACTGTGGAGCGAGCGGAGGAGTGGGAACCAACTTCAAACGTGGGACWGAGTGAGCTCAACAAGATAAGAGCCRGACCAMCTGYAGCCTAATTRYAAGRATGTGTGCCTCTAGCCAATYATTATGTTAGTKYGCGCRTGAACAGTAGTATGTAACCAATCTCCAGTCAGAASCGAGCTTCCACATTCAGCCYGAGTATATATGCAAGCYRAGTTAAGCAATAAACGCCATTWGCTGCATCCTCATATTGGTGTCYGTGCTCAATGGCCCTGAGGCGGGGGTAACCTCAGCCCAGCCCGGCAGCCGAGCGAGGCTTGCCGATGCAGGTCGGCAACAGCACTGGAACAGKCAAAGCATTTATTAAATGAGAACTGTCCTTTTAAGCTCCAACTGTYTATGTCTTGCCTTTCTGACATCAACAGTTATGAAGAAAAACATTTGAAAAGTGTRTTTTTGCTAGACATCTAGCAAATTTGCAGACTCCAAATCAACATTTGTTAAAAAGCACTAAAAATAGAAATGTAAAATGATTTCACCTTATGTAYAATATTCTAATATTCACTTTCATTTCAGTAACAAGATACAGACAAAATATACTAGAAAATTAAGCATACAGTTTTAGTTTCAATTCTGAACCTGGGTATAAAATAATAGAGAAATACTCAATGTTAAATACTGGGTAAAACATATGCTCTGCTTAAACGTTTGTCATGTTACCCATAAGAGGTAGCGCTGAGACAGGTCACATCAACCCTGTCATCATTCAGTCTAGCTTCAAATGGAACCAATTAACACACTGCATTACCCAGCTGGTAATTTGCAATTGACAAATTGTGTATTTACATCAGAACTTGAACACTGCTCATCAGTGAGAGGGAGCACTCCCCCCCATACTGGGTAAAACCAGCTTCTCAGGACTTAGCTAAGCCTGAGACAGACATGACTCTATGCRTTCTGTTTACTCTTGTGGACAATAACAGCCCAAAGGATAATAGCCCGTCCCCAGGGAAGGGTTGCAAGGAAAGAATGATGGTGCAAGTTGTTGATTAAAAAGAAATCATGGGAGAAAGAAGGAAGATTGATTTCATWGATCCCCCGAGGAAGAATAGAACACTGAAAGCCTCACACTCATTCCCGCTTTAGATTTCTCTCATTTGAGAACAAATGACAATCCTMTAAGCAGACAGAGCAAGAAAATATTTATAGTTGTCTGCTGAATTCAGATGAAAAAAAAAAAAAAACCTACTATACGTCTTATGAATTAAGTGTTTTTCTTTCACTTTACCTTGCCCAAAGATCATCTTAGTCACATTAAAGGAGGAAATTGTCAAGTCATACTAGAATCCAGCCATGGCAACACGTTAATGACAAAAGACAGCAATATCTGTGGTGCCCACCATACTTTTACCCAAGAATTTGGTGTTACATATCTGCTTCTCTGCGAGAATAGCCTTGGGCTTGGTAAACAAGGTCTGTGCAGACTAAGTGTTTTCCAGGGACCTATATTAATCACCAGTTCAGCAAAGATTGTTTTGAATCATGTAGCTTATGATTTTGGTATAGTTTGTGTTAGTGTCTTTTAGGAATCTAGAAGAATTCAGTTCTGGTAAATATGGACCTAAATACATATCAGAGCATTTCATGCAAGTGTGTTAAAAAATTAAGTTAGAATCAATGCTTCCTTATTTTTTGTCCAGGCTTTTTWTGTAGGCAAAAGGAAAAAATAAAACACAGAATTAATAACATGGGATACAATCCAGCAAGAGTTTTCTCAGCTGGAGAACTATCTGGTAGTTATTATTGAGGCTGGTCACAGCTCAGTTTCTTTTGTGTAGGAAATACAAGTGTGTTCCTAAAAACAATGGAAGGGATGTAATGAAGAGCCAACCCGCTGCACTCTCATCCTTGSAAGAAGAGCTCCTGGGTTGTTTTTAGTGTCTTATTTACAAAGTGAAATGGATTTAGTGCCCCCTGAGACTTCAGGAAAGTCTCCTAAAGCAAAGCACAGGGGCAAGAAACATCAAGAGCTTTGTGCTCTCAAGGCACCTGCTGTCTGCCCCAACAGGAGGAAACTTGACCATCTCTAGGTCTGGAGCCACCCAAGCAGGATCGGTCTTTGAACACTTGGCAGCAGCCATGGATGTATTTGGCTTCCCCCTGCCTGCATTGTGCAGTCTGGTATCAGGTTGAAGACACATGAACCCTGGAGCCTGGTGCTCCCGAGTAGTCCAGTACGTGCAATAGGAGTCTGCCATAGGGAGAAAAGAAGGGGAAAAAAAAAAAAAAAAGTGCTTTTGTTTCTAATAAACAGCGTTTCTGCAGGAACATCTGCTACTTCCAGAGCCTGTGTCAGCAGCACTACTCTGAACTCAGTCGTTTTAGACAGATTTTCAAGTGTGATTTCTTTTACACACAGTTGAGTGCTATTGAACTAGAACTGAATTACACAAAACATTAAGGCACTAATATGGCAAGCACTAACACACATACTCAATTTGCCACAAGCAAGTAACCCCATTTAGTTCAGCTATTAATGGATGTCATGCTAAGCATAAGCATTTTCAGGATCAAGACCAAATCAAAATTGCCATCCCAAATAAATCCTACATATACATATGTGATAATACATACACATATAATAAATATTGGGTTTTTTAATAAGACTCAAAGCAAGAAGAAAATGAGGAGGTTTTATTATTATTTATTAGACATAAGAAAAAAAATTGCTTAAACCTGATGAGAATAGCAATTTTAGATTTTAATTGTTATTCTAATAGTCACTTTCATTTGCAATTACATTTTTCATATTATGATTTAATAAATCATCACAGTAGGAAATAAGTCCGCTGATCTTACTACTTCAACATGAAAATTCTGATGTAATTTGCACACCAGACATCATCTCATGGAAAAGGCACTCCAGGCTATACTTTCACATAGTAGAAACAACTGCCAAGGACTGAAGAAAAAAAGCGGATAGAGATATTTCAAAAGTGAAGCCACACTATTAATATTTAGGTAGAGAAATCCCATAATAATTGTTTGATATTATACGGGTCAGAACTAGGATAATTTCTAATAAAACTCAAAATGCTAAATGCTTTCTGTGACATTGTACCCGTCATTCTTAAAATAAACAACCACAGAGAAGTCATGATTTCCATTCACAGTAAGACTATATATCCTTAGGGGAAAAAAAATGAAAAATGATGTTTAATTAACTAGAAGTGTGATCATGCATAATAGATCAGTTGCAAGAAAGAGTTACATTATGCCAAGCACCAAGAGGAAGGGCACAGGTTTCCAGTACAGGTTTTCAGTCTTTATATTTGCATCACTTTCCATCATTCACACTGCCACATTTTCACTTCAGTGTTTAAAAACACAGTCACACAGGGTTGGGGCTGGGACAGTCATGGCAACTATGGTGCTCCATCCAACCTTTAAATTCAGAACAGAAATCAAACAAAAAGTCGATGTCAAAGTGTAATACATTCGCAGTTTTTATTGAGCTCTGGACAAAGATGTTAATTGTGACAACTGAGTTTATACTTGCACTTCCTGAGCTTATTTTTATTATACAGTAGAGACCTTACAAGGAAATTGGTTTTTAAACATAMATACATGCAAATAATTTCTCAGGAAAGGATAGATCTTTACTGGAATGCTCATCCAGTTTCAGGAAATTAATTCAGGAGCTGAATCCTGTAACAGTTTCCTTCTCCACAACAATTACCTTTCTGCCTAAGAACAGCTCCCTAAAGCATCATTAAGTTCTATCGTTTCTTGMTAGAAACACAAGTAAGAAGAGAAAAGTCTCCAGTCTGGTGGAAGATCATGACATTGGGGGGCTGCAGCTTCACTCACAAAAACAATCCTAAGAGTGATTTTAGCGTATGTAATAAGAAAGCAGGAGGAGGGGAAGTGAGAGAAATGGTATTTCAGTTTGTTCACAGTATAAAATTCATATAGTTACAACAGGTTTCCGAAAAAAAAGGTACTATGGAATAAATACATAGAAGTATTAGAAAAAGATAGGGAAAAGAAAAAAGAAAAAAAAAGAACAAAGCCTGAGTTGTTGCATTATCTTGGTTGTTTCTTTTTTTTTTTTTTTTAAGCTTGAATGTCGAACAAGGTTTCACAGGTCAGTTCTGGAACATATTTACCATGTATGTAAAACTAGAAAAGCATTGACAAATGAAATGAGAGAGAAATATTACTGGAGAGCAGATTCATTTCCGCAAGCCAAGCAGGGTCCTGGAGAAAAGATTTTGTATTTCATGACATTAATGCAACACAAATAAATTGTTTCTTGAACTCAGCCTTATACTCGATGTGAGACAACAGTTATGGATTAAGAGTGTGAAATATTAGAGATTAAAATGGATAAAATTCACTTTGGCTAGATAAAAAGGGGAAAAAAKTATTAATATAAGTAGTTCATTTGGATCAGATCAGAAGAAAATATATGAGAGCTTCAGAAGCACCTTTGACCTACAAAGTTTTGTATGTGAATCCTTGAAAATAGTTTTTTTTCCTCTAAATATATGCTGTTATGAATGGAAGATTTCYTTGTAGCATCAAGCGATATAATTCAGCAGATTCATTGTACAAATCTGAACAGATAAACAATTTCATATTAATACCTAGGAAAAGATTTGAATAGCTCACAAACTTAGGACTTGCAAATAAATGAAAAAYTAGTTCAGGCATACAAACTGCACTCAGACAGAGGAGATGTATTAGTTTTATGGAAAAAAAGCAAAGAAATAAAGCAGAAGCTGTGCAAAATGAGATGTCTAGATACAAAACTACGGAAAGAAACAAAATGAACAGCTTGAACTGTTGTAGAGAAAATTGGACATGTCCTACATAATGCAATCACATGGTAGCTGTATCAAGAGGAATCACTATGCCAAAGCTTATAGAGAGAGAGAGAAATACACATATTGCAAGCACCAAACAGGATCTTGGAGGAAGGATTTTGCACTACACGACATTAATGCAATGCAAAATAACACAAATAAATGGTGTCTAGCATTACGCCTCATACTAGATGAGAGACAAGGCAACAGCAGGCAAATAGTATGCTGAATGCTAAACAGGCAGTGGGGCACTGGTGAACCTAGGAAGCTACAGAAGAGCTGTATAAAAAGAGGGACAGGAGAAGTTGCAGCCAAAACCAAAATTATTCACTGTTACAAACATAGCCCTAGGACAATGCTAATTTTAAGCACAATTCTGAAGTGGACATCCTAGAGTTTTAGGCAGCAGAAAAGTACATAAGCCATAAAAAACATAAGTAGACAAGCCAGTAAAGCCACCAGCAGCAGTAACACTTTGCCAGTGTTACAATATCCTGTGGAATCTGTAAAAAGCAACACAAACCAGATTAACATGATATCTCTTACAGGATGAGAATATCCTCCATATACTATACACCAAAACAGATGAAAACAGCTTAATCAATACAATAGACAGTTTGCTGAAAACTTATGTTATCAGAATAACAGAAGCAGTAGCATAATCAAAACAGAATGGCTTCTGTGAGCCATTACTGCAGAAGAAAGATATTTGCAAAAGGAGRCAGAGAGGCATGAACAGGCTAGTCAGCAGTTCCAAGGTTAAGAGAAGTAAGTGGCTGTAAGCCATATCTTAAAAGTCACTAAAGAGTTCRCCAAAAGAAGTTCTTGAGTACTTGTCTGGAAGTGTAGCACTGTCATTTKGCAAAAGTTTGCTGCAGTAGAAAGGATCAGAGATAACTGCTGCCGACTTTGTATCCAAAATAGCGTTTCAGCAGCACAAAAGCATCTGAACCACACAGCAAAGTAAAAATAAGGCAGATCTATAGCTTCAGAGAGAAGAAAAGCAAAGAGATGAGAAAACTCTGAGCACAAATYATGAGATTCACCTTTCATTTTCTGATAGTAATCAAACATCTTGTACTACCAAGATCAGCAGTTGAAAAAAAGTTATTCTATGTGTTGAAGTCCAAGATTCAGAATTCTCTGTAGAGCGCTCCAAGCCTATTTGGGAACAGAAATTCAGCTCTGGCAAAGTCAAGCCTACTACACACATGCCAAATGTGACCAAGGACATTCAGCGTGTAGTGAGTGCTGCATTCCAGGAAATACAGCAAGAGCGCAAGAGCAGCCAAACACTTCTTGGAAATCGAGAGCATCCAAAGACGTTTTGGGAGAAGAAAGCAGGATTCTTCTCTGACTGATAGACTCTGTTAACATAAATTTAAGCAAAAGAGCATTGCAACGGAGCAAAATATGGAAAACTAGATCTGCTTCTAAATGCAAAATCCTGCACTCTGTCTTGTAATCCATTCACTCAAATCATTAATCAAAACAGGCAACAATGCAGTACACTAAGGTACACCAACAACATCTTAGGGATAGGCAGTTTTTTGAAAACAAATGGCCCTTTGCTAGCAACGTGTTTATACAGTGTAGCCAGAAATTCAATCACACTGCTCCAGCAATGTGCCAACACCAACCGAAAGGTAAGGCTGGGTCAGGATTTAAAGTCTTAGACTCTTAGCAGCTGCATGAAGAAAATGAACATGTCAAGCCATCCTTGAAACACAACTGCACAGGAACTTTCATTAGCAATGTCTCAATAAAACATTTAGTGCCAAGATACAGGCCCTGATAGCTGTGCCTTTAACAACACATGGCTTCATCAGTCCTGAGAATTAATACAGCAGCAGCTGTGCAAGCAACAGTGCACAAAATTGGAGGGCCAGGCATGCAGAGCCTACATCCTAATACTGAATGAAACTGCCGTGTAAAAGGAAAGGCTCTAAAATCCAGAAAAGAAAATGTTAGTCATCAAGTATATGGGGTAGGTTGTGCACCACATGACGATAGCAATGGAAAAGTCTTATCATGAGAGAACAAAATGCACATCACTAAAGTACACTAGCTGCTTTTCATCGTACCCTGTTTGGTAAGCATGGCAAAAGAGATATTATGATAAACAGCACCTGGATGAGGAACCTAGTAATGTGCAAAGGACCACAAAAGGACGCAAAAAACGAGCAGTCAGACAGCATGGAGAAAATAGGAATGCTTCATATCCTCATTTCTCCTTCACCTCCACAGTGGACATATTCACCTTAAAAGCACTATTTTTCAAGACAAACATGTTCAGCTTTCAACACAGCTACTCCAGAGAGCCATATCGTACCTYTCAAACCTGTCACCACAGCCCATACAAAGCCAGGAGGGACTCAGGGTATGAGCGCTGACCTTTACAAATGGCCAAAATGAGCAGAGGAAAGAGTCCAGAGCTTTCAAAGGGATTTCAAGGCAGAGAATAARCAGAGATACTTATCTTGTTCCACACACAACAGCTAGCAACATATGAAGATTCATTTTTATTAAGGCACTGATCTAATACCACAGTTAAGGTTAATTTCTCTTTTAATAATAGCATAATAAAGTAAGCTATTTGCATTTTGCGTCAGAAGAAAGAGATCATTATATACAAAATGATGGCACAGGCTTCCAGGATACCAAATGAATTTTCAGAGTTTGCTGGTAGAGTTCATGTTATTTTTACAAGGCAAAATGTCTTACAGTTTTGGTTCTTTATGAAATATAGCATCTGTTGATCTTTTTCTCTCAGAGAAGCAGGAAAAGAAAAACACAGTAATTTCAAGTTTTTTATATTAAATTGAAACTAAATGAAATACTTGATATTTTCAACATTTGAGGAAAATAGTTTTAATTAAAGTGAATTGACACTTTGTGAAATAAGTTTCTGCTGCTGAATGTTAGAGTGATAGTTCTTAAATGAAACCACTGCAATTCAACTCATATCCCATAAATCGCATTTATCTTTCATATCAAATTTCAATTTTGATTGTCAATATGCAGATATATGTCAAATTTGATTCTTTAATACAAAATCATGACATAGCAGCATAGGGAGGGTTTCCTCAGTCTGAGATGCCTCCCTTCAAAATAGAGATGCACCCAATATTTCAGCTATTCATGTCTCATTTTCATTATCTGATGGTTTCTTCATACTTTTATGTTTTTTTTAAAAAAATCCTTTTGTTAAAAACTTTAATTGTATGTTTATTTGCATTTCTGCTGCTACTGAGGGTGCAGACACAAAGGAAATAACTTCTAGCAAACAATGTTTTCCAGCATTTTACTTGTCAACACAGAAATTTACATTAAGAAAAAAAGTGAGGGTGGGATGAGGAAAAGAGGAAGGTGGATCTCTTCTCCTAGGATAGACACACAAAAATAATTGACTTGCATTTATTCAAGAAAACACAGGACCATTATTATCAGTGTTAGTGGAGGAAAAATGTCCAGGACAATACATTGTATTTCCAAAGGCTGAAAGTTTTGACAGTTTTCATGTATGATGACAGGTATGTGGTTTATAGCGCTAGCACCCAAAATATTGATTTGTGCTTAATAAGAAGTGAGATTAATTCATTATGCAGATAGTTAGTAGAAGTATTTCTAAGAATAGATAGCATGTAATTTATCTTTCCTTTCTATTTCCAAGATTTGTCATGTATCAGGTAAAAAATATTTGGAGAGGATAAGAAGGTAATCAAATTTTTGTCAGCCGTGTCAGGTGGACTTTCTTTTTTTTTGGCAGAACTGAAAATACACTGCTAGCACATGAAACACCATAGACTATATTTGAGGACTGCAATGGCAGGAAAAGGAACACTGTGTGCCCAATTTAATCAGAAACCTTTCTCAAAATTTTTCTAAAACATAATAAACTGAAGCAAAGTCCAGCATGCAAGATTTTACGCTGGCACATGAAGCAACAATCACACCCAGACTTCTTTTTGTGTCAGCGTTTATCGTTTTTTGGCAACGGATTCACTTACATATCTCACTGCCAGTAATAAACTGCGTATTTAGTTCTTGTTTACATTTATGGCACAATTTTACATTTAAAGAAATTCAAGAGGAAACATATGCCCCACCACGTTAGTTYGTCTCGCTATTTAACATCAGCTATAATGATCTTTTGAGAGTCTGACTGAAGGCCTGGAGTTTCTCTACGTGATGTCCCTTTAGTCTCTCGCAAAACAGCACAGAAAGCCTGCTGTGTAAAATTAGGCCTAATCTTAATTATCTTGCTGCCTATTTCCAGGGCTTAATTAACTTTTCTGAGTGCTTTTCCACACTGCAATATGAGGACCATTTTGTATTATTCAGCATTTCATATTTTCTTCTCCCTCAGTTCCTAGGGCAACAAAAAGCTTTTCACAGTCGTAATTGCTATKACAAAAGCTGAGATAAGAGATTTGAAAGGAAAGCTATAACAAAAAAAAATATACTGAGGATGTACAGTCATGCATACTAATAGCAGGYCAGAAATCTGCAAGCATGGAGAGATAATCCTTTCTAGCTTCTAAATGAACTGACTTTAAATATTTAATTATCTTGTTAAGTAAATTCAGATTATGGGATTCAAATCTTAGTCATTACAGGTCATCAGGCTGCTTTAGCTAGAGTACAAATTGACTGCTAATATTCTCCAGTGCTCAAATATGTTAAGAATAATATAACAGCTAAGTTACATGGTCAAACCTTCTCCCCTGCTTCCTATCCAAGTTTTTCTATGATCTGACCACTTTTATCACAAATTAGAATTATATTAGAGTTTCAGCATCAGTTGGAGCATCTCACATTCTTACCTCTGGAAGTTTCACTTATGGTAGTCAGAGGAAAAAAAATCATACAGTTAAAATCTTTTTTTTTTTTTCTTTTCCCCATTCAGGGGTAAGAGGGCTAGGATAGTGAGAAGGTGCTTTCCTTCTGTTTAATTGAAATCACCATATTAACTTCTCAAAACCAGTATTTTATTGAAAACTYGAAAAACCTCCATGAGTTATTATACTGCATTTACCACATATAACTATCTTCACCTCCTCACCTGTTGTTTTTCAGCTACAGTGGAGACAAATCTGAGACATAAAAATTCAATAAGCAGGAAACACTCATGCCCTGGCCAGAGCTCTATGGTCTGCTAGCTTTCACAGAATATTGGTTTTATTCCCTCAGGATTTCACTGTCAGTGTTTGACTGTCAGCGACAGAACTCAGGTTCAGATGTAAAATAGCCAACAACAAAAAAAAATCAGTTCAAGTGTCCACACAGACACCACAGAAAGCCACACCATATTGTCCTCCAGCCTTCCCTTAACACCCAAACAGCAGTCAAGTAGCTCGTCAGCAACAGAGCCAAGACACAATGCAACGCATTGTGTGTGTTTTCAGGGTCGAGTAGCGGTCTCTTCCATTTATGCCCCAGTTGCTCTGGAGATTCCTTTTCCTTCTCTTCATGTCCAGAACCCAGAAGAAAGGCGGGGCAAAGGAGAAAGCTCTCAACTCAGTTAAACCAGTCTTTTCAGGCAACATCTTGCGTGTGATGCAGTAACAGCTCACTCCATAATATGCTCCCTGCATATTGAGTGCAACTTGACCCTTCTCCATTCCTCTGAACATCAATAAAATGTACTTTGCACTAGAAAAAAAAAAAGAAAAATGAGTAGAGAGTCAAGACTGGAAAAGTTCATCATTTCATTTCCATTTATTTACAGTCACACATTCCAGTCTTTTCATAAAGACCAAATCCTTAACTTGGGAACTCAGAAGCTACATAAAGTCACGTCTAGCCTGTAAATACAAACCACAGCCTTACTAGTATTTTAGGCCCATGGCCGCCCATTACCTCTTCCCCCAGCGTGCGCACACACACTCAGAGACTTCTCTGCAGTAACTTTCACTATGAAGATGGGATACGCGTATTTGGATAAACCGAATGCCTAACGCACTCTCCTTCAGCTGTGATAAAGGAAATGAGAAACAGACATCCAGTCCCATATTGCCATAAGTACAGTGCAAAATATCAATGCACAGCACAAATCTACTACTGCCTACAGCAGCTGTCACACCCATCTACACACTGAACTTTATCTTAATCCTTTAATACAAGGGAGGATACTTATCAGGACTCTCTAAGAAGGCATTATATGGAGTCACGGACTTTTGTTTATCACAAAAGTTGGTCAAAAAACTGYCTCCGTTATACCTGTTATACTAAAGAAAATAATATAGAAATTAAAAACGACTTTTTAACTTTTTTAGATGAGCTTCCACACGCTTCATTAATTAAATAATGGATAACAGATTTAGGGGAATGAAAAAGAAGTAGAAGATATATGGACCATCACCCCCTTTCCTCTGCGCCCTCTGTTTCTCCATGCTGGGYGCAGCGCAGGGCTAGGGCTATGTGACGCAGCAGAGAAGTAAGATCAGCTGCCAGGGCAGCAGCTGAGCAAACCCAGCCTCAGGAGGCAGCCACACAAGCTCCCAGGGCCAGCGCAGCTGCAGCATCTTGTCTCATGAGAGCTCAAATAAAAGTTCTTCAGTCATAGATTTCCAGCACCAGGCTAATGGGGCAAGAAACAAGACAAAAAAGTACATGGTCTTCAAACATATACCTATCACCTTACCATATTTATTGTCTCATAAGGCCCAGCTGCACAGTTAGCAATCTGCTGTTTGTGCTACATTAGTCACTATACAAAAGCTAGACAGCAGCTGTTTCATTTTCTTAGAGCATATCTTCTGGGTATGAGACCGCATTTCCAGATACTCACCTTATTAGCTAACTACGCTAAATTAAACCTCCACGCAGGAGTGGCAAAAATATCGTTTATTGGAATCATTCAACAACAACACATTCTTGCAAAGTGAATATGAACAGAGGTAGTAGCTACTTGTGTTCAGCTGCCTGGAAAGTGTGATATATTAAAGGTATTCTGGAATTCAATTCTCAACAGGCCTGTAGACAAGACAAATACATGTAGATGTGTGTGCAAACCAACTATATACACATCTGGAGAAAAGGGAAAAATGTACATCCCTATGTACAATGTACCCCTAATGTACAGTAGCTACTTTGAAATCAGATAAATACTCAGACCAGAGAATCGATCACATATTTATATTCTCCACATATTTATTTATGGAGAGGGACAACAAGAGGGAMAAACAAATCAAGAGGTAGAAACATGCATAGGAGTTCAAGAAGTTGCTCTGCACAGAGAGAAAAAAGTGATCAGATTTTATAAGTTAGTGCCAGCATTTCATACACACATATTGCTTTCTCTGTCTCCATTTGATACAAAGCAGGTGGTTGGGAAAAAAATTTAGGAACCGATTGCAGTGAGGATGAAGCAGTGAGAATACAAGTTCACATGAACCCAGCTGTATCACCCATGAACTATTTAGGTATCAGTTGTTAACGGGACAAAGGAACATCTCGGAAACTGAACTGAAACCCTGGTATCTACTGCCAATAGCATTTCAAAGCTGGTATCTTCACTATATCTTTTCCAGTCATAGGGCTGTGTTTACTTATTGCATTTCTTCCCTGGCAGTGCACTGAAATTTCCAAGCTCTTTTCACAAATAGCACTTCACTAATACCATACACTTAAGTCAATATCATGAAGGAGGTGTTAGAGTCAAATAACCCATTATTTCTTTTTCATTTCTAGAGTGGAATTTGCAAGAAAAAATAATATTTATCATTCTGCCCTTCTTATCATCACCCTACCTACTTGTGTAGTCATTACAGGATAGAGAGCTTCTAAAACACTTTCTGMTTGTTTTGCAAGTAGTGTAAATAACACATTTTTCCAGCACAATATTCTTTCTCGTTCATGCAGTTGTTGTTACATTAAATAGTGCTACTGGGCCTTAGCAGAACAAGAGGGCACGAGACAGTACTTAAAATATTTTATGCAATAACAGTGGGAAGCAAATATAACGATGTAAAACATGCAATTAACAATTTAAATTATGCTTTAATACCTTGAACTGGAGAACTGATATTTAACATGAAACACAGAACAATGAAACTAGTTTCTGAAAGGCAAGCAAGAAAAAAGAGTGGCCTCATATCACAATTGTACATGGTTACTATAACACCTAGGATATGAAAGATAGCTGAAAACTCCTGCTAAATAACAGAAAAAGAAAACAAAAGAGGTAACACAACACAAACTAAAAATCCCGTTGCAAGATCGGTTCCTGTCCTTCTGTGGGAAACTATCAAGATCATCCAGGCACCAGGAGTTGTGATGTTTAACAACAAAATAGATCAGGAYGAAGGCTAATTCCTCTCACACAGAGAGAAACCCTAAACACAAATATGAAATAGTGGCTCTGTTTGGAACCGACAGTGGGGGAAACAGGTGGAAGGCAATTTAAGCAAGAAAAGCAATAAAAACATTATTTCTGGTCCTCAGAAGTGAAAACAGGCAGAAAAAAATGATAAATCAATAGACTTTAGAAAAACAGACTTCTATAACCTCACCGATCGGGTAGCTGAGGTCTCACAGGATGGATGTCTTAAGAAGAGAAGGGAAGAAGACAACTAGACAACTTTAAAGGAAACAACAGCAAGGCCACAAGCTCAAGTTCTAACAAAGCAAAAAAAAAAAAAAGAAAAAGAAAAAGAAAAGAAGACTAGGAAGACCCTAACTTGATTAATTCACTTCTTCAGTGGTTTCAGAAAGAAATCACAAAGTTGAAATTAGTTAGGTTATTCTTTGATAGGATGAATAATTCAAGAAAGAAAAGACAATAGCCAAGCAAGACCAAACTTCAAAGAGTTAAGTGAAAATAAAGATTATTTTATAAGTAAATAAGACAACCACAGATTGGCATGACACAGAATGGAGAAGTGTTATTTTGCAGTTTTCGTTGACTGAAGCACTCAATACCAATTTGTTCCATTCTCGAAGGAAGTTCAGGTATGGTTGGATGGTTAATGAGACCAGGGACAGACAGGTAAGGACTAAGGTTACCACAGGTTACAGGGCATGTTGCACATTTGGCATTTTCAGTGTGGCAAAGCAGCTGAAACTCACTTTCAAACACACTGAGACTGAAGTTTCCATGAAGATGGAGCCAGGCTGACAGCACATGGGTGCCGAGAGGGGCGGCAGGGAACCTGCCTCCTCACCAGCAGCAAGCTGTTCACTGACACAAAAAGAGCTCTCTCCAAAGGCTAAAGGGACCAGCCACCTTTGAGAGTTCGTAAGGATTTGGGAGATCTCAGAGAACTGAGGACTATAACTGTTGTGTATCTTTGAAGAAGGGGGAAAAAAAAAAGAAAAAAAAAAAAAGAGGGAGAGAAAGAGAGAGAAAGGGAGACCCATCAGTTTGCTTTCACTTCCCAGGAAATAGCACACCAAGAAAAGCACCACCAAAGCACCACAAAGGCAAAAGGAGATGAGACAGAGCTACACAGAATTCTACTAAGTCACTGTACCCTCCTCTGTACCTCTGGCAGAGGTACATATTCAGAGGTACTGGCAATATTCTCCTGGATAGGAGAAAATAGCAAATATTAAGCGTTGACTTTTAGTCTTGATTATAAAGCTATTTCAGATTACAACTTCATGATAAAAAATAGGAAAGCAAATTAAAATACATAAGGAAAAAAACCAAATTGCAAAAGTATTATCAGTAATTTAGGGTCAAATTGGAACACTGGATGGAATGAGCTTTCAGATAGATCTGTCCCAAGTCCAGAACTGGTCAGTATTTTCATTCCTAGCTACAATAAAAAATAAATTTTAAAAAAAATACATGCTTAGTGCTTTACAGCTAATGCCAAAGTGGAAGGGACTGCAAATTGAAGGAGTGGATTTGAATTCAAAATCGCAATTAATTGAACTCTGCTGCATTTAAAAGGAGGTTGGGCACTACGCAGAAGCTGCACAGTTAGAGGGTGACAGATGACCGGGCACACAGCTGCTCTGCACACAGGTCCAGGCCTGCTGCTCACTGGAGGAGCTTGTGAGCTGAGGAGTAAAGCAGGGAACAGGCTTCAGCACCCATGAGAACTTCCAGCTGGAGCCTTCAGCTGGATGGGCATGCCCTGTTTTGTCCACTAATTCAAGGGAGATTTGAACTTATTGCAAGAAACAGTAATAATCATGAGGGGTGTGGAAAACAAGAAACACGAACAGAACAAGACAGGACAAGATCTACTCCATCTAGATAACAATGAAGAAGGATGTGAAGCATCTTCCACAATGAAGGTGGCTCCTGGAAGATACATACAATAGACTAAGCTCTTAATAGCCATTATCAACAGTACAACAGTGATCTTAAAACTTGAAAGTTGCCTACATATAACACCTACAGATTCCTATTACATATACAAATACTGTCTACAGATGCTGTCTTTGAAAACAGGTTGGACAACCCTCTGACAGATGCATTAACACCTCAAGATCCCAGGCAGTCTAATTTCCTCTGATTCCAACTATATTGTTACGGATAAAGTCAAATTTTGCAAGAGAAGTCTGTAATTAAATGGCATCATCTGTCAAACTATGTGCAGGTAGATGCATGCACCCCTCTGATTCTCAAAAAAAAATTTAAAAATGAAGTCAAATAGTCAAATGAAGCAAGCTAAAAAAGCTGGTGCTAAGGAAAAAGATGAGAGACTGTATTATATTTACATATCTTAATTACTGTGAAGGATATCTCATGCTACAGGTGTATTTTCATCCATTGAATCTCAGCAACTTCCAGATCCAACTTCCTGTTAATATTGCCCTTTTAATCTGATTAAAGAGCCAATTTATCATATATACTCTTTAGAATGTTAACATTACTTCTGTCTTCAGGAACTGAATCTTGAAAAGGATGAAAATAATGATCCAGTTCTACTGATATTAGTAATCTTCATCACTGCAAAGGCTGCCACAGAATGACAGAATCAGAAGACAACTGACTGATGGACAGCATCTCATTTAAAAATATGAATCACCTAAAATGCAAAAGACTTGTCTCATACTGGGACATACAGAAATATTCTTTCCAGAGGCAATATCGCTCACTCTGCCCTTTGGAGTATTCACTTGTGCAGATAATTTAAATGTGATACCAGAAACGTAACAGTAGATGGCATAATTACACTGTGATCTTGGGGAAATTTCAGCTCCACGTTTTTCAACCCCTTTTGCCTAAATTCTTCAGAATAAAGAATATTAAAAGTGCTCTATATCCAACCAGTTTTCTTCAGAAAGATGAAAATGAGAAACAAAACAAAAATATAGTGCAATGGAAAACAGCTGTTTCTTCCTGCTAGAGAAATCTGCATTCCAGACTCTTAGAAAACAATAGGATAGGAGCAAGAATCAAACCTTAGATCTGAGCAAACACTCTGATTTGAGAAAATTCACATTTGAATTGAACAAATTAAGGTTTGAATTAAATCAACATGCAACTGCATCCCTCAGTGCTACTGTGACTGAAAATCTGCTGACTGGTGATTTAGCCGCATGCTAAATCAGCATTTAGATTCCTTCAGGTTCAGCATTTAGATTCCTTTCTTGCAGTTGTAAGCAGCAAGATTCAGAAAAAGACAACCATCATTTCTTGTGTAAATATAAATAAAATGTGGTTAATATTACTCACCATTTCTTTAGATTATTTCCTTCCATATGGATTTTATGAGAAGGTTGATTTACTCGGATGTTATAGTTTGTTAAAAAAAAAAAAGTACGGTTAGCATATCTGAGGGTTTTGTTTTATCCTTCTCAACTATCAGTTTCAATTACATCAATTAACCTCAGTGCATTTCAGACAATGATCTCAGTGGCAACTACATATTAAAGCATGCTATTTTAAGAATGACACCATAAACAGTGTACATATCAATAATAAAACAACTTCAGAGACAGCACTGAAAGCCTTAAGCTTCTACTAAAGACAGTAGGGAGAACTATCTTGAACTGAATGGCATGATGCTTCTTTTCCATGAAAGTATGTGTCTTAAAACATCCTGTCTTGCAATATTCTTTTATCTTTCTAGTGTGCAGAATGAACTCTTTTGTAGACATCAGCATTATCCTTCCCCATATGACCCTTATTTATTGAGCTCTACCACAGACTTCCAGAAGAAATGGAAACAATATACATGATATATGTGAGGCAGCATCTTGATGCAGCAGCATCCCACAGGAAACACTGATCCCTCTTTAGGCTCCCAGATTCTGTTTATTTCTCACAATGTCTCCATTTCTCAAGACATCTTTACTGCTGCTGCCTTTCCTCATTTAGCGAAAGGATGAAGGAAAAAGATAACAGCTTGAAGCTTTTCTTCAATTTAGACAAGTTCTGAAGAGCTGAGCAAATACGATGCTCTTACAGGAAGCTCAGGCAGAGAAGTTACATTACTCTGCTCCTCATTTTCAGGATTTCTTCTTTCCTAATACATGTAGACACAACATAGCTTGTTTTTAAATTACACATATAACCTGACATTTAATGGTTTGTCCTCATGGCTTGCTCTCAATCAGCACACACTTCCTACACAACAAAAGCCTGCTCTAATCCTCAATATACCCCGCTTATATAGGACAAGATCCTTCTGCAATACCCTGGGATAAGAATACGACAGACAGAGAAAGATCCTATAATGGAAGACTATACCAGCAAGAGCTCACAACTTTAAAATGCAAACCACTTTCCACAAATGAGTTCTACTGTTTTGATCAGTTGTGATTGCATGAACCTCTCTGCTCATATCATATAAACGTTTTGCTTACTCCTCTTATGCATTGCAGTAGCCTTTAATACAAAATCAAGCTTATTTTTATAAGAGAACCCAAGTCAATCAACTGATCTACGGTGCTACAGGAGAGTGACCTGAGTCTACTTAGGATTTTTTGTTTGTCACTCCATATGCAGTCCTACAAATTAACACATTCTTCAAACTCAACCCTGAACACCAATTATTTATCTCATTGAGGAAAGTGAAATGTCATATGTTATCATATTGTCTTAGCGTTCTCTTCCAAACAGTCCATAAAGTAAAAAGGCACAATTCCTTTAATTTATCCCATGTAAAAAAAATAAAGAATGGGTGCCCAAGTTACATAGTATGACAGTTTCCTTCCCCCTGTCCAAATTAGCACTATGTGATTCTTTCTATTTACCAGCATTTAGCTGTGAAGTATAAGCTTATTGGTGAAGTGGTATACCTGAGAATGAGGAGGAGCATACTATTATTGAGGAAGCTGGGTTTGCTTGATTGTTTTTTAAGAGATTGATGCAAGTGACTAAGATTCCAGTACGATTTTGTGCAGGACAACAGTTGAAGAAAAACTCCTTACTTTAAGACCTCTCAGTCCTGAAGTGTTCCTGCTTGCCTAGTCTTCACTAGCATTCACATTTCGGGCTTTACACCTGAAGTGTTTATAATCTCTTAAAATGTACTGACTGTATAAAATACAAGAGAAAAAGCACCCAGTGTGACACTTCCCCCACAGCTTCCCTCATACAAGAGAATGTTATGCATCTTGTTGAAAGTGGTAGTACTCCCAAATCAGTTTTCAGAGAGCTTGGCCACAGTCCAACTACCCCAAACAGCACAGCACAMAGCTCCTTGGTATATATGGAAATCTCTGAAAGAGAACAGCTACCCCCGCATTTCTTTTGTAGCCAGAAGCAGTTTCAAATACTGATAACTGAACCTATTAAATTCAATCATGTTCACTCTGCTTGGGATGCCTTGCAACACGCCTTTGACTTAAGGGCATCCTTATAGAGAATATTACTGCTTCCCCAGGAAAATAATTCGATGTGAGTTAACAGCAAAGAACTCCTCTGACCTTGCCAAATCTATTCTCACACTCAAGCTCTTTCAAGCTACACCTTAAAGGGATTTAATTTAGTTTCTAAACAAAACAGACAGCTTTTGGGAAAGTGTTCTGCAACATAATTCTGTTGTGCAGTTCCTCTCCCGCTTTTCTCCAATACGTATTTGAACTTCACTGAAAATTACAGAGTAGAAAAACATTGAGGAGTTGGTGGCCTTCTAAATATTTCTCTTTGTAGGCAATAGGAATGGAACAAGTTTGAGACCAAGCATAAAACAGGACTGAAGAGATGTCCTCCTGCCACCCATCAATTCTAACACTGGTTTGGGTTGTTAGACCAAAACAAATCAAGAAACACACAACACACACCATCCAGGTACTTTGAAGCAAGAGATATTTACATGAAATTGATAGAAAACAGTTATTCCACCTTTTTTATATACACCATTGCCATGACCAAGTCCTTTCTACCCTAGAAAGGTGTTCTTTTTTTTTCTCTTACAATCGTAATCTCTAGATGAAGCCAACAGCTTTTTCATATTTATCTAGTATTCGGTGTTCACTACTTCAGTATGACTTCATATATAGCCTCTGTCCTAATTTTCTATTTTCCCATAAAAGTCAGGTCACACCACATACATTACACGAGATAATATTGTTCCCTGGAATTAAATAAACGGTTCCTTTTGTGTAAACAGCTTCCTGCAGCATTAAGGCTACTGTTTGTACTAGAAGACTTGATAGTCTATACAAAATATTAAAAAAATACTGTTTACTCTGCTCAGTACTCTACATTCTGTTGTAATTTCAACTATTACACTAAAAAAAAAAAAAAAGAAAAAAGAAAACACCACACTTGCAAAAGCTCTATTGCTGTATTGCAGCTGTGGAAATTTGTCTATGCTAGGCAAGCTGTGTCAAGGCTTACAAATACAAATACAAATAAAGGTATGCTCCTCCCACTCATTATAAAGCCTGTGTATTTTTACTGGACACCAGCTTGAAGTGCTTTTTTTTTTCCTCTCCACTACATTTTTCCAAAATTAAAGCCATTTCCATTGTGTCAGGCATTACYTACCTTCTAAAGTGGACCAAATCCATCACTTGACAAGTTCTAGATACTCTGTCATCATTCCCTCCATTTTCCAGAGTTTTTATTCCCATTCTGATCTTTCAGTAGACACTGACATCCTGCCACATAATAAAATTTGGTTGCTCAAACACTCCAGTCTTATTGCAGCTCGGTTCCTGCACTGAAATTATCTACCCATGTTCCACTTTCACAATGAGCACTAAGTGCATCATGTTTCTAAACTGTAAATCYGCAGCTGAATCTGGGGGAACTGATGCTCTGATTTAACAGAATGTCACTAGACATAACAAGTCCCTGGAGCATTATATAACAAAACTGAGATCCTTCCTGAAAAATTCTCAGTAGCTCTCACTACCTTCCTGTAGGATCATGCATAGTTTCATCTTTCTCTGTTTATCTTCTGCTTTTAATTGCTCCGTGCAGAAGTCTTAGTAAACTGCCAGATGCCACATACAGTAACTACACAGGAAGAAGACTGTTCACACAGAATTTCGATGCCGGCTGTTTGCAGAGCACAGGGGTAAGCTTTGGCAGCACAGCTCTTCACCAGCTCCATGCCGCTCCTCCGGTGCCAGGGATCTGCAGCTCTTCTGCAAGAAGCAAGGAGTTTCCTGAAACCACTTGAGAAATCACCCAAACTGCTCCTGGAGAAGGCAACTCCTTCACAGCAAGCTAGAGGAACGTCTTTCTAAGGTCTTCAATTTCTCAGTATCTGCTAATACATAAGCCATAAGCCACTCAAAGAGCATATGAAGCATGTTGTGAAAAGAGTCTGGCCCTTTTCWGGATAAAATTAAAATCCTCCACCTCAGGCTTTCCAGCAAATATTCTTTTAAAAGAAGAACTTGAATTTCATGCAAGGTTACCTGAACTGGCCCTTCACAAATCAAACCACAGGTGACTCCTGCATATATTTGTCACAGGCTGTAGTTTTTCCAATTAACAATCCAATTTTTCATTTTCAGCTTCCTGGAATACTTCTGGACTCTTTCCACACACCATCACAAAATAACCCTTGCATAGTCACTTTACCGAACCAAGAATATGTTTAAATAGTACTAATTTTGTAACATTGCTTCAAAAGAATAAATGCATAACAAAAACAGAAACTTCACAGAAAACACTAAATTGAAATAATAGAGCTACAAACCATCCTCAGATCAATCCATAGTAATCAAGCAAGTATAGGCATTAACATGAGCTTATAAGGTCCTAGGTATAGCATTAGAGCTTGGTCATAAGGTAGYAGGTGAGTGTTCCCACAGGCTCATCATGTCATAGAGGTGTTTAACGTAAATAACATGTTGTAGTAGTAGCGCAACAGGGTGTTCTTTAGCCACATGCAGGGCAGCACCAGAATCAATGAAATAGGCTTTTATGTCCCCTGGGGACATAAACCCAGGTTTTAATACAGAGATTATACTTCTGATCTTTCAATCGTATTCTAGTCATCTAATAGACAGTCATGTGGACACACATGAATTTTCCAAAAGAACCTTAAAGGAGGAAAAAAAAAAACCCACTGACTCCCTTAGCTAAATTTCTGGAAAATTCTGGCACAGACTGTACACAGGTACACTCCTGTGCACAGATTTATGRGCCAAGACCTAGCAACAGACACAAGGCATGTTATGACTCCTGCTATAAATATCTGAATAAACAAACTATTCTGCCAGTAAGTGACTCATTTTTCGTAAGTCTGTCTGATTTAATTCAAATTTAACATTGTAACTAGAAAACAAACAGTTATGTATGTTAGACACCTAGTGTTTTCAATATGATTGGATCATGAGGCTGTGGTCACAGCAAAGAAAAAGGAACAGAAGGTTGTCATCGTTTTCAGAAAAGATGAGCCATGCTGCTCTTAAAGGATACTCCATGATCAAAAGGTATCCAATACAGGAGGTRTATAACCAATTAAATAATCAATATTAGCTACTATTACTAATTGCCAAAGGCAAAGCTGAACTCTTTCGGCACAAACACAGCACTTAACTGGCACACAGACCCACATYCCAACTCAACCACTATTAATAGTAAAGTCCCTGCTGAAGGCTCTGCACGGTGGGTAGGATGCAACCACAGTGGAGAGAAACAGATGTCCCAGCCAAAAAACAACCCACAGCCTGCAGAGTGACTTGCTCAGAGATGAAATGAGAAGTCCTGACACAGGGCTTGTTCCTCTGCCCCAAATATAAACCCACTCAGCAACAGTTTGTTTCTGTTGTTTTGGTGGGAGATGGGGGGATGTATGCTTTTTCATTTTTTAATTAAACAGTTTCAGCAAGCACCCTGGCAATCATTACCAAATCTATCGTGTCTTTGCAAACCACAGCATTTGCTTCAGAGAGCGTGCAGATACCCTTTGCTTTTCTGCACCCTGGGGCTGTGGCATGAAATCAAGCTCACGGTGATTCCAGAACCAACTTGAGTCTCTCCTAACACACAGCACACATCCAGTCGCTACCACAACGATGAAGGAGGCAGTAGATGAGAGGTCATATGCAGCATAGAAATATCCAAAGAACTGCTTTCCTCAGGAAAAGAATAAAATGACACTTTAAATATTGCTTTCTTCAGTTGTGAATGACTACAAGGCCATCCAAACAAAAAGCTGCTTTCAAAGTTGCTTTCAATACTACTCCATGTAAAATTGTATACCTCAAACAGGAAAAGAAAAACCTTAAGGATTTTTGAACTTTACAAGTTTACTTCCTTTGACACCTGAACTATCCGCCTCTCCCCCCGACTCTTTTGGGTACTTGTAACAAACAGCTATGAAAAGAACTGTGTATGCTTTCAGGATGAAAACTATTAAATATAACCTTTTTTTTTTAATGTAATTCAGGCAGAGAATTAATCTGCTATTATAGCTTAGCCAGCACACAAGCCAAATAGACCTTTAAGTACATGACAGATAAAACACACTTTTTATATCCCTAACATAATGCTTAACAGCAAGTAAAATCACAAAGTAAACCAGGATGAGCRTCATGTTTATACAATCTGTTCCATAAGCTGGATAGTTTAAGYCCACAAAAGCATTTTGGATTAACTGGAGAGCTTTTTCTTCCTCCACAGATACTACAYACAGATTCAGGACTGAAAAATGCTCCATTGGACTGCCACACATCGCCGTTATGATTCCCTGACCTACGTGCACATTTTTCTTGACCGGTTGGTACTTGCTTATGTCAGCTTTTAAGACATTCAAAATACCATTTTCCCACCACATTATGCATTATAACACAGCCTGTGAACGTTTGGGTAGAGAAGGAGACCCGCAACGGGATGGATCCCGCTGTTCCCAGAGAGGTCCGGGTCAAAGCAGMCCCCGCACCCTCTGCACGTTCCCCTGCAGCCACAGTAGGGCAGTACCGTCAATGGCCCCTCTCCAGCTGCAGACGTGGCAAGAACTTCCACAGGGCGTTTGATCCACGGGCTCCTGCATCGCTCTGTGCCTGCAGCCTACGCGGCAGCCTGAACCAGCGCTCACTGCTGTAACAAGTGTCTTGCAGGAGCAGACAGAGCTGGGGATCACACGCTTGCCACCAAGGGCGTGTGATCCAGCACAAGCCTCCTGGCACATCCAGGAAAACCCAGATGCCAGRGCCCTTTCAAAGCCATATCCTTTCTTTTTTAAAATGTGATTCAGTAYACCAAACATCTGACATCTTAAAGCTCTTGCATGTGAATTGAAGGGATATTTGTAGATGATRGTAACAAATACCCTCCTGGTGGACCATTTAAATAAACAAATAAACAAATGGTAAAAATAGATATAAAAGCTCAATTATCCACTAGCCCAAAAGTCCCTTCCCCATTTTTAACTCTTTTGATGACTGAAACCATTAACCTGCAGAAGTTACTTATCATGCACCACAGCCTACAATATGCAAGTCATTTACCGTTACTTTATAACGGCTGACATAAATAGCAGGCCACAAACATGCACATTAGAGCAGCGGCACACTACAGCAGGTGGTCATTCTAGGCAGACACACATTCTACTCAGYAAATACTCAGTCATCCCAGATGTAGAAAATGCAGTATTGTTGCACAGCACAGACAACACTGAAATGCTGCATAATAGATATGCTCTTGCTGTAGAAGTAAGAATTTTGCGACTTTTCTCTTTGTGACCTCTTCTTTACACCATTTTACATCAAAACTAGCAAAGAACTCACAAGTTATTAAGCATCTGTTTGACATCAGGCTGCTTTCAGATCAGAACATCCTCACTTCCACAACCATTCTCAGCTTCTTATTCTCTTTGCGTAGTTTTAATTTTTCTTCTTGGAAAAAATAAAAGTCTGTGCATCATAAGAGTCAGAAGGACTGMTGGACAACAGTGGAAAAAGTTTTCTTTGGAAGGACCACTGCAGATGAGCTAGATTATATATATTATTTTATATAGGAAGGCCCTAAAAAAGTGTATTTGCAAACAGAGAATTTTTTAAAAAGATGCTCCTCAATTGAAGTGTTACCAGAAGAGGCTTTTTTAGGACAAATAACCATAGGGGATATTAGAGCCTTTGAAGTATCTGCTACACAGCCCGAGGTGCGGGATCTTTGCACCACAGCTCCCTGCTCCTGCCCGCTGCGCTGCAGGGAGAGGGGCAGCAGCACCGGGCTGGGTCCCCCACCCGGGACAGGACCCACTAGGTGGTGCTGCTCGGCAGCACATTTAGGGTGTATTTAGCTTTCACCAAGCAAGGAACCATTGGAACAAAAGAGGACGAAGCTTTGCACAAACTGTTTTATTGGCTTTCTCCTTATCACTCCTGTGTGAGCGGTCCTGGCTCTATTATTTGCACACAATCCCTTTGAGACATTAGGAAACTAAACTTTTTCCAAATATTAGAAGCTTGGAAAGGGGATGGGGGTTGTCTTTTTTAAACTGCTTTTCCCATTAGAATTATTCAAGGCTCAGATTACTCTAGCAACAATCTCTATTTTCAAGTGAACACTCTGCTGTGTCACAAGGCTCCTACATGACTGATGCGGAGTTTCTAGTAATTTTTACTCTTGCTGAAAATAATTAACAAAGAAAATACATTTCAGGCTGGAGATAACAGAGTATACGTTTTAGGTAGCAGAACCTGACCTTTTGCTTTCTGATCATCTTCCAGTTTATACATGATAAATGTCACATGTTCACTGCACACAGCTTTTTCCAGAAGGCCTATTGCATTTTGTCTTCATTTCAAAGTAACAGTCTGAGGCCCCACATGCCACTTCAGGAGACATGTACGTAACCCCTAATTAGAAGATGGGGATGGGGAAAAAAAGAAAAAGCAAAAAAAGAAAAGCAAAGAAAGAAATAAAACAGRTATTTTTAAAAATATATATCACATGAAGGTAGTGGTTCAAACACAAAAGGAAGTAACTTTGTCCGGGAAAAAAGTAGTCATGAACATGCAAGATCAAGAAAGATAATGGCTGTGACAAGACAAGATCTCTCTAGACATACAGTAACTGATTTGTAATTCTTATGCTTTTAGTTCACTAGCTAGCTTCTTACATTTTGTTCATTGAAAAATGTTTTCCTTAGAGTAATGCTCTTCTGAAATATCATCCAGTTTTACAGCATAACTTAGGTAATCACTGACAAGTACAAAAGGTTTGTAGTTTAATTTTCAAACATATACATTATAATTAAGAATGTGATTAATATTTGAGATATTTTGTTTTAAAAATTATTTTGCRAGTTGCCAATGCTTCTGTGTTGTTTATCTATTTTTATATCGTCATACAATCTCATTGCCAAGGATTAGCAAAAATTGTCAGGAAGAGATTAAAACAGACTTGCGTAAAACAGGTTGTTAAAAACCTAATCCCAGTCACCATCCCTTCAGGGATTTGTGCTGAAATAAACACATCAAAATCAGCACGGTTCAGCTCCTCTTTGCAAGGCCGTCTGCTGCAAAGTGAGTCCAAGGGAGCGTAGGCAATTGATGGGAAGCAGCAGGACCCCCTTGATCAAGCTGAGAAACAGAAGTTTTCAAAGGCTCCTCCCTGCCTCGCTCCTTCCACGGGTGTGGGCAGCTCGAGCAGCATATTCCAGCACTCAGCATTAATTGGTAACAGAGACCAGATCAAAGCAAACCGAGTCCCTTTAACTGTCCCCAAATACCCTTAAGTCTTCAAGTTTCACTTAACCTAATTGTAAAACCAGCTAGAGCTATTCAGTTCTCCAAAGGGTAACGTTAACTTCATTAGTTGCTGTTTGTACAACGTTTAAGTTCCTCATTAAAACACACATACAGGTATTTTAGGCTAATGAGGCTGCATTGTTATAACCTAGCATTGCATAATTCCGATTGCTCTGAGTAGCTAAGTGGTACAAATTCTCTTAATACTGGCACAATAAGCAGTTTTCATTGAAATGTATTCTGTAAGTCCTTCTCATTAAGCCGAAAAACACATGCCTACAAGCTCCAGACAAAGAGATTAAAAACAAAAATACCACCCCCACCAACACACGCCTCTTATTCCACCATGTGTGATCTTTCCCTGTAGTTCATTGTTCATTTGTCTGCTATATTTTGTTGAGATTATAGCATTTACTTTCAAGGACGTCTTTTTCTAGTGTGTGTTTGCTTTTTAATCCAATGATTATATTTATTTCTAGCAGAACAAAGGCCTAGCCTGAATTGAGTACTATGGTATAAATAAAAAAAAAACCCCTTGCAGAAAGAGAGGGGGAAAGCAGAAAGAAAAAAAATACTCAGCATATGTACTTCAGACTTCTTAATGTAAAGCAAAAGCTCACAGGTACCCTTGATGCCAACACGAAAATCTCAGCATTAACAAATTGCATTTGTGGTTCTCTTCCACAGGAAAAGAAAAAAACACAGTTGTTTTGAGGAACAGGGCTTACAACCTATCTTTAGGTAGAAGCAGTAGCACAATATAGCATTTCAGACACCTCTCTCATCATTGAGCTAGTGATTCACCTTGAGGTACCTAACTCTATCGAAGCATAACAAAAGAAACCCGTATCTTTGCGCTAAGATTTCAGATACCACTGCAGCAATCAGCCTGCTAATAAATAAATAAATAAATAAATAAATAAATAAATAAATAAATAAATAAATAAGATAATAATAATAATAAGAGGTATCACCACATTTCACTTCTATCCATCAAGGTTTGTTGCCAGTCTATAAATTAAACATGCAATTCTCACATCACCCTAGACACGTACATCCAGCAGTTTCCTCATCCAAGGAAACTCATAACAGGCCTCCATTCTACCCTCTTCTGCAACATGACCCACATCTCCTGAAGAGCTCTGCAGTCTCTTTTCCTTCTCCAGGAACAGGAGAGGGAGAGGCAGGCCCAGAGCCACCAAGCAGCACCCCAACCTGCAGCAGAGGTGAGAGAGGCCAGCTCATCCCACCCGTGCTCCTCACCAGCTCCCACGGCCTACTAGGGCTACTCATGTAGGACACCTGAGAGCGTCTGCAAAAGAAGGGGAAAAATAAAAGCAAAACATGAAATTTGCTACTGTACTAGCATGCACATCCAAATAATATGACCTCTACGTTCTTTTTTTTGCCCTCAAGAAAGAAGGTCTGCAGGCTTATGTAATTTGAATTTTGAATATATCTAAATATTATTATATTATAATCTTCAAAGGATGGGAGACATGCCAAAAACTTAGTTCCCCTTTTGTCCTGACAAGAGTCTTTCTAATTTTGATATTTGGCATTAAAAAAATGCATTTTAATAGAGTTGCATAGTAAAAGATAGAACTTTATATATCTTGGAACTGAAATTTATTGCCGAAAAGACTTTCCAAAGGAAAACAAAATTCATCAAGTTAAAAAAATATATATTTTTATTTCATATTTCAGGAAGAACTGTACTATGCAATCACCTAACGTTAAATCTGTCTCCCAGATTCTTCTTTCTATCATTTGTGTCAAACACAATAAAAATATATGTTAAGAAGTAGGAGAGCGTGTAATAATCAGGGCTGTTTTCTTATCCAAGCCACTAGACAGCGAAGCAGTAAGTTGCTACATTTCTTATAATGAACAGAAAAACACATCTTTTAAGTGCTTTAAGTTGCTGGGCCTGTTTGCTTTCCTCATGCGCCGTGAGAACAAAGGCAATAAAAYTTATCATTTGTTTAGACCGCATTTATCGATTAGTGCAGGCAAGATAGTCCTCCTATTAATTAAGTTGTTTTCCAGGCTTCTTCTCCAAAGATTAAGTTAACTGTTGCAGCACACACTTGTCTGACAGAGATCTCATTATGAGCAGGATTTTGGAGCTTTTGTTCACTTCAGTGGTTTTGAATAGTGCCGAATGCCCATCCCCTTCCAACAAATTGCTTTTCCTACCATATCCCAGCAAACCTKGTTGGAGTTTGAATCGTATTACCGCCTTGTTGCTGTTTCAGTAAGAGTGGTGTTGCCAGCCCTCGCCCCAGCGCAGGTACCAGCATCATTCGTGGCTCAGGCATCTCCCTGGCACCGCAGGAGCATCCCTGGAATTTCACACCTTGTGCAGTCAAGGCCATGGTTGTGCCTGTCCAGGCAGCCCTTGAGGGGCTGTCACTGCATACAGCCAATACGGGTATTATGCATACATTGTGCCAAACGGTACATTATTTACCAGCTAAAGCACCTGATAAAGCAGGGGTGTCTAGGTAAATGACTGCTGGCATGAATTTGCCCCAGAGAAGATGATAGAACTATGGGTCAGCAGAAGTTTTTACCATTTTGAGACACTGCTTATTGAACTTATTGCTGCCTTGCACATCAACAACCACCAGGCTGGTAAAATATTTCCAACAGGAGTGTTGCAGGCCTCAGCTATAATCCTTATRGTTACAGAAGCCAGTTTGAAAACATGACCTTGGCAAATTCATCACAGATCCTGATTATTTTTGTTAGGTCATCTTCTTACACTACCCCGTGGAAAGAAAAGAATAATTCACATTTCGTAATGCTTGGACTGATAGTAAAGAAAGCCTCTATTCATTGCTCAAAGAGTRAAACACACAGCTATTTACACAACTGAGTTACTTTACCTTCTTTTTAAAGCACATCCTCTACACGAGTGCTGTGCAGACAGCACCCTGCAAAAACACAGGTGCTAGTAGCTTATTTTCTTCATGTGCCTATATTCTCCTGCTTCCTACCACAAAAGCAGAATCTCTGCTCTCATTCTCACCCAAGCTCCTCAGGCCAGGCATTTTCTCTTCGTGGTTAGTAAGAGCCCTTCGATCAAAGGGAAGGTATATTTTTTGATATTATTGATACAGCTACTGGTGGAGGGGAGCAACCAACTCCAGCACTTAATATCCTGTATTTCTTTATGAGTCCCCAGGCTCAAGGAACTGTACATGACATTCTGAACAAATCTCGATAGTTCCTAACTTTCCCATAAAAGGTTTAAAAACCTCCTCTTCCCCAGCTATTTCATTCCCATTTTAGTACTGCCTTGTGCAATCGCATCTCATCAAAGTGCCTTCTCCACCCAGCTGGCTTTCTTCCAAGTCCAGTGGGTATTTTCTTTTCCAATGGTATCTTTTTTTTAAAACAATTTCCTGCTGGATGTCGAGGCTCCCAAGCACAGCTCTGCCTGAGTACTCCCAGCTCCRTGGGAGCTCTGTGCAGCTCCAGAGGCTGCATGAGCCTCAGGGAACCTTTCAGGGCCAAGTCGGCACAACAGCGTCTGCTGAGGCAGCCACTCTACTGCAGAAGAGAAAGGAGGCAGATTTAATCACGTGTTCCTATAACAAGATTAATGAAGTGKAAAACAGTCACAGACTACCACAAAAGGCATGATACCACGGTCATTCAGTCCTTTCCCATATCACTCCTCTATGCATGATACCTGTATGCCACCTTATCACCTACTTCTACTAGGGCACCTGGCTGGTACATGGAGTCTCCTTGCTCAGTAAATGAGTTTCTTCTTTGCTTGCTATTTTTCCATTTTTTCTCATTTACAGCAGCACAGAAATACTCACAACAATTCAAAATATCTACTTGCAGCTTCCTAAATGCTTAACAAAGTATTGGTGTAAGTTAATGCAGAAAGAGGCACAACTCACTGCATACAGACTCACTGCATCATGCTGAGCATAGAGATGAAGGGATCAAAAAATATCTCAACAGCAAAAATGAGGGACATAGAACAGAAATTGAAGAGATGCAAAATAGTTATTAGGAATGTCTCAATCAATTTAACAAGCAAGTTGATCTGATCCCTGTTTTGTTGGATTTATCTGTTGGAACAGGAAAGTTACAGTTGGAATGTACAAACCAGAGCAAACTGACCAGTTCCTGCCCAGGCTTGGTGCAGGCTGTAAAAAGAAAAGAAAACAAGACCTGGAGGCAATCCTAACSAGGAAGGACAATGTCAACTCTGAACTGGAGCAGCTGCTTTTTTATGGACTGCGGAAGACAAAACCAGGAGCCAAACGAATGACATCCGGCCTCAGAGCCTCAGGCTATTAGATYGATGTAGGCTTCTCCCCACTTCTCAAGGGATCATGACAGACTAATTATGCAGACTCCTGTTCCATAATCTTATAGTTCCGTACATCCTGAGATGCGGTATGAACTGAAGAAACACCCACTTCTCCTGCTCTTTATTATAAAATCTTTGAGGCATTTTGGCTATACTTCAGCGAATATGTGAAATGTTCAAGATTGTACATGAAAGCCTTAACTGTTATCCCAAATCACTGGTATGACATTCTGTCCTGAATATAACTGCTGGTTCATTGTTGATTTAACTTTTATTCTTTCTCAGATGGTAGTAAAATTGGATATTTTGCTCAGAAAATGCTCYCTGTTACCTCTGTATCTTTTCTTTTGTTACATATATTTGTATACATTATATATATGCACACACACATATATATATAAAAAAGACTCTCTCTACAACCATGGAAGCCTGTAGTAATCTTTATCCAGGTTTTTAACAGTTACATTACATYAGGTACATAGCACAAAGGCTTTCGCAGCATAAGTGAAAGCCCTCATTCTGAATACCTAGAATTCATCACTTTTTCCTCCTCATCCAGTACATGAGATCCTTTAATAAGACACAAGAACTTACAATAGGTGCAACACAATTGCCATTGCTAAGGTGTATCCCTGTATGTCTTTCCCCAGGAAGACATGTCAATTTGGGCATTGACAGTGTAAAAATAATCCATCGTTTCTTTTACTGGAATAACTCACTTTGAAAAAAATCACTAGGGACACAAGGATAAGAACAAAGAATTAGAATTTGTTTAGGAAAAAACTGTTACCTTTCAGTGGTGGCTGCACAAGCTAAGAACAAAATTGTGTGAGTTTCAAGGACACAAACTACTTTTTCCCCGTCTGCCTATCAGAAGCAATTGCAACAGTGCTAGACTCAACAAGATATAGCCTGGCTAGCCTGGCAGGTAAGCGATAACTGAGTGTCAGTGACAAAGGTCAGAATTAAAGGGCATAGCTTGATAATTGAGAGAAACATAGATACTTATGGCCAAGTAAGCATATGGAGCTGAAGTAAAGTGAACAGAGCAAGAGAAAGAAAAAGCACATGGGAAAAGGCTGTTTTCATGACACGGGGCAGCAAGAGACCTATTTGAGGACAAGCCGCAGAGCTGAGCCCTGATGTCACGTTACCCACGTCTTCAGAACACGATGAACAGCTCTCTGGGGAGCAGAGTACAGCAGATAGCTACACTGCCAGCAGTATCAGCTTCTCCCCACACCTGATCCACTGCATCAGGCCGAAAAGATACACTGGCAAAATGGGTGTCTGTTAACTAGTGCTAAGAGATCTGAAACAACCAATTAAGAAAAACAGGCATGACACCTACGACAGGGCRGTAGATGGGATGCTTCTGGAGGGATCTGAACCTCCACTGGAAAATTTTATGAGTATCAGGACTTGAAAAGACTGATTRCCCTAAAAAATTGTACAGTGCTTATAAACAAGATTTGCAAATATTTGCACCAAAAAGGGCAATTCCTGGATCCCTCAGACTGGAGAGATCCCCTTCCAATGAAAGTGACATGAGTTCAAGTCATATCTCTTGCTACATCAGATGAGCCCCCCATGGGCTAACTGCAAACTACCATCTMCATCCAGCTCCTGAGCAATCTCCAAAACATCTCCTGACCACAGACATGCAAAGCCACTAGAAACCAGTATCAGACTCAGCTTGCCTGGGACTCACAAGGAGAGGAAAGCTCCATTTCCTGGACCTATAACAGCACCACCTGTGCTCCCCTGAAGGCTGCATTTTGTAGACCTGCTTTCCTGCTTTCCACCAGTCCAAGCGGTTGCTGCCACAGCTCTCAAGAAACCTGAGCACTCTTTGAATGCAGCTTAGTAAGACCATCAAACCACCATCTCGGATGGCTATTTTGCTTGGCCACATAACTCCAGCATCTGTACCACAAAGCTTATGTAGCCAAGCAAATTGCAACTTTGCTTACGCAGTAATACCCACTGTGTGCCATTTCCTGTGGGAAAAAAAAATAAAGAAATAAAGGAATGTGGCTCATCAGCTAAGCATGTAATGGGGTTAACATAGCAGTGGCTTGCAGGATTAAGAGGCCACCTTATTACAGCTTGGAAAGCATACCCTGTGTTAATCTGGTGGAAAGCAGCAGTTTCAGGATGGTTGTGGTGCTCTATGAGAGAAACTAACTCTTYTGTAGACAACAGAAGACACAAGTAAACTTGGAAGGAGTAAATCATGTCATGGTTGCTAGTCAGTGAAAATGTTCCTGTAGTTACCTTTTTGAGGAAAAAAGTCAACTGCTCTCATACTTGCTCCTTAATACTATTTAAGGAGAAACACAGTTGCCATTCAGACTTATCATAAAAGCTTTTCATTACATTTTACTGTACAAGCAGGTTGTTTTCAAAGCTGCTAAAGATTAATATTAATGGCTCTGGAGCTCAGAATGTCACGGAAGCTTTCTGATCAGTTTTAAGGATGTTTGCTTCTTTAGAAAGAATGAAGACTTCCCTATCAAAAGTGGCTAGATGTGAACGAAACAAGGGAGCCAAGGCCAATTCTGCTTGTGACTAGAGGAGGAGAATAGCTTTACCTTGCAGTATTTGATGAAGGCTATATTTCTGTTTGTTTGCTTTATTAAAAAAAAAAAAAAAAAAAAAAAAAAAAAAAAAAAANGACTAAAGTACAGAGATACTGCCTAGCCAGATAGCCTTGTGATTTTATTCTACAATGAAGCAGAATTAAAGGCCTAGATGGCTGGAAATTAAAGTAGTACAGAGTTCTGGAAAGAGGTATTAACTAAGAAAATTTAGCTTTGAGGGAAGTAGGAAGTCCAATGCAATTTTCATCTCTTTAAATAATGCCACTAAATACAGTCAGTTTAATGTGCTGCATTTCATAGGAAATATCTAAGAGAATCAAGAGTTTATTCCTTTGTTGCCTTCCTGTCTTCTTCCAGGATTTCTCATTTCTTATTCATATTTAAAATTGCAGTCTCCAAGGAAATGTGCTATTTTGTCTGACCTTTGCATCTTGCCGTGATGTCAATCCTGTATTCTAATAACTGACCTCTCTTTTTGCTATCACTTATAGATAAAGTGGCTTAATASTGACCACAAAATAAATTCCATTAAAACAGAAAAGGAACGACCATGCTTTTCTTGTCATGCAAAGAACTGAGAAAACAAATTAGGCAGAAAGACTAGATTTCTGTGAGTTGATCAGTACAGTCCAATGCATTTGTGTTGTTTGATAATCTATAGATGCTGAGAAAGAAAGACAGTGCTACGTTCCATATGTTTTACAGACAAAGTCTTAATACTGTGCAGACCCTAACTGAAAGTTTAAGAGAATTTCTGGAGCTCTTGAGATGTTCATTCAGCATTACAGCAGGACTTAAAATTTAAAGAAATATTGCATGACATTTTCTCGAGTAACCTAATCTTTATAGCCATCTTCAACAAACAGAAAACTGTACAAGTTTGCAGTTAATGTTTGCTGTTTCCAATGGGAAAAAAAAAAAAAAAAAAAAAGACTAGGCAAACTGGTTTTGTTCAGATGTTTTCTGATAATTCAAGAATTAAACGATAATCTCTATTTGAGCTGAACTGCAATGACTTTCTTTTATAGCAGCTATGTGCATGCATGTGCACAAATCTGATAACGTGGAAGTGCAATATAGTAATTTCAACAAGTCAAAAGGGTTGGATACAGTCACTGCTAAAAGATATGTAATTATGTATTTCATACCCAGACAATTAGAGGCATGTAGTTAATGCAAAAAGTAGAATTTATGACAGGGAACGTTACCATTTCTGAAGCTAGCCTGTCAGTAAAACATCACTAGAGGTAGTGTTCTTGTTCTGCATCTCTTCTTTACTCATCAAAACAATTTATTCTGACTAATCATGATACCCCCAAGACATACTGCACCTAGAATTGACGAGATCTGTTTCAAAATAGGCCCATGAAGCACCATGAATATGGGGAAAGCCAAGTTATGAGGTCATGACAAGGTTACTTATTAACTGATTTAAATAACAGGCCTAAGCTTGAGTCACACCAAGAATGCACTTCCTATAGCAGTGAGAGGCTGTACTTTTGAAAGATCACTTTAGAGCTGAACTTACTTAACTGCGGCTAACTCCATTACAATGATGAGAAAAAAGAATTCCTTGGAGGACTCTGTTTTCCGTTTTGAGAGTCACCACAGCTTCCGAAATTCAAGTAATGACCCTTCAGCCAGCCCTACAGAGAGTTTGGGATCAGTATTTTTAAGGTAAATTCAGATCTGTGTTTGAGTGCTGTGTGCTTGATGCCTGGAGGGTGGGGGCGGCAATACAGGAGAGCGTTGGGACACATGTGGTTATGAAAATACCCTAATGAGGAAGCTTCATTTGTGAGGGCGATGTTTGCAGAAATGATAGATTGACTTGTGTTATTGACTGTGCTGGCAATGGAAGAGGCAGCGTACAGCAGAAACGTATAAGGCTTGCTCTCTTGTGTAACAGATGTTGTTCTCTGCGTCTGCATATCCAGTAAAGTGGGATTTGGAATATGTGTAGCACTCTTCACTAAGAAAGTGAAGTCTTAAAACACATCTCTGCCAGGTTATTGTTATTGAGTATTATCTAAATGGATCTGTGTAAAAGACAAATGTGAATTATTTTAAAACAAATAATTTGACAACATATTTTCATGGATATTTTAACCTGTAAGAAATTTGTTCAGTACTTACGCAATTATCCTTCAAGAGAAATGCTACCATGAAAACAAGAAGCGTTGATCCGAGTCAAGACTTCTAAAGGGCTGTCTAATAGAAAAGGCACTTTCTAAGAACAAATTTACCTTGTTACTTTGTAAGTGTGCATTCATACTTGAACTGCGGATTCACACCAGGATTGACTCATTGTCAAGACGAGTTCTGGTTAGAGGGTGCACGTTTTAGGTGTCACAGATAAATGAGTGAAGGCAGTGATAGAAGGTTCCTGGCACTTGGCACTTAGGCATCTCCTGCAGGTGGGAGACAGGTACATTTCTGTAGTAGCCCTTTATGAATAAAATGGCTTTAAATATTTACTGTTTCTTAAACAAGTTGAGAATTCTTTACCAAAATCTGTCCTGGTATCTGTGCAGCCCACTTTGAAGAGTAGCTTGCAGGGAGCACTTCTCTGGCTGAATTACTTTTCTTTGTTGCAGTGTACAAATTCTTTATATGGAGTGACAGCTTCATTAATTAGGTCACAAGTATAAATATGTTTGTTGTCTCTTGTGAAATGTTATTAGGGCTCTTCATTACTATATCTGCACAAAGTCTTGCAACAACTCAAAAGTCATAGTGTCGACCAGTTTGAACACAGAACAAAGGATCAGAAATTAAAAGTTTTAATTAGAACTCTCAGAGGCTCTTACCTAGAAGAGCCTCTTTTGATCTCATTTTTCAGTTCAGCATGGGAAATGAATAGGGAGGGTTCAACACAAGTAGGTGACGTTTAACAGCTTCTAATTTGGGCAGTATAAACTTTACCCTATTTTTTGCTGGCCCACCTAGAAAACTGAGCAGACAGATATACTCACTTTTTTTTATTATTTAAACTAGATAACTAGTACACAAACAGCTACCATATGTGCTCTGAAATCACTGTGATCAGCCCTTATAAAGAAGAGAGTCCTTTGCCTCGTATTTCTCAATAACCAGCCAGCCAGCCAAACAGCAAGTGCCAAGGGCAGGCCCTCTGGAAATCCACTTCACTCACTTGCTATTTCAGGAAGAAGGACAATATGCCATAAAGGCCAGCAGTGAAGCTCTACCTGTATCTTCAGTAAACGGTGGTATAACAGGCTGCAGAAGCGACACAACCGCATGAAGAGAGGGCATGTTTGCACACCGACTGGGCTGGACTGAGTTTTTCTCACGGAGCTTCCCTTTCAAGTGTTTGTCACAGTTATGATAGGTTTATTGAGGCGCACGTAAAGTCAGGGACAKCACTTCTGGGAAACAGAAATGCGGGGCTCGCATTTTTAGGTACTATTTTCAGGGCAATCCTATTGACTTAAGGAAATGGCATCTACAGACACAATGTAGTGTATTAATGACTGCTATTGTTTGTCCTAATTATTCATGCCCGAGGCTAAATATACTGACTACATACCTAAGCTTTTATCTATTTCTGCTTCTACCTCCCTTTAATTGGCACTCTGCATATGAGCATAAATTTACCAGAAACCAAGATGTGATTAACATTTCAGACAGGRGAGCTGGCAGTTTATCACCACGGCAGCATGTTAGTGCTGACACAGTCCTGATTTCAGAAGCAGATTAAGGCCGTGGAGCTACAGCTGAGGTGTCAGCCATGCACACACATCAGATCCTCGCATTGACAAGAGCATTGGACACATGTGAATGCAGCACTTCCTCAGCATGACTTTAGAGAGCTGTCCTGACATCAGAGCAAAGCACTTCGCAATAGTCCAGACAAAATATCTGCAAAAGCCAAGAAGATCTCAACCTCCATGTTTGAGTCTATCCCTATAATGGACATGAGTCAAAACCCAGCAYCCTGATTTCCTACTGGTTAGAAAAAAATCTGAAGATTTTTGGTTTTGGCTATTCTTCAAAATTATCTTGGCACAAACTTATTGAATACATATATGACTTTTAAGCAACTTAGGTCAGGACTAMTAACCACAAATTCTGTGCATATCATATTTGTTACAGATGCTAACATCAATCTTAGCAGCAATCAAATAGTGAAAGTATAAAAGAACTAAGAAAAGAACCTAATGCATTTAAACTGAAGATTCAGCTTTGGCCACTAACATAAAATAAAAAAAAAAAAATCCAATGCACAAAGTAATGCTTTCTAAATGCAGAGTCATAGAAATGGCAGTCAGAAATGTACTTGACTCTAGCCAGAACTTGGCAGTCACTTGGTGTTCAGTCATGCCTGAATCAATGAAATACTATATTCACATTTTCCATCTATGATTTGGCTTTAATATTAAGCTAAGTTTTGCATTTTGGGGTTTGGAAAGCATTATTTAGGAAAAGAATGTGTAACTACTTATAATTGTAACATGAAAGGTAAAGACTGTTCTGTTGCAGTTGGGCTTTTGCTTGGACACAAAACAGAGATCCATATATTCAGATTTGCTCTTTGAAAATTTTATTTTAAAAGAAAATGTGAACTTTTGTTTTCAGCAAAACACTGTATCACTCCTGTAACACTGAGGCTTAGTTCAGACAAGTTCAAGCAGCAGTGTTAAAGAGAGAAGCAAATATCCCATCTCCTAGAGGCTGGATTATCTTTACAACTCGATTATGACCTCTAGAAGCACTGCCATCTGCTTTACTGCTCGATGGCATGCATGTAAGATTTGGCATTTATCTTGTGCAGCCTTTACCCTGTGTGGCCTTTATGCCACATTTCTAGGTGGATTTTTTTCTCTGAAAACAGAACAGACCTATTTCTGCCTGAGACGGAACAGTAAGTCCATACAACTCAGAAAGACAGCTCATTATTCATAAATCCTCTGATGTAAAGTCTATAATAGAACTGATTCTTTTAAGTCATCTTGATTTCTTGTGTCTTTCACTCAGATTTTGCTCTCCTCAAGGCAGGAGCCATCCCTAAGTTTTTGAAAAATCTAGGTGTTATTTTTCTAGTGGAATATTCAAATAAATCACTCAACCTTTATTTTCATTTTTTTGCATACTTATCTATCATACTGCTGCTCTTCAGAGACTGTGAGCTGATGGAGGTTTTTCTTGATGAAATGATCACCAGAATTACATATATCATGAATATGTGAATGTATGCATATTCGAAAAAGTATCCATACATATTCCTTCACTATATATAGCAATCACATGCATACCTACCTTATTCATTAGACACACATCTGTCTGAAGTCTTAAACATACTGATGCACCTGGCTTGAAAATGTTTTCCCTTTTATCTATACACAGAAATGCTACATTTATATGTCTCCCAAGATTTTCTTTAAGGAATACATAAAGAGAAGATGACAGACCAAGCTAAGCTGATCCACAGAACAGCAATACCTGTGTTCAGCACTTCCTGCCTAGTTGGCCCATGTATTAAATGGTGGCTATAACTGCACAAATTGGGTTTTACTGGCATGAGGTTTGCTACTTTTCTTATCAACGACAAGACCTAGGCATAGTAACACTCTAACAGTGCCATCCTTGAAGCACCCAGGGCAAAATGCAGTTCCTCGTTGTTTGTCATAAAATAGGAGAAGACAGTGGCCTGCATTTTTCTGGTAAATGCCAATTGCTTGAGTGYCATCTCAGGGGCAGCAAAACTGAATTATTACATGTCACATGTTTCCATAAACAGTTTGAAGAGAGATCAATGTTCCTTTACTTCACCAATCCCACTGTGTTTTGCTGAGGCTGCATACTGCAATTAACCCTCCTTTCCTTGTTCCGCCCTTGAGTGCACAGTGTCTTTGACTCCACGCAGAAAACGGTGCGAAGGCCACTAGTACCAAAACATTGGTAAATGTACTGACAAAGTACACTCACAACGTGCTCACTGTGAGGAGAGCTGACACCATATTGCTAACATACCAGAAGCTGGGTGCGTTTTACGCTTTATTCCCAGAAAGCTCAAATGATTTATATGAGGATTTCTCCGCTTTTTCCTGCAGAGTGCCGCAGTACATAACTGCAGTCTAGTATATTGCATTCAGTCRCTTTCATACTGAGCCATGAGGAACATCCTCAGTGTTTAGTACCATTATGGTGAGCCCAGTGCTAACTGGCATCCAGTCAAACCTACCTCAAATGCTCCAGGCACCTTCCTGTCTGGAGCAGAGTACAACCAGTGCAATAGTCTAGGTTCTTTTAAATAAAAAACAGGAATGAATAAGCAGGTAATATTTATGGCAACATGATCATAACATTTCTTGTATACACACATGGTATGAGGCATATGATTTGCAAATGTTTCTGAATCTCCTACTTGAGGAAAGACTGTCAGCRTGACTAGATAGGGTCAGGCCTCACCTTGTCCAGCTGGGTCTTCAAAGTCTTTGAAGGCTGAGAGCCTCTCTGCGGAACCTCATACAATGAGGGAAAAGGTTTCTCATGACACTCTTGTGGTGAGGAGGTTTTCTCTCCTTTCAAGTGTGTGTCTCCCAAGCTGCAACGYGATTTGTTTTCCCGTGCCACTTGTGGCTGACTCTCACATACTGCAGAAAKGGAAATCTTTCACTGTTTCAACATCTTCCCAAACGCCTCTAGCATGTATCTCATGCTATCAGAGCTTCTGTATTTAAGATCTGCTTTCCTATTGTACTCATACAGAGTAAGGAGTCACCTAAGTAAGGAGGGATTTATTTATTTATGTATTTATTTATTTATTTAATCTTTGGAATTCTAGAAACTGGAATTCTACCAAATACAGGACATGATAGAGAAAACTGAACACAAGATGTAACCAGGGATATGTAACCAGGGTGTAACCCGAAAGTACCTGCATTCAGGTCCTCCAGCTCTTTGCACCTCTTGACATATGGTTTTGAGAGTTTTGAACAATTCTTCTCATTAACAATTTTGACAAAAAACACTTTATTCATGGAAAGCATTTAGACAATAATACCTACAAATTGGAAATTTAATGTACTGAAACTAATTGCTAGCCTTACCTACAAGTTCTCTAAAGCTAGACTTAGTATTAATGACCGTAACAGACAGATGATGTTAGAAAACGACATTTCCTGTGAGTTAATAGCCACCAGCTTGGTTTTAATCATAGCTTATGACAGAAGCAAGAACTTCTCTTTTAGATTAGATTTGTTTTCAGCTTAAAAAGGAAAAGGCTTTGTTCTACAATTTTTATTGCAGATGAAAAAAAGAAATAAAGTCTTTCTGATACCAAGGCTTCTTCATTATGTATACAGAAGAAACTTGAATTTTTATTCAGTGTAAAGTCATTCATCATCCCTATCTGATGCAGTTTTCAACTCCAAGTTTTGCTGAAATGGAAATTAACTGTAACATCCAAAGGAGCAAGTAGAAGAGTACTTCTGAAAGGTGAAACCTTTCASAGTAGAAGCCCTTCCTGGATATAGGAGGAGGAGCAGGAGAAAAAAGTACACAAGAGTTACCTACTAAGGAGATGTTTTYGAAGTAGACAGAACACCAGAAGTCACCAGAAGAACACCAGAAGTGACTCCTACTTTGTTCCTTCACAAGAACATTCCTTCCCATAGGACAAGAGGAAATGGCCTCAAGTTGTGTCAGGGGAGGTTCAGGAGAGGYATTAGGAAAAATTTCTACATAGAAAGAGTAGCCAAACATGTGAACAGGCTRCCCAGTGGAGTCACTGCCCCGGCAGCCTTCAAGAAACGTGTCGATGAGGCACTTAGGGGCATGATTTACACATGCAGATACCCACTACACAAATAGTTAATGAACAGTCTTGATGACTCTACACACACAAAAAAAAAAAAGAGAGATACATAGGTTCTGTTGATCATGATGATCTCTGACCGGTTAATTTATGTGTAGACTGTCCTTTTTATCATTCACTGACAATATACTATCCAAAAATCTCTAGTCATACACCTGCTCTTTCACACTCACCTTTCCAGTGTGTCTCACTGGACCCTTTACTCTTCCCTTTTTCATCTCATTCAAGACAGAATTCATACTATTCTGATCAATTGATAAATGACCAAATAAAAAAAAAAAGACTGAAATTCAACAAGGACTAGCAGAAGGTCATACATTGAGTCATACCTAGCAATCAAATAATTAACTGTTGGAAGAGAACAGCCTCTGACTTGTCCCCGTATAAAAGGCTCACGAGGTTGGGGTGGTTCAACAATTAAACATGCGCCAACGTCATGCTGCTGTAATACACGTTAACACCACACTGCGATACACAAACAATGGGAGGGTGTATAGGACAGATAAAGGAATCTTTTAATCTCGCCTCTGCTCAGCTCTGTAAGGCTCCCCATGGATGTCCAGCAGGGGCACTGCTCTCCAGGAAAGATGGGCACCCACTAGAGAGAGCTCACAGCAGAGTGAAAACACTGACGTAACTTAGACCCTTTGTCTTGGGCTACGGAGAAGACAACAGTGGGTTCACACCCACTGAGACAGTTTTTTCTTCACAATGAATAAAATTAGAAGTAATGGTTTTCAAGGACAACTTAGGATCAGGTTAGAGATTAAGGAAGATGATAATAAGCATTGCTATTGTTTTGTGTGGAGCCATTACTGACTTTTAAAACAGCTCAGTCAAGAAGGTTGTCAGTAAAGACATACAAATAGCTAGCATTCCTTTGGGCCTGGGGATGAACTTGAYACCATAATAAGCCCCTCATAACCTTGCATTTCTATTAATTCATCTGTACCTTAARTTCATTTATTTAAAAAACAATGAAAGCTTTTTGCATCAAGTGAGTTGGGCCTGTTAGCCTGGGGAAGAGAAGACTGAGAGGGGATCTTARCAGCATGTACAAATACCTGAGAKGAGAATATGGGGAGGAGGGGGCCAAATTCTTCTCAGTGGTGCCCAGGAACAGGACAAGGGGTAACGGGCATGAGTTGGAACACAGGCAGTTCCAYSTCCMTGTGAGGAAGAACTTCTTTCCCATGAGGGTRACAGAGCCCTGGCACAGGCTGCCCAGAGAGGCTGTGGAGTCTCCTTCTCTGGAGATCTTCCARASCYGCCTGGATGCCACCCTGTGCCCCGTGCTCTSGGTGTCCCTGCTGGAGCAGGGGGTTGGACTAGATGATCTCTAGAGGTCCCTTCCAACCTCAACCATTCTGTGATTCTGTATTATTTCATCCCTATTTTTTCCATCCTTTGCTATACCGTATGTATTGTCTAAAATCCTGATCATCATCTTTTTCAGACCTAACCTCWTTTAATGCAGCCATTTAGAGCAGCATCATGTTKATTTTTACCTGTATGGCATCATCAGAAYTCTGTGTATTAATAAGTAGTAAACAGTATTTTCATAATGCACTAATTTCTATTTCTTTCCCCAATCTGGATTTTACCATTACAAACAGATAAACTACACTGCAGATATTCACACAATGGGTCTCTGTTGGTGCCAGCTTGGTCTTCACATACTTGCTTTACTGTATTTACTATACACGAGCAATAATAACCATATAGTAAAAGCTCCTTAGTTTATGTAAGATTTGCCACATCATATCAAAATCAAAGCATACAGTTTTAAAATATATTCCACCCAACCCAGCTGCTGCATATTTAATAGCTTAGTAAGGGGAGAAYCCATCCTTACATTATTTTTTTCTTACTGTGCAGTATCTCATCCTGCTTAGCAGTTATTGCACCAAAAACAGTTTGACAAAATTTTGTCACAGATTTTCTTTTYAAAACCCTCAGAATAACACAAACTTGAGGCATTGCTTATTACTTCTATTGTCATTAAAAGAGACTAACAAAGAAGATTCACTAAAGAAACATGTTTTCTACCAGAAAATCTACCAGAAACGTGTCTCTAACAAGGATTAAGATAGCATGATATGAAACAAAGCACATTTCATGGATTCATTTTTCATGTCCAGGCTGCAGGCATGCATTTATTTGAGTGCAAGTTTATTGTATAGTGAATACCTTGACAACTGAGCATACAGGGCTCGGTATACCTTGAGAAACAATAGCTTATACTATGGCCTCATTAAACAACGGAGCCAGCTGATCCCAGAACAAGAGACAGTGGAATGCGGGGCACAAGGAGCTGTGTTCAGCCCTTCCACCATCGACAGAGGCAGGAGCCTCCGTAGAGGCGCGAGGAAAACAAGCAGCAGCAGCATTATCTTCTGTAGCTAAGAGCAGCAGAGGCAGCAGAGCAGAAAAACCTGATTTTATTTGGTGGAATATCTAAAAGACAGATTCTCACCTACTGCAAATCAGCATTATTCTTTCAAAGCAGATAGGGCCACAAAAGACTAGTTGTACCAGAAGTCTACCTTCAGCTTCTACAGCAAGCCGCGAAATATCAGCTGAGTCCTCCAACGTACTTCTGTTGCATCCCAGCTCTGGAAAGCCTCAAAAATGCAAGGAATGCTTCTCTCCCAGTAAGCAATCACTTTCCCTGCTGACTCCAGAGGGCGAGGGCATGCCTTGGCAATGCACGCAGATCCTAACACCCAGGGGACCKGCAATTGCACACGAGCTGGGAGGTCACAGAAAGAGCTGCCAAGGGACATGTTCCCCTGACTCCTTTTGTGCCCAGCTGTGGGGCAGAGAGCCCACACTGCCAACACGGGGCCACTCTGCCGCCCCTGGGTGAGGAGGTGCGAGCGGGGAGCCGCCGCCGTGCCTGGCCCCACGCGTGGGAGAGGGCTCTGTGCTGCAGCGCYGGCACACGAGCCCGAGCCCTGCCTAGCAGGGCTTTGCTTGCAGCTCTGCAGCGCTTAGGAGCTCYCAATGGCTCTTCTTATAAGCGAAGTGTCATTTATTTTCTATGTGTGCYTTGGTTTTGTATGTGCATACATATACATAAAATCATCTGTAGGCTCTAGCTAATGGCTTTTCCCAGAAATCCAGCTATTTCATGCTCCTTTCTTTCTACCCAGGCTGGTGCATAGTTTTTAACTTTCTTGGTCTGGAACTAATAAAGCCACTAATGCCTGTTTTGTACCATTTGTCACAGTACTTTCAGATTTGGGTTGTTTTACACATATTTTGATCTGCAGCACGTGTTAGTGCTGGATGCCACCTTGCATCTCCCAGACAGGGACCACGCTGCTGGATGTGTTCCYGTTCCAACCGCAGGGAATCCAGTGTGCTGCCTGGGAATTAAAACTCGGCGTGCCCACCACGGATCACAGACAGGGGAGGACACTGATTTCGGGGCAGCCTTTTCTTGGTGTCCACCTGCCTTGGCATCAAGTCCACCTTTCAACAGCTGTTGGTGGGGGGAAATATAACGTATCTTGGGTGCACTCATGGCCCCGTTGTTGGTCGGGGCCGAGGTTTCCCACACGCTCACTCGTGCCAAGGGGCAGGGCGGCCCGTGCCCACGGGCGAGGAGGCCCGTGCTGAGGAGGCCCGAGCCGAGGGCGGCGAGGCCCCTGTCGCAGCGCCTCGTCCGCCATGGCCACGCACCCGCGCCGCTGCAGCGGAGGCTGCAGCGGGGACCCCTCCCTGCTGCCTGCGAGGCGCCGCCCGTGTCCGCCGGGCCACGCCACCCCCTTCCCC
>PTEX01000071.1:446315-505777 GCA_003342815.1 Eudromia elegans
GGCTGCCGCTTTCACCGCGTTTGGAGCCGTTCCCCTTTCCGAATACCTTTTCTCTTTCTTTTTTTCCTCACTTTTTCTTCCCAACGGTTTAATTTTAAGGAGCAAGCCCTCGAGAAAGGGCAACAAGTTGCCCACCAGCAGGCAGGTGGGAAGGGAGCTGGAGCTGCRTCCCTGTCTCCCAGCAGGTGTGTTTCCAAATCTGTAGGTCAGGGAATTCCATTGCCAGGAATAGCGTGCGTGTGGGACGGCGCTGGGAATCACCGTTTCCCTGTGCYGGGAGTCACCGTTTCCCTGCACTGGGCAAGCGGGTGACTTGAGGCTGCGGATGCAGCAGCCGCTGCCCACCGTCCCTCGGCCTCCGGGCTCCTGGTGCCCCGCGTGGTGACACCGATGAAGGGAGCGAAGGTCTGGCGGTGGGCAGGACCCGCGCCCACCCGAGAGCGCGGCTGGGCGGGAGGCACAAGCCCGGGAGCGTGGATCGGAGCGGCGTGTCGGGGCTGGCGAGCGCGCCGCAGCGCCGCTCCCTCCGCGTGCGTGTCCGCCTGCGGGGCGGTGCGGTTGGGCGGGCCGGGGCATCGGCCGCGCGGGTGGGTGGCCAGTGGGGCCGCTCGCCGGCGGTGACTCCTCCGCAGCCCCCACGCCGTGCCCTGCCCGCAGGGCAGGGGTGCCGGGCAGAGGGGAAGGGGTTTGTGCTGCGGCCTGCGCAGCACGCGGCCTGGGCACGGGCAYACCGGCTGGGAGAGGGTGCTGAGATGCTCTATGCTGAGCGTTGTCAAAGCGTTTCCRGCGCGGCGGGGAAAAAAGCTGGAATTCACTTGTCAAACTCTGTTTTAAGTGACAAGAGGATCCTTGTGCGAAGAAGTGCTGTGCTCACTTGCCTGTGAGCTGGCCTCAGAACCGAGCAACTTTGCTCTGACAGAAGTGAAGATGCGGGGCGGTGGTTCAGCTGAAGAGCAGTGGCRGAAACTCGGGTCTGATTCAGAACCRGGACTGAACTAGTGAGCTGGGCCCCAGAGGTTGGAGTAGTTTTGTTATGGTTTTCCTTTCTTTTACGCTGGTGTTTGGTTCATAAGCAAGCACAGTTTTGTCAGAGGTTTCTTTCCTTTTCTTTGTGTATTGTCAAGAAACAATGTACAACCAGAAGAGCTCGTGCTGACTTCTGCTTGAAAGAAGTGCTGGYGGGGATGTGGAGGCTTGTGGAATCTTACAGTGCTTTCCCGTGCCCAGGGAATACTTGTATGTGTGTGTAGTTCTGCACACTGCCTGGAATTCCAGCATCCTGAAGTGCATTTCACTTCAGGAATGGACTTCATAGCTCTGTAGGCGTCTGTCCTCACAAAGGTCCCTATAGGATAAGACTTCTGAAGGATTTAAGTTTTAAAAAGTTTTTCTATGTGGGGTTTAGAAGAGTTTGTAAGAAAAAAAAATGTTTGCAGGGATTCTAGAAACTTTGACAGTTAAATATGCTCATATTGATTAAAGAGCGGGTTTCTCTGGTGTGTTTAATAACAGTAATACCCTCTTGCAAAGCTTGCGGTACAGCTTTGAGTTGTACAGCCCTCGCAGTGGTATTGACTGGAAGGTGGGCACGGTCACAGTGCACACCTGAAACAGGGACGTGCTGAAAACCTGTCCTTCAGTTGAGCCGTTCTCCGCAGGGAATCAAAGCAGTCCCTATGGTGCTGCCGAATGGAGTACCCAGAGCACAGCCTCCTAATGCGCCCGAGGCCGAAGAGGAGTTAACCCTGGTATTTAGGAGATGTGTGTCACGCCATGCAATGGCAGGTGTCATTCTTTGGTGCGTTTTTGTTTGCTCTGAGCCTCTCTCAGAGACTGTCAGCCTCATTGCAAGGATTGCTGGTGGAACAGATGTTGAATTACTGCAAACAGAAAGCAGTGTGCTAAGGAGAAATGGCAGAAATCTAATAACAAGCAGTTCTTACGCAGTGACTCCTCTCACACGCTYGGTGCTGTCAGTAGGGTTTCTGCCTTCCACAGATTAAAAGATGTGTAGAACAATTCAGCCTGCTGCATGCGCTAGTCTTTACACCCTGTTCATAAYTGCACCAACAGGAACCACTCTGTTGTACGTATTCCCCCTTGAACTCCAGTAACATTCCTCCGTCTGGAAAGAAAKAAATAGTATGTTCTGTAACAAGTCRTGGAAATGGGCCTCCTTCTCAGGATGTTTTTACATCAGGGTTGGCTTTTTTTAGCTTCCGTCTCTACTGCCAAGGAGTCCAACTTTCAGTGGTGCTTTGTGAAAAAAAAAATCCTCAGGTGAAACTGCATCTCAGGTATTAATCAAGTAATGAATTATTCTGTGTGTTTATATCCTGACTGCCGTGCAACATGACTTGTGCTGAGTTCTGTCGTTTACCATTCCTGCCTGTGTGCARATTTCCCAGGAACCTGATGAGCACTTGATGGGGGAGGCTAACATTTCTTGTGGATTTTTTGTTGTTGTTTGCTTTTTTCTCTATGACATGTGGTTATTTCCTGGGCCTAAAACCATTAAATCTGTCAGTATTTAGGTATTATACTCAGTTACAGCATACCATATGATTTCTTAAGAAGCTCACTGCCAGAWTTTGCTGACATTAACGAGCACTTGGTCCTCTAGCAGTTACGCCGTGAGTTATAATATTCATACTATATATCCAGTTACTGAATATAACTTGAAGAAATCACAAAGATAGGATTTGAAACTATAGTAGATCTTTTAAAATTTATTTGTGTAGGAAAATTTGCGCACTGATTAAAAATGTGCTTCTCAAARCACTGGAAAATGCGATACTCTCCAGGAAGTACAGATACTGTGGTTTTTATGTGTTGCACTCGTCTGGTATGTCATACTGCAACAGCCAGTCTAAACTTGTCAACTGATAAACAGTTTTGATGTTCAAGAGGACTGGTTCGCCTTTGCAAGACTGCAGCTCACTAACTTTTGTTCTAAACTATGTTTCTTGAGACAAATGCAAAATGCAGAAAAATAAGTGGAGGTTACTCGTAACTGATAATACAGCAGCACTGATCCAGCTTAAGTCCTTTTCAACAGCCAAAATTCTGTTTCTCTTGGGATGGGGTGAGGCAAGCAGAGGATGGGGGGAAGGTTCTCACATTATGCTTGCTTTGTACTTCTGCTAAAGGAGGAGTTTACACACTTGGTGTTACTTTTTCTTCTCCTTTTAGTTATCCCCTGATTTTCTTTTTAGAGTGATAATTGTAATACATGACCTAGAAATATGGCCAAGATGGCAAAGTGAAGCACCTAGACTTGAGATGTGACAGAAAAGAGGTTTCCAATCTGGGTGATCTCCATTTGTTCATGATGATGGTCTTTAATTGATCCCTCTTTTTTTCTTTCTTTCTTTTTTTTCTTCCTCCTCCATTTTTCTGTTCTTTTCTAACAGCATATACATGCTTAAGTTACAAAGCCAGGCTTTTCAGTATAGTTGTGCATGGGCTTTAATTTACTTTTTAATATAGTTTTAATGTGTAGTATGTAAGTACATATCCTGTGAGTCTGAACTGGCCTTATTTTTTTGAACCACAGTGTTTATTTCCTGAAGTGCAGAGGCTAACCTGAACCCGATTAACCTGAAATATTTAAAATATGTTGCCTGTACTACTTAGTTGCAGAGATAGACTATGAAAAGTGCTTTTTGCCYTCTATAAAGTATTCTGTACATACAAGCTTTGAGTAGTGAGATTTGTTGATATTTTACAGGTGATGCACAAACATAGTGTATTTTCTTGTTTTCTTCTTCCTACCATCTCCATAAATTCTGAAATCGTGACAAGAAGAGTTTTGTACTTTTCCAGTGATACCTTGTCTGGCACTTGTGATCTTAATGCTCTGCAAGTAACTGCTACAAAATCCATACATTTTGGTCTGGTTATTCATAGAGAATTTGGGCTCATTTGACCTCTGCTAGACTAGGCAAAAAGAAGCCAACTTYGCAAGTTGTCAAGCTAGTGGTAGTATTGCATCAACTGTATCCCACGAAGTTTTTTCTAGCCTATATTTTCATAGGAGACCGTGGGAGAGCATGAGCACACAAAACTAGAGCATGCAGAACCAGTTAACCCATTTACACTGGTGTGCTGTTATGTCACAGAGATCTTGTGTTTGGTCTAGCAGCCTTTAAATATGCTTTAGGGTGGGTTTTTTTGGTACATACGTAAATCAGAATCGCTGTGTAGTGGTTTGGATTCAGTCTTCTTGAGTACTATCATCCCACAGCGAGTTCTTTCTCTGAAGATAACAGGTAAGTAGCAAGACAAGCTGTTTGTGGCTTTCCCCTCATCCTTGGGAATAAGCTTCTTCATCTAGAAGATTTCTGAGCTGTCAAAAATGGCAGAGGGATTCTCAGGGTTTTCATGCAGAGAGACCTGAACAAAAATTATATGTACCTGAATGTCTGTTCTTTCAGAAAATGGAAAGGTTGGGGGAGATTCCAGGAGGACATGGGCAACTGCTCACCATCATCTCTGTGCAGAGAGCTTGTAAAATCGTTTAGTGTGCTATTTCATGCTGGGATGGTTGTTACAGAGATGAAGTAAAGTACCGAGAGACGGGATACATAAGGAAAATAGAGAGCTGGATCTGGCGTCTGTAGTGTGTGTACAAGGAGAATCCAGTCGTCACTTCAAATCCCCTGGTAACTGAGCTGTGGTGCTTCATTTAAAGTGTTCACTTCCTTCAACAAAAGCTCTTACTGGACACTGATTGGCTTCTACTCTCCACCTTTTAAAAATTTGGCACTAAAGTGAGGAAGGTTAGTATGCTTCCAGAAAGAGTAGTAGAAAATAGTATGGAAGTGTTGCAGGTAGCCAGGCAGCAGAGAACCTCAGCAGGATAAGGGACGTAGAGGCTGACTGAAGCTTTCATCCTGGGGATAGAAGGAGGAACCCGTCTGGTTACTGTGAGGCTGTAGTTCCCCAAAGTCCCCAAGAAAATCTCCCATGCTGAAGCATGCCTTTTACAAAGATCTGTTCTGGCAGGTGCTTCAGCAACAGTTTAGCCCTCAGCAAATGTTGCACTATAAGAAATGCAGAGTTTGGGAGTGTTGTGCAAAAGTGGCAAAGTCCTGCAGTTAGCTACCTGGGTAAAATGATAAAGTCTTCTTTGCTTTTCTGAGAAATGGAGCTGTGTTCAGTCTGACATCCTTTTCCATCCTCATCCTTTGGAGGGTGGCTTTGGAAGCCATAATGCCTCATTAGTCCATCCATTACCTACTTTCTGCTCCCCTCTCTCTTCCCAGCTTTCCTAATTCAGACTTTTCCTTTACTGTTGTTGAGCTTTTTGTTTTGTTTTCTGTCCTTCCATTCCACTTACGAAAGATAGACCAGCTACACTAAGGCATCTTCATGGTGATTTTGTTAGCATCAGTTATAGAAGAGCTATTTAGGATAGTCTGGCTTTGTCCTGGAACAGAAAGAGCATAATAGTACAAAAGACCATTGTGTAACAAAAAATACTCATTCTTGCCCTTTTATAACACATTCAAGTTTGTTACTGCTAGCATTAGCAAAGAAGGAAGCGGGGGTTGCTGTAGAAGAAAACATATGGGCAGTGGAAATCTTTACACTGGAGAAAGCTTGCAGAGCATTTGGATTCATCCTCTGACACAGAAAGCAGAGTGATGCTAACAGGTATCTGACCACCATGTGTCGCATTCGATTTTATTAAGAACACCCGTTTTCAGAACTATGGAAGAAACTTGCCTCTTTATAGGCAATGTCCCAGTCAAAGGAGCTGTCATGGCTAACGTCACTTAGAACCATTGCTGGAGGCTAGGATTTCCTACTGTGAAATAATATCTTTTGTCTTAGATTATCTAGGTTGCTCTGATCATTTCCATGAAAGCATAGACGTGGATATAGGAAAAAGGGTAGGTTGTCACCAAAGTTTGCTAGGCTATTGGTGAACCAGGAGCCTCCAGTTGTTACTTCACGTTGATCATTTTCAATACTTGATGGAAGGTGGAACTGGGTAGATGGGCACAACTAATTTGCTTTTGTCTCCATCTGTGTTAGACATCATTGTGGATCATTTTAGCTTGACAGTCTACAAAAATAAAAAAGTTGTAGTCGCACATCCCTTAAAATATCTACTTGAAATTTGCTTTGCCAAATAGCCCTGGGGCTTGGGGTACATCAAGGACCTTTTTAAGTACAGAAGCCTGGTTGGTGACTGTGAGTGATGTATTGTTGATATCAGTTGTCAAAAAAACTGCTATGTGATCAACTGCTATGCTGCTATGCTTTGTGAGTATCCTGACAGAACAACAAAAAAGATTTTTGTCAGTTATACATCAACTAAAATACTTTGTAAGCAGCTTGCTGAGTCATTATTTTTACAAATGCCATGAAAGGAGAAGCTTCTGAAGCAATTCCTAGCAGCTTTGGTTATGTATTTACTCTTCAAACAGCTGAGGAAGGAGTAGGTATGTTGGGAGGATCCCAGTCTCTTACTGTTCTTCATCATTACAGCAACAGTTAATATATTTGCTGGTGTCTGCATTTCTCCCTTGGCAGCTAAGCCTTCGGTCATGTGGAGGCATGTTGCTGTGCGGTTGCTGCTCCGCAGGAAAGAGATGCAGCTTCACTCTCTGAGGCCAAATCTATCTGCTTGTGCTGTGGTGGTCGCGTCTCACTTGTAAGCGTGCTCGTGTTGCTCCTAGAAGAGATTTGTGTTGCTTCAGGTACAGAGCAGCCTTAACTCCTAACGGCTTAGATCCCTGTGGAGTCACACAGAGCGTATCTGTTGTATATGATTGTAGTAGTTTTTGTCTTTAATGTGGTATGAACAATTATGAGTGATGAGATACAGTTGCTTTTACTTTTTTTTCTGTACCTCAAAGAAACTGTGAATCAGGAATTATTCTTTCTTTTCACCTTTTCCTGTCATCTCTGAGAGTTAAMGATAAAAATGTGCCCTACTGCAGGGTTGGCGTTTTCTGTTCAGTAGGTGCTGTGATCCTGTCCTTAGTCTTTCCAGTTTAAGAGAGCAAGCCAGGCCAGAACCAGTGAATAGAGAATTTTTTCCACGTGGGGGCTTCCAGCCAGCTGGAGAGCAAGAGCAGCATGCTCTCCAGTCCCAAGCAAATCTGAAGGAGTGTCTTCCCTTAAAAATTTTTGGCTTCACACGCTTTCAGAAGTGTGTCTGCYGAGTAGATGTGTGTGGTGCACTGCGCTGGACTGGGGCATGCCTTTGCTTACCTGAACAAGCGTTGAACGTCCTGCTGAGACCTCCATGGGAACTGTATCATGGGAATGCAGTGTGCGGTTGGGTGAAAGGACGTGTGTGAAAGGGCCTGAGCTCTTTGAAGTGGATATCTGGAATGGAAACTCTTGAAAAGACAAGAGAGCTAAATGGCTGACGTTCCTTTTCTAGCGTTAATAAAATATCTTGTTATAGAGGCTCATATTTCAGAGCACAGGGAATTCTTCTGCTTTTTTTCACTATGGAACTTGATAGCAGGCTGGTTTTGATTAGACAGGGAATACAGGCACTTAATAATAGATGGTATTTAGAATGGAGAATTTACATACTTGCTAATGACGTCTGCAGTGTCACAGTGATCTTGCTGATGGCTGAGTAAGTGGTAAGGTGGTGTGAAACTTGACCTGGTTATTATGTGAAATGTCTATTGAACTTTAAAAAAAAAAGAAAAGAAAAGAAAAAGAAGCTGCTGCTTTAATCTTTAACAATATTGGAGGGGCTCTTCAATATTATTTCAAAAATTGCATTCATCTTTTCAACAGGATGTGGAAACAGACTCTTGAAACTATTCACAAAATGTTTCTTGGAGATTGGTGAGAAAAAGAAAATAGTAAATATTTCTGAAAYTGTTTTCTGATCTATAGAGTAAAATTCACAACAAGCAAAGCACTCCAGCAGTTAGGCTGGATTCTCTTCCTATGCCAGCTGGTATCTTAACTCTGCCTGTGCCCACAGACCTTTTGCATCGAAGAAATGCAAGCAGTAACGTGCAGTATATGCATTCACACCCATGTGGTATTTAACATAGTATGACTTTACCTACATTATGCCATGTTTGACTGCTTTCTCATKAGAAGAGAGTTAACCTCTTCTAAACACAAGTTATCCAGGCTACTTTCTAGTATGTTGCAGTTGAGTCTCAGCCTGGTTCATGCCTGTTCATCGTGGTGAACTGAGCCTTTCCCTCACGGAGTGTTATACCTCTGCTCCCCCAGGGGTGCTTTGCTGCTGCCCTTCATCTTGGGAACAAACACATCTGCAGGCTCTGTCTCCACTAAACATACTTCAAAAAGAAGTACCATACTTCAGAGCCGACTGTTCCACATACCCTGTACTTAAGGGTGAAAAACAATATACTGAGCATATTGCGTTATAGAAATACTGAACACATTCTGTAAGGGTAGATCATGGCTGTCCGTAATGCCTTTTATAGCAGCTGTTACTCARTTCTTTTTTGTTCATGATCCATTTACCTCATAGTTCATTTTCTGTCATTTTGATAGTACTGGAGTCTCGATGATAGTATTGGAGTCTCAACCTGCCTTCCAAGTGCACACGATAAGTGGCATAAAAACATTCTTCAGAAATACGGTAGGTGTATTTTCTCACATAAACWGCTTTGTACTACAAGCCTGGATTAGTCGGAGTATCTTGTCCTCTAAGTGCTGAGACATCATAGGAACATCTGAACGCTGGACGTCTGCATGTCTGACTCCTGTGCTGTTGTTTATCCCGTATAGGCACCGTTGCAATTTGCTATGAAAAGGACAGCAAAAGTCTGTCCAGAGTGGGAAACAATACAGGATAATATATCTGCATTAGATAAAGAATACAGGCTTGTTGGAAAAAAAAGCACCATTTTGATTACATGTGACAAGGAAAAGTCCTTTCAAATTGGAGTGGGATAGAAGAGGGGCTTGGTGGAATGAAGGCCCCTGCCTTCTTGTTGAGACTGCGGTGTGCATTTCAGCTACCAGAGCAGGGGCTGGGGTGGCTGTTTCAGATTGCTCCTTCAGGGAGAGGGAGCTCTGGACGGGCCGGTGCCGAGGAGCCCCTCTGCAGGGTGCCGAGGAGCCGCTCTGCAGCATGCCGAGGAACCCCTCTGCAGGGCGCCGAGGAGCTGCTCTGCAGCGTGCTGAGGAGCCCCTCTGCAGGGCGCCGAGGAGCCCCTCTGCAGGGCGCCGAGGAGCCGCTCTGCAGCGTGCTGAGGAGCCCCTCTGCAGGGCACCGAGGAGCCCCTCTGCAGGGCGCCGAGGAGCTGCTCTGCAGCGTACCAAGGAGCTGCTCTGCAGCGCAACGAGGAGCCGCTCTGCAGCGTGCCGAGGAGCTGCTCTGCAGCGCAACAAGGAGCTGCTCTGCAGCGTGCCGAGGAGCCGCTCTGCAGCGTGCCGAGGAACCCCTCTGCAGGGCGCCGAGGAGCCGCTCTGCAGCGTGCCAAGGAACCCCTCTGCAGCGTGCCGAGGAGCCCCTCTGCAGCGCAACAAGGAGCTGCTCTGCAGCGTGCCGCGGGCCCGGCGGCTGCTGTCCCTCCAACACGCCTCCCTTTGCAGCTCGCAGCACACACGCTGCTAGGAGAGCCTTGGTCCCTCTGCACAGCAATCTCTGCTGCAGAACTAATCCATTTCAGTGAAAAAGAGATTAGATTGGTGACAGGACTTCTCAGGTGAGCGGGACTCTCCCGTGCGYGTGGCCCATGGCCAGTGCGAACATTGTAGCAGTACTGATTCCTGTTAAACCCTGGGAAAACATTGGTGTGTCCSTGTTTTTGGAAACAGCTGGGGTCACTGCTGACATCTCCGGTGAGTCAAGGTGCCTTTTTCCTCCTGCGTAGCTGGTGCGCAGGCTTTTGGCTGGGGACTGGCTCCATGCAACCTCTTGTGTCTTTTGAACATTGTTTTAGGCCTGTTTCCCCAAGCTACTTGGTCRCCTCGATCTTCATTGTGACAGATCCTGGGAAGCTTTGCATAAAGGGGTGTGTGGTGGGTCTGGAGGGAATAGCCAGAAACCATTMCACAGTTTTGTAGGGCTTCATCTTCTATGTGTCAGAGGAGTGTTCATGCTGATAAGACTGTACTGAGGCTTTAAAATACAAATGCTAATTCATTAAGGTTTAGTTTCCAAACTGTTGTCCGTTAGTGTATGCTTTTTGTGTTGTTTCATGTTATTTCTGTTCAATGCCTCTCATTCAAACAAGTTCTGAAAGGAAGATTTTTTTTTTAATCCATTTGTTTATTTATGGGACACTTTAAGCATATTTTCCACAGGAAATCTAATTTGCCAAGATTTAGAGAAGATCAGCTCCAAACAAAAGAAAATAATCTGAAGTTCAGAAGGCTTGATGTACATGTCTGTCACAAAGCTTTTGTGTTCTGACTCAAAAACGTGTTTTCTAGTAATGCATCCCTAAACACTTCATTAAAAGAAAACTTAGCCCTCTACTGTGGTTAGTGCATTTCTTTGCACTTTCCCTTTTCTGTGCTTTAATCCAAAATTATTCAGGTCAGCTATTGCTGTATAATTTTAAAAATATATTTTACAGGAAGTACTATTTTTAAAGTTTAGCTTACAAGGATATTATCCCATAGTAAGTAAAAGTCATAGGTTTAAAAATAATCCCTCTTTWTTCTGGAGAATAGATGTTTTTCCTCCTTTTTTTTTATTTTTAGCATTTATTTGAAACGGCGTTCCTGGCAGTGCTGAATACAGAGTACATGTTAGATTAAAGGATGTTTATTGCCGTACCAACTGAGCCGCAGTAGTTCACGGTTTGTTTGCCTTGCCCTGGGTTTTGCAGGTATGGTTCACTCCTGCGGAGCCGTTAACAGCTGTGGTAAGCATCTCTTCAGGTGTCCTTTGATCTTGATTCTCGCCGCCCTCCTATTTTCTGCGTGGTTTGCTGACTTTTGTGCTGTTTTCACAAAGCCTCTGTGGGGCCTGATGCACACATGAGAACCTGAGGAGTGCTTTAGTTTTCTGGAGACTTGTTGACAGATTTCTGTGCTGGATTTAGGTCGTGCCTGTCATCAGTGCAGCTCCAGAGGGTCAGGTGGAATCAGTTTCTTCTCCTACCTGAAGGTGCCTCCGCTGCTGCGTGGAGCTGTACTTAACAGGAGCATGAGGACGAATCCCGAGGAGCTCTTTCTTATGTGAGGCACTAGATGTGGGCAGATGGGATGAAGGGCAGAAGAGCAGGGGTGCCCTCTCCATGCCAAGGGGAGTCTTGGCCGCTCCAGAGGCCAATCAATCCCGCTTTTCCCCCACTGCTGGCAGCGGGATTGATGTGCTGAGAGCTTTGCTTTAGTCCCGTGGAGCTCTGGCATCTGAACGCGGCTGGGGGCGATGAGCTAAGGCAGACTTGGGCAGAGCGACGCACGGTAGAGAAGATGAGGGGCTCGGCAGCCGAGCGGGCGCAGAACTGGCGCAGGAGTTCACGTGCAGAACAAGGGGGCAATGGTGGCACGCGGGGAGCACGCGCGGTAGGCGATGAAGCACTTGGGAGCAGCACGTGGGCGCCCATGGCTGCTCCCGGGCCGCCGGAGCCCCGCGGGGCCTGTCCCGGTGCCTGCGGGCGGGCGCAGCTCCCTGCGGGGACTGCGGTGCTGCCCTCGGCACACGGCCTGCCCGGCCCCTGGCCCCGCTCCCAGTCCGCTCTCACTGTCCTGGAGTGGTGGGAAGCGAGGAGATAGGGAGAGCGTGGGCGGGAGCCTCGCGGGCGGGAGCCTCACCCTGTGCTGCAGAGGCACCTTCCATGGGCGGCTCCCTCCGTTCCTCTGGAACTGGGTAAAGCTGCTGGGTTCACGTGGATTTTCCACTTAAAGCCCTTGAATTGTTCACTAATCGGTGAACAATTTACGTTTGCTGGTTTACGTTCGCTAACGGTTAGAGCTGCTGCCATGTGCTTAGGCAGGACGGATACAGGAATGAAGGAATGGCAAAAACATTGCTTTTTGATTTGTTTTTTTTCCCCCACATGGACTTTCTTAGTGCTGTAACCCTTTGTGCGGCACAAGGAATTGATTCAGTGCCTCCRTGATGGGGTGTAGGAGCATTAGGAACATGTCAGGTAGGGAAGTGGCTGCTCTAGGTAAATAGRAACCTTTTAGAGAAAAACATCCAGGGAAAACTCTGTGGCTTGTGTTCTTTGGTGTAAGCCCTGGTGTAGGTGCCAGACAGGGAGCRACAGTTCTCATTAGGTCTCCACCAGTGCGTGCTGCGATGCAACTTCTGATGCGATTCACAGATTGCTCTGGTTGTGCTTTCATCTTTCTATGTCCTTCCTAAAAGAAWATGGAGATTAAATCAGTCTGGGAACCTGTGCCAAAACTTCTGGTATGAAAATACACTTTTGATTCTTGTCATGACACTTCTATGTGATGGCAGTGGCTGTGTTGTTGCTGTAAAACTGCAAGGTATATATATATTGTGTGATATATAATGTAAAACTTCTTAATGAAGCCTTTGTGGGTGCGGTGATACAGGCAAGGCATTAAGATGCCTGACAACATGGTTTTGCTTCCTTCTTTAATGCTACCAAGCTTCCTGTAATCTAACTTTTCAGTCTCCCAAAAGAAGGGGTATGTGTCTATATGATACCTTGTTTGAAGCACTGCTGTTTCTGAACCCTGTTTTAATGACAGTTTTTTCATCTCTGCTTAAATTTTCTGAGATCATGTTGTACTAGAAATGGATGAAAGCTGGAAGCTAGGAAAAGATTTTGCTGGTATATTTCATATTCTTTAGACCACAGCTAGCTAGCATGTATTTCTGAGAGGGGTGGAGATGCTGTGAGGGGGCAACTCAGTGTTTTTGTAAAATAAACCCAGTACCTCTGTTACTCTGCGAGGACTCTTCTTTGTGAACTCTGCAGGTGAGCTCTYGTGGAAGATATAACAAAGGGGCAAAATAGGACCCACTGATTCAGAGTAACATGGTTCTGCTCAGATAACTTTCCCCAGATTCCCCTTAAAATACAGAACCACAATTACTTAGCTAAGTCCTAGGTYCTGTAGTGCAGGATGTTTTTCTCCCAACTTGCCCATCAATTTAACTTCCCTTAGTCATCAGGTTGAGTACTAAACTCATTTCTCATTCAGGAAAAATTCCTTCCTTTTGGAACGGAAGTTAGAGCTGCAAAAGCTAAGTCTGTCTAAATATTTGTAGCAGCAGTTCAGTTTTTAATCTCTTTGTTGCTAGAATTTCAATAGCGGGCCTTACACGGTTGCCCAGATGGACAGTACTGCCAAGCCAGGAGATGCAGGGTGTTGATGTTAATAAAATGTCATAATTTTGGTCATTAGTGTGTGCTGTGCTGTCAACACGTTGCAGTGGCTTTTAACATTGGTATAAATCCTGCCAAACACGTTAAGATCTATTTTATTTTTCTTCTGCAGTTCAGATGGAGAAAATGGATCAGAGGAAAAAAAGACCAGAAAATCACCAACTATATTGCTGCAGACCCCTACCAGTGAAGTGGAGTATTTTGAAGACCGGAAAAAAGCTGGTGCCGCTAGGTAAWGTCAGCTTTCTGGTAGTGAGATCATCAAAGCAGTTACAGCTCATTCAAGAAGTGAGAAAGGAATTTTATGGGACATCATCGTCCGAGTATGTTAGTAGCTGTGTGTGGGTAGCTCCGTTGAGCCAGCTTAAAAGTGTGCAAACAGTGCTCGGAGACCCCTTCCAGGGGGTAATATATCATCCAGCACGAGCAGTCGGAATAGTGCAGCTTTGGTCCCCTCTACTAGGTAACTGTATTGTGGTGGTCAGCATCGTTGCTGGTTGCTTCCTTTTCACAGCTGTTGAAGCCTGGGAGGAAGAAGTCAAACTGAGCTGCAGTTTGACTCCTGGGATGTTTCAGGAGCGTGGTATCCTGAGTTAGTGATCATGCACAGGAAAGCCATAAATCTTGATTCCGGATTCTCTAACTGAGGCAGTGATGCTTCTTTGCACTGCATATTGCATCACATGGCTGTAATAATCTCTTTGCAAAAATAGTCCATGTTGGACTAATAGTCTTTCTGTGTTGGAGAGTTGGAGTGCACTTGAAACTCTTCTAAAACACACTGGAAGAGTATTAAAATTCTACTTCAAGAGCTTGGATACAAAACCTGAACAGTTTTCACTTTGTCAGCTGAGGTCAACGCTCACACGCTCAAGTCAGTAGTCAACCTGCTCTTTTGTTTTCAGACACAAAGGAAATATTTATGAAACATACTTCCTGAAATACCATTTGAAGAAGACTGCAACTACTTCCAGTCCTTCCAGTCTCATCTTTCTCATACAACTAATTGTTCTTGCTGGAGAGGGGTTGCTATAGCTTTTTTTTTTTTTTTTTTGATAAGGCTATCTATAATTGAAGTTTGACCTAAACTTTACATACGCACACACAGACGCATGTACACTGTAGGTTTCTTCTGTGAAGGACTAGCAAAGAATAAACATTCTTTTGATCTATTCATTTGGTCATTCATAGGTGCGTTGATGGAAACTGAGATTTTTGGAGCACTATTCCTTCTCCATCCTGCTTTAGCACTTTGCATAATATGTTGTCCATGTCATTCAGTGAGGCTCTTCCTTCTGCTTTTCCCAGCCTGCATCTGAAAGCCTCTAAAAAAGAGTCAACTTATTTTTGTAGCCTGTTGATACCTCTGTGCTAAAAATGAAAGTTCTCAGGGATAATCTTTTCCAGTTGATTCCTATCCCTGTCCCAGTCAGTTCCAGTTGATTGTTATCTCTGCTCTATTTTTGCTATGCTCAACAATTATACTGTGCATTTCTGCTGCATTAAAATATTCCTTTAAAAACAGATTTTCATGGCTATCCTCACATCCTCAGACTTCCTCTGTATTTGTTCTATTTCAGAGTTCTCTGTGTGTGTGTTTTTATTTCTTCCTCCCTCTGTTTGCCCAATATACATGTCCAAAGCTGTACAGATAGAACTTCTTACACAACTGGCGCTTGTAATTCCCCTTTGTGTATGAGCAACTTTGCCCTCAGAATTGCCAGTTATCTTAATGATATAATTGCCTTACCAGTTCACGGCTTTCATCTGCACCTATTTCTTCTCTGTTGCACTTTTAAAATGAGTTCCCATTTTATAGTGTAAGTTCATAGCTTTGAGTGCACTGCATTTCACTCTGTACTATTTTTATCTTACTTTCATCAATGTGCTATTAAACAGTATTTCATGTGTTCTCAAAAAAAAAAAAAATGAAGCTAATATCTGTGATAATTTATCATGTTGTAGAAATGCCTTTAACTTGATTCTTCCCCACTTTGACATGGTAATTTGGAGTATTTCCCTTAAAATACAAAGACCTTCCATGAGGGCTGGTGCAGTTTACCGCTGAGATGTATTGCTCTTCGGTGCTTGTGTAATCCCTGATGAATCAGATAAGAATTCATAGGCTTCATGCAAATGTGTGGCCTGTTGATAACTACCAAGACTGATTAAATGAGGCCAGTCATGTCATGTGAATGCCTTTTTTATTCTCCTTTTTACCTTTTTAGGACAAAGAACAGTGCAGACAGCCCACCCATAGCAATGGACATAAAGAGTGACTCAAAGATTGAGAGGAAAAAACGTGTCTCACACCAGGTAGTGCAGATCATATACTTGCTTACATATACACTTGGTAAGAGTAAATAGACAYATGGCAAAAGTGGAGATTTATGGTAATTTGGGCATAATGAGAAGGTAGTAAATGGAATGGTGACTTGTTTATAAAAATATCTAATAAGGCATTGTCTTTGGGCATGGGCCTCTCTCTGTTTTTTAGCTGAAGGCAAATGCACACTTTCATAAGCTGTTTATGGAGGTTCCCATGGATGAACCACTGAAACAAAGTAAGTACTAATCCCCTCATCAAGGCTGACTCTGGAAGAAAGATATGGGTGACATTCAAGAGGCACTAGAGTAACTCTAAAAACTTTAAATCCAGCTGCATGGAGTAGCAAAGCTTTCATCCATATGCGCTGGGTATTTCTGTTGTAATCTTGTAATTTTGGTATCTTAATTCTTCAGATTTTGGTCATCTTTGGGAGTAGTTATTTGCTTTGCTCTTCTGAACAGAGTAATCTGATGCAATCTTTTGATTTTAGCCAAGTTTGTTACCTAAGTGTAATAGAACTGATTAAATGCCTACAAGGTTGTTATTGCTTCTTTAAAAATAAAAACACTGTTCGGAGAAGGATTTACAGTGCCTAAAAGTGCATATATTCCTGTGATAGTTGTAACAAATGAACTTATGGCTTTAAAATAGTAACCAAAAGTAAAAAAAAAAAAAAAAAAAGTTATTTTGGCTTGTAATTATCCTAAAGATTATAAAATGGCTGTGTGTTTTAGGTTTTACCTGTGCTCTGCAGAAAGAAATTCTGTACCAAGGAAAATTATTCCTTTCTGAAAACTGGATTTGCTTCCATTCCAAGGTTTTTGGTAAAGACACTAAGGTTAGTGGAAATTACTTTTTACAGTAATGCTATTCTCCTGGACTGTGGTCATGACCAGAAATTCATCTTGTTGTGTAAGTCTTGAATAGTGTTAAAACTTCTGACTGTCTGACTGTTACTGGATACCGTAACCACCATGCAGCAGTGCCAGAAAGTTACTTTAGAACTGGAGCACTACTATTACTAAAGATCCATTCCCTCTCCAAAGGGAATTCCTGTGTGGAAAAAGAGATGGCAGGAAAGGATCTGACATGCAGCAGTGAGGGCGTTGCCAAGCCCACATAGCAAAAACTCTCCTGGGAAAAGCCTGAAGAGGAGGAGGCGGCAAGGGGGAAAAACAAGATCAAGCAGACTCTACTTGGAGAACTGGTGGGAAGAATCAAGCATGTTAAACATCAGAACAATTACATATGGAAAAACTAAACCTGTTTTCAGAGCCAAGTCGTTAAGGGGCTATGGGGGATTCCTCTGGCTGCATGAGCAGAGAAAGGGAAGAGAAAGCAGTCTGCGAGGTATTTGTGCTTCTGAGCCTAATGTGAAAAGCAGAAGCGGGACCTGGCTAGTCAGACAGACAGTAACTCACTTTATCATTGCATGCTCTCGGTGCAGATAGCTGCAGCTACTGAAACTTTCAACCTAGAAACCTTTTTTTTTTGATGATAAAGGACCCACCTAAGGCTGGCCCCCTACCAAACCTCCCCCTAGGTGAATGCTATGGGTATAGATGGCAAGAGATCCTCTCCAAAAGACAATGCTCTCTTCTTGTTGTTTTGGAGGCTTGAGGCATTTTCCTTTGTTCACATAAACTGATCTGTCTTTGAGCTTTCATTAGAAACAACTTGATTAACTGCAAGGATTCTTTCCTTTCTCAAGTACTTGAAACTTTCTTGAACAATATTCTGGTTGAGGTCTGAACTCTTGGTTGTGAATTGGTTAGTGAATAGGATGCTCACCAGTACTTTCCTTTAAGTAAAGAAACAATATCCCTTTTCTCTGCTGTGAACGATATTTTTGAAAAAAACTTGTCAAAGAAGATGAAATAGGTTCAAATTTAAAGAATGATTGATGACACGTGTTTGTTCATTGTGACCTTATGACACTGTATGTAACTGCCTGGTTCAAGAATTTGAATTATTAGCTGCCAGTTAGTGGATGCTCTTTAGTTACAGGTAAATCATTGGTGTAGATGGCATGTATGTCAGTGGAAGCCATATGGCATACATAGGAAATTAACAGATATTGTTAATTCTAACTCATAGCAGCTGTCTTGGCAAGCAGTGTCATAAAAAAATCTGATGAAGCTATTGGCTAAATAGTCTCCACTTCAGCACAGCTGAATATGAATATGATTACTCCAAATTGAGTTGCAAATTTCTAAAAATCTAGTTAAGCTACATACATACAAATAAAATCTAACAAAACTCTGTCAAGTAGAATAGAAGGACTTGGGGAAAGATGATGTAGAAGGATGATCATACAGTCCTGCAAAGTGTTCTTTTTTAATAGAATGTCAATAGAGTTCTAGTTTTGGAGATGTGTGTGTATTTATGTGTGTATATGATGAACAAGAGTAAAAGGATTAGAGAACTGAACAGAGTAGGTTTAATATTTCTAACTACGGCTGTAATGGTCTTCCACTTTTGTTCCACTCAGCATCCCAATTTTTTAAAGTGCATTTTAAAAAGGAGGGGAAAAAATGAGATTATTTAAGGAATAAACTTAGTTGTTTACTTCCCTCTGCATCTCACTTTAGGGTTTGGTCCAGCCACACAAAGCAGGCACAAATATTTTTAGAAATGTTATCAACAAAACAGCTGGACAGCTAAGGATATAAGGAAGAATTATGTAGTGGCAGGTGGGAAGGGGAAATCAAACTCGACAGGAGGAATAACATTCTTGGCAATAAGGTGTGTTGACAAGTGCTGTACTGCTTGGAACCATCTAAATAATAAAACCATCTGAACTTGGTCATAAAACTGTTCTGTTGTGAGAAGAAGCAGGATAGGATGTTCTAATAAATCTCTCACTGTGAATTCTTCCACCTGAAGAATTTTTGTTACTAAGGGCTGGTGGGGAGGAGGAGGGAGGGCAAAACAGCTATGGAAGTCTGCAGCGAAAAAAAATCCTGCTTGCTTCAAAATATGTTTCTGCTGCAGGACTGAGAGGCTTTGAAAGACAACACTGCCTCTCCAGGTAGCTCTGTACTGGCGTGGCATTCCTTTTCTGGAGCTAAATATCATCATACACATTTCAGTTTCTCTCACGTTGCTTACAAGTAAAACATATTTCCCAGAAGATTGTTTATTACAGAGCAGTGAAATACTTTGCAGTGATTTTCCCAGTTCAATCTAGTTCTGGGGTAAGAGTGCACTACGCAAGTATTTAATCCTACTTAAGGACTCTTTTGTCTTGATTACGGTAATGTTATCCATCAAAATAGCATGCAGCAGAATGAATTAACATCTCTGATTAAAGGTTCTTTGAGGTGAACTGAGCCAGTTAGACAACTTCTAAGTTGCATTTGTTATTATAATTATCATTCATGATTTTTGCTGAAAAACCTCTTCAAAGAAAGTTAAGGCAATTCTGACTCAAAATGATTCTTTTTCATGTCAAAAAGACTTCACAACTGCTCCCTTTTTTCTTTGCTTGACAAATAAGTTTTCTCTAAAGATAAAAACAACCATTGCGGTACTGTGAAACACAACTATATTCAGTCCAAGAATAGAAAATATAGTGGCTGTCTTGTTTAACGACCCACTTTCAGAAGATTTGACCTGCTTAAGCAGGACAAATATAGTTCACATAAAAAAAAAAAAGTGGTGGATGTGTTCACACTAAAAGAGAAGAGAAAAGAGGAGAAAAGAGAAGAGTAGGGTGGTCAGACTTACAAACTCCTAGACCCTGTCTTGCAAAATTACAGGCTTTGTGATTTGGAGTTTTGTTTGGGGTTTTTTTGTGCTTGTACCCTTTCTTGACAAAACCAAACACCAAGTCTCTACTCTGTTCATGACAAGAAGAGATTTGGTTTGCCATCCGTAGGAATGCCTGGCAGTCTTGCAGCCAGACTAATGTACAGAATTGCTTTCTTCTTACCTGAAACAAGAAATAATGTGCTGATTTGCTGTTAATTTGTACTTATTTTTGAAGCAAAATTTAACCAAGAAAACTGCTCCAAGAATATTTTAATTGCCCTTCTGCACCGAGCATTGTTTTTGTTTTGTTTTTGTTTGTTTTGTTTTCTCTCAGTGCTGTGATCACCTATTGATCAATCTTCTGATACTTCTGTCTTGCCTCCACATTTCTCTGGTGGTGCACTGAGGGGATTCGAACAGGAGCGATAGGCAGAAGTATCCTGCATTGCTGCATTTGCCCGACTTGCCATCGTTAGCTCTGGGCTTTCTAATTAACAGTCAAAGCAGCAAATCATTTGTATGTGATGTGGGATTTGTGAGAATCACCATACAAAATATCTGAGTTAAGATACTCTGAAACTTGGTAGGTAATTTTCCCTTATTAATGGGGTTGGATGTAAAGCAAAAAAGGGAAGGGAAAATCGTTGAGTACTTTTCAGTGTCAGTGTAGAAAGGCTGGCACAGGGATCAGTTTAAATAAGTGAGTAGCTGTGTGAGTATTGAATATTTTGACATACTGCAGGACAAGCAGTTTTCTCAGCTGCTTGCTGCAAACCAAGGGCTCAAAGTGGTGAGGAGGAGCAAGAGTTGCATGTTCAGGGTTCCACAGCCATCTCCTGTCTGGTAATGTTTCAAAACCTTTTGTTCCTAAACAAAGAAACCTCTAAGCCTGGTTTGTTCCGCAGCTACACAGTGATCTGAGCCGGTAGTCTTGTAAGAGGGAAGGGATCTAAAAGAGGAAGCACAAAATATAAAATCTGGAATTGGAATCTGATAAAAATAGAAGTAAAAACAGTTGAAAAGCCATATTGGTCTGAAACCGTACCTGCTCCATATGGGATGTAGGAGAGAAATCTTTAAAGAGTGTTAAAGGCCCGCCTCACTACAGTTGGTAGGTTTGACGCCTTAGGAAAGAGCATTCAAATGTGTATGTACGTTTTGGGATGCTAACAATTTGATGATCTTGTTTCAGATTAGTATACCTGTGCTCTCTGTGACGCTGCTAAAGAAAACCAAAACTGCCCTCCTTGTGCCAAATGCTCTGATCATAGCAACAGTTACAGATAAAGTAAGTACTGGAAGGGGCTGAAGCTATCATACCTTGCCTACTTTATTCTTCCTTTCTTTCCTCCCTCTTTCCCCTACTTATTTGCAGTTGTCAGGAGGATTTCTGAAAAGGTACCAGGTGCTAGCTTATCCAAGCAGAGGATTGGCCATATGTGCCTTGAGACAGAGAACTCTGAAGGATTTTTGTGGAGGTAATTTGGACCTGTGCTGCTCCTGCCCTTCAGATAGGTGAAGGGGAAAAAAAAAATTCACTGCCTAACTCTGTGTTTTCTTCCTTAGATGTACAGTAAACAGAGCTGTATAGAACTTGCTGAGAAAATGGGAGAGGAAATCTCTGAATGCCACCTGTTCTCTGTAATCCATCATTTCCTGTTCTCCAGGATTGCCAGTTGAGGCACTGAGGGAACCAAAGTGGCTGGTCCAGAAAGCGAGTACAGAGAGGGTTACCTGCCCCGCTGGCAGCTCTGGCAATGTGCTTGATTTTGTTTGGGTCTCTCATCTGATTAGTAAAGCCATAGAAACAACAAAATACAGTGGTTCTGACACTTGGGAGTGACTGCAACAGTCAGAAGACCTGATTAGTTCCAAGGGAAGCTGTAGAGCCAGTCTGCTTTCGTTGCACAAACAGTTAGAGGATGTACACTGAGTTGTGTTTTGAAAGGGAGAGCGAAAACATAGTGCTCAAAGTCTCAAAAAAGAAAAAGCACTAGGTTATACTCTAGGTATTACAGCACGCATGGTAAATTCTGTTTCATGCCTCTGGCAAGTAACATATCTTCATAGGCTTGGAGAAAATGATTTTTCCTCTGCAGTACAAAAGTCATTGAAATAGTTACTTGATCAGCACAACTACGTACTACTTTTATTTGGATAAAAGAAATTTTTTACAGTGTGCTTTTTCTCAAACCGTTTTGGAATTTTTGTTTTTCAGTATATGTTTGTCTCCTTGCTCTCCAGAGATAACACCTACAAACTATTAAAATCCATCTGTGGACATCTTGAGGTGAGCACTAGTGGAGGTGAAGATGGTATACGTTCATATTACAGCCATTTCGCTTTTATAGGTTGGGCAGTTTCTTACTATGTTTGTTGTTAAAACTTTTTTTTTTTTTTTYCCCCACCAGGATACCAGTGTTGGTAACAGTCCCAATCCCTCTTCTCTTGAAAACAGTTTCAGGGCTGATCGTCCTACAGCTCTGCCACTGGTCAGTGACTTAGGTGTTTGTTCTCTTTTTGCGTGGCACTGTTCATTGCCAAGTCCTGTTTATAATGTCCTAAACTGAAGCAAATCATGAGCTTCTTGTTTGTAAACCTTCCATGAGCTTTTCAGCCTGAAGAATCAGTGGAAGTGATTATCATGGGCGTACATCGAGCTGATCAGGTGCATTATGAGTGCACACATACACTGTTTYTAGCAGTCAAGTTTCATGATGCTCTGCAATAACTTAGTGTTGCTGCTTCCCCTGCCATGGATAGCAATCCAGCATTGCTTTTGAAGTGTTTCTGGATGCAGTTCTTCTGCAACCCAGTTCAGGAAACTGAGAGGGATGTGTAGCCACACAATGGCTATAGTCTAATTTAACAGTCCCTTGTTGATGTACCTGAGCATTTCACCTAAACTAAGGCAAGGGGTGAGACCTGAGCTTTAATTTTGATACTTGCAAAGTGCTTATTGTGCTAATTTGTTCTCCATGTCTTGGTATTTGAGTTTAAATATCTAATCATCCATTCAGTTTTCAAGAGAGGTCAAAGGATCTTTCCTGTGACTCTTCCCTTACCAGGATTTCAATGAATATCCTGATCTGGATGGTATAGTGCAACAACGGAGGCAAGAGATGGAAGAATCCAGCAGTTCAGGTTCCCAAACCCCGGAGCTGGAACGCTTCCAAGGTGAGAGCGAGAAAATGGGAATGGCACAGCTCAATTTTACTTCTGTAATCCCCTTCTGATGTGGAAATATATCTCTGTTCTCCATTTTAAGGTCTTTCTCCGGTTTTAAGCTCTTTCTTGGAACCACAGTAGCTGAGTTTCTGTCACTGTATACCTGCCTTTTTAATCCACAGTTAAATAATAGTCCTGTCAGAAGCAGATGTGGTTCCTGTCACTAATGTCACTACTGCCTCCAGTTGCTTATTCATGCTCTGTCTGCTCCCCACTATTTCAAGGATTTTAATCTTACCAGTTATTTCAGCTGAGTTGTAATGTGAGATGCTCCTCCTTTAAAGACAAAAGAAACCATTTAAAAGGTACAGGTCATACTGTACCTTCTTCTGATCCATTTAAAGAACTTTATACACAGAGGCAGATTTTAATCTTAATCATGGTTGCATTTTTTGCATTTGATATGGTTGCATTTTTTGTTGTGCTTTATTCTTCACAGTCATTAAGATCCTTGAAGATACTGCCTAGATACTGCCTAGCTGATGTTTGTAACACTACTGCTTATTTTTACATACCTCAGATTCTTCACATTATCTGCCATCATGTTACACAGAAAACAACTTGCATATGTAAGAGTTCAAAAACACAGCAGAACTTGTTTTATATGGCACATACTGAAGGTCATTAGCAGCAAGATTTTAAGGAGCTTTTAGGAAGATTTTAGCAGCAAGATTTAGTATGTTAACATATATTAATGTGCTGGCATTCTATTATTATTCCAGGTTTTATCTTGACTATGATAAAACTGTATAATAAGAAACGTGTCTGTAGCCATTACTTTAGATGAAACATCATCAATTCTCTCTTAAGTAGTATCTTTTAGTTGGGTTAGTTCTTACTTAATTCTTTTCACTGTGTCTTTTTTTTTTTTTTTAGCTCTATGATTGGAGGTTATTTGCTTCAATTTGTTTTTTGTATTTACCGAGTCTGTACATGTTTTAATTGTTGGTGTTTGGAAAGCAACAACTAACTAAGGAAAAAGAACAAAAAAAAAAAAAAAGAAATCCAGTTAAAAACATTTCGCTAAGGATAGAAATGAGGTGGAAAAAAATACCACTTGTCATGCTCTTTCTTTTCATCATTAAAACAGTCCTGCATATGCAAAGCAACAAAACAAGAAGACAAAACTAAATGTCACTGGATTTTTCTGTCCTATCTCACTCAGATGTCTTTTGCATTAAAAGTCATGAACTGGGACTACAATTTCCTTTTTATAGTAATAATCCGATATCTCAGTTGGATGTCATTATAGTCATTTAAAGCATCACTGTAGCATATACAGTCCTCTTGAGGAATGACCTTTGTTTCCTCTGACTGGCAAATTTACTGATCACCTGCAAAGTTTGCATGGGTTGCCATCTTTCAAAGGGCCTGGAAATGTAAATGCATCGTACGTCATCCTCTTCAAATTAGAGTCTGTGTGTTTTGCAGTTGTGTGGAACTACTATGCAAACTCAGTGAGATTTCTGAAGACCATTGAGACTAAACTCTCCGCTGCTTTCTATTCTGAATCCAGAAGTGCTGCCCTTAAAATCCCTCCCTTCCCCAAACCCTTGACTGTTTTAAGTTACTGGAAGTTTCCGTTGGTTTCATATTTCAGCTTTATTAAAATTGTTGCTTTTGACAGATTATCATGTTATTGAGACACAGACCCACTTGAAAGTTTCCAAGACTGAGGCAAAGTCCGTCCGTTCGGATGTACACAGTAAACGTGTACCTGACGGAAAAGCCAGGAACACTCCTCGGAATGGTAAGGAGTCAAGGGAACATCTTCATCGGGGTAGGATAAGTCCACATAGCTGTGTCAGTTCATGCTAGTTGAGGAATATCTTTCTCTCTGCTGCATGCTTCCAAACTACATTCATCTGCTTTGCTCTGCTTTGATTAAAATGACATTTTGTTCTTCTCCCAGCAGGTCATTCTGAAGCCTTCAGGTTCTTCCATAAAGTGAAGTCCCAGAAACTTGTATCTCTGAACCAAATACTTATATTTTATGCGGTTCTGTAAGTAAAATTTTCAAAATGTTATGATTTTCATAATTTCACATAGATTAATACAATGTAAGTTCCTCTTGAGAAAAAAAGAGATTGAGGGGGATTGAGAAGAAATGCCAGGGCAGGCTTACTAGGTCTTTTTCTTGTAGAAGCAAAAGGAATTTGGGTTGGGTGGATTTCAGAAAGTTTAACTGCTTGCAAGTTCATTCTGAGTGGCACTAAGCAGTACTGCTTACCCGAGACTTTCAGAGCTGCTCAGATGTTCAAACTGAACTGTATTCCTGAGGTGTTGTAAAGGTGTCATTCTTAAAAATACATGTACAAATATATTTTTACCAAGTTGTACAAATTAAATTGTACAAATATACCATTTAAGTGGCTTATATCTCACAAGTTTAACAGTAAATCTTAAGTTTCCTTATCCTTACAAACTCAGTTGACATAGCTTATTTTCTTTCTCTTACAGTGTTTGTGTATTAATATTTTCTACCTTCTACATGCGATATAAAATCAATGTCCTAGAGGAACGTCTTATTTCCATGACATCCTTTGAGTCACATGTTAAGCAGTAAGAATATGCTCTGTAAAATTATTTTGAAGAGCTATTTTTCAGTGACTATCGTGCTCATCTGTGTTTTTCAGATACTTGTGTGATACTTCACTGACCTGTAGTTCTTACGTCTCTACTAGCCACATCTAATAGCTTTCTCTTTGAGATTTTTGTGTTGAGACTGTGTGAGATGTGGTATATGGCTGTTTTCAGCATGTTTCAGATTGCTTTAACTTCAGAGTTAACTGCTGAAAATGTCACTTGGTTAGCTTCAGGCTAATTCATCTGCCTTGCTTTTACAATGTTTTCTAAGTCTTCAGGCTACCTACATTCCTGTTAGAAAGTAGTGCATTGCCTCACTTTAAAAAAAAAAAAAAAAAAAAAAAAGCTTTGCATATTTGAAGAGAAGTGGCAGAAAGATGACAAATAGGAAAAGGAGGAGGAAAAGGACTTCCCTGAGTATAAATCAGAATCACAGAGTGTCATTACCTCATGTTGACTCACAGCACATAAGAAATATTCAAGTTCTATGAGAGCAGCCAAGATCCTCCCTGCTGCGCAGGTTTGGGGAGGCAGCACTGTAGGCTGATGATGTTTTCTTAGGCATCTCCCAACACAGCTCTGATGGTTCCAGTTTGTAGTTCACCAATGTGAATCTACACACACCTTTTTTATTTTTTAATTCTTTTTCCCCCATGTTTTATGAACAGGAAATCTGAAAACAGATGGTGAAGAGACATATAAAATATACCACTGTACATTGCACTAGTTTTCTACCCTTTTTCTACAACAAAATATCATTCAGCTAGTTTCTCAGACACTGCTGAGAAAAGTAACTGGTTTCTTTAGCACTAAAAATCAGTGTGACACGTAGGTCACTCTGACTTCATGCTCTCAGTCATATTCAACAAGTGCTCTGCTGCTTAGGGTCCAGCTGCTCTTGGCTGTGTTCTGAGGAGAGCAGCAGTTTGTGTCAAGGAACAGAATTAGGCTCTTGATAACAGATTTGAAGAAATAGGAAGGAAGTGGTTCCTTATGTGAAACAGGCTTGCATTTGTATTTTGCTTAGAGTTCAGGGAGGGGGTAAACATTGCTAAATAGTAGGCAATGTTAACAACTATTCTCTCACTTTTGGCATACTTTGATTTTCAGGATACTGTGGCCCTCTTCTGAAGCATTCTTTCTAACAGGAATCTCCTGTTTTCTGTGGTGCTGATCCCAAGCACTGCAAGATAGATAATGACCTAATGTGCATTTTTGCAGTGTCAAAGGGTTGGGCTTTTTGATTTCCTCTAAGTCATATGACACAGGGAAATTATGCAACTTTTCATCTTGCTACTGGTGGAAATGGCTCTAAAGTTTTCCATCCAAGCTGCTGGAGAATGAGACCTCACAAAGACTGTAGTCAAAAGAGACTCGGGCATGTGTGTCTGTAAACAAGTACAGTTCAAAATGTTACCATGCAAAGTATTTCGATCTACGTGTATCTGTTCTGTGTTTTTCCTTTTTTCATTTCCTTCACAATTGCTTCCTTCTTTTGTTTGACAGACAACCAGTTCGTCAAGGTTTGGGATCTCATCTTCAGGTTAATGCTGATGCCCTCTGTGATGAGTTAACTGCTAATCTTATAAAATTGGAAAAGGTAATTTTATTATATGAGCCAAGTGCTGTAACACAAATCAAGTTCTTGCAGAATTTCTACAGTTTGTTACACTGAAAAGTGCTGAATTACTTCCACCTCTGATGCCAAGAGCAGCATCCTTTCCAAGGAGAAAAGCTGATGTCAGACTATAAGCTATCTCAAGTATTGAGGCCTGAAAGTTTTCCTTTAAGATATATTGAGCCTTCAGACCATGAGTGCTGGTAAACTGGATACTTCAGGGGTAATTACTGCCTTTCATGATCTTGATTCTGGTCCACCAAGGCCAAGGATTCTGAACTTAGCCTTTTTTGTTATTACTTCATTATATTTCCTGTGTATGGCTTCMATTTGTGGTGTATGGGTGGGCGTGCTCTTTAAAAAAAGCTAAAAATAAGTGGCTTTCATGTGTATCCAGCCTCTCGTCATGGAGCAGCTGGAAACCTGTTTCTCTTCCGTAGCACAATGCCCCTGTGCCAGCTGTGTGACCCCCTATAGCTGACCTTTACTGTCATTCTCTAGTCGCAAAATTAAATGCACTTGCTGACTGGAGCTGGATACCTACTCAAAACAGAAATGAGTGGGAAGCCTTTTTTCCACTTTAGATGTATCAAACATACAGAGAAGTTTTGGGGAGGAGAGGGTGCCACTAGCCAGGCATGAAGAAAGAAACACTGGAGTATAAATATAGAAGTTATTTGAATTGCTGTGTACTTAAGTCACACAGGATATTTCTGCCTCTGTTTTTAAAAGTGAGTATTTGCCAAAGCCTTTCTATACCTATTTCTACCAAAGCAAGTGTCTCTAATAGCATGAAGCTAAGATAATATAATATCACTGTTTAGTGTGCTGGAGAGCATTTGTGAATTCATGATACCKCCATAAATCAAATGGGAATCCTGCCCTTCACCACTCACCCCTTGTCTGTGGAAATCTGCATTGGCGTCAGTATAACCCCTCTCTGTGTTGTCAATAATGATATGAATACGATGAATAAAAATGCTGACCAAATGATTGCCAGGCACGGTCTTAGCCAGGTGATGCCACTTAGGGGCTTACTGCCTTGCGGCCGTGCGGGCCAGGCCCTCCGCTGGCAGCGTGGGTCGTGGGAGACCTTGATTCATTTCAGCGGGAAGGCAGCCAGCCCTCGCAGCAGAGCTGTGCTGTTTCCGTCCCTTATATGGCCTCCGTCAAAGATGCAGGAAAGGCAGCGGGACAGCTGTAGTATTAAGCGTTTCCTGGAGAGGTGGCCCTCTGTCCTGAATTAGAGGGGGTCTTAAGCCACGTGCTTTATTTGGTTTGTGTCTGAAGAACAGAACCCCTAAATAAGTCTTAGCTTGCCTTATAAAATAGTCACTTTTAACTGCGGGCAGTCTCAGCTAAATGGGCATCACTTGCAGCCACTTACTGCTGTGTCCTGGTGCTCTCTAATCTGGATCAGTGGGGTTAAACACTGAGCCTGACCTTACCCTTGTACTGCAAAACTGGTGGAAATCCAACAGCTTTACTGTAAACTGCAATCACCGTACACAGGCCTTGTGTCTTAATGAAACATGCTAGAATCTGACTGCAGCTGGCTTGGGCAGTAAAACTGGCATAAGTTTGATTAGTGTGGCTTGTTGTCTGTCCTCCTCCCCTCCTTGTCACGGCAGCATATAAACTTGAGCACTGTAGTGATCGGGGTTAAAGGCTGTGAATTACTCCCCAGTTAACAAACGTTCAGTACAAGATTACGTTGCAATGACTCTCTCAGTGTGACCTTGTGATTCCTTGTATCAGCTGAACTCTGCACTTAAAACCCACCCATTTCCATAGCTTAGCAGGACACTTTGGTATTTGAGTGTTTTTGACAAACAGCATGGTTTTAGGTTTTTAAAATGTACGGTATCAGGGTGCAGAGTTAAAGTGGTAAAGAGAGAACGTGGCCTAATCAAACTTCTTCCCTTACCCTACTGCTCAAATAACCTTAAAGTCTGAAATATGCTGCAACCAAACCTTCTGTAGACATTGATTTCTGTTTACTGCGATGCAGAGAAAACATGCCATGGGATGTAGCCCGCTGTGTCCCTTTCACTCTGCTGTTAGGGACAGGAGAGTAGAAGTGTGTGTGGGGAGGAGCAAATGGAGTGAATCAGGTCTGTGCAGATTACCCTGGGGAAGCGACTGCCTGGCATTGCCCTCAGCAGGGCTGAGAGAAACGGCGTGGTTCAGTCAGTGGGAGCTGAATGTGGCCTGTGCAGCACGCCTGCCCAGGGCTGCAGGGACCCCTGGTGCTGTGCACAGGTCAGCGTAGTTGAAGCTTTTGCAAAGCTACTTAAATTATGCATTTGAACGTTAAGAGTTGTGGAGTTTGAAGTCTTGAGGCTTTCCCTGAGATTTCTTCATGTTTAAAATACCGCTGGCGGAGCGGGGAAGGGTGAGGAGGCTAAATCCATTTGTTGTTTCTCTCTAGCTCTAGAGATTTTTTCTTTTTTTTTCTACTACTACTGTCTCCTGCCTAGGGAGGAGGATCTGTAAGACAGGAGTGCAGCAGAGGATCATACGCTGTATCTCCTTGATTTCAGTTGCTCAGCTAGGCAGGCTGTTGGCTCATTGTATCTAGGTGCCTTATTTGAGTCCAGCACAGAAAGTATTTAACATATATGTATGTGCTGTGTAAGTAAGTACTTACATACGTACTTAAATAAGTAGCTGTGAGAGACTGCATGCAGAGTACTGAAGAGTATGTATTTTTTAATGCACTGTAACACTCCCTGCCTCCTAATTTTGTTTTGTCTCTTTCTTTTTTCTAAGATACAAAACAACTTGCAAAGACTCCTTGAAGATGGTGAATGAAATGTTGATGTTCTTAGACTGCTTCATACCTCTGTCTTCTGCTCCTGACAAACAGTTCCAAAAAACACTCTGCAGGCCGGAGTTCAAGCTTCTTACTTTTGACCCAAGCCAAGTTTAAACTACTGTGTATCTCCTGTCACAATGTAGAAGGCTGTCTATTCTTGAACAATTACATATATCTATATATTTTGAAAATAAGGTTTTTTTCTGTGCTATTGATGTGTGAAATAATGAATAGATTTATAGCTTGTTTGATTCTTGACTTGCTTATACCAGTATAAACCTGGTGTAACTGCATTTACCTCAGCATCTGGTTTTTTCCCCCTATACTTTCTCGTACAAGTGTAAAGGGGAAGAATTTCACTCGTGGCATTCACACAACATGCAGAAGTGTGTTGTGTGAATGAGCTGGRTATCCTCTCATAACTGTGGCTCTGAACCAAAGCTTTTTCCTCTGTCCTGACCTAGCCTCCCAGGACCTCCCTGGATTTGATTCCACGTGGTGCTGAGCACTGAGCAAGTGCTTGGTCTCAGGYGCAGTAAGGAGGAGGCAGAGCAGCACGGTGAATGCGAGCTCCTTGCTCTTGGGTATTCCGTTTCCACTGAAGTTGGGCTTGAAACACGTGCGGGCTCACCAGCCGTCGGTCAGGTGCTTGTAGGTAGCGGCGCCCGCGAGACGCGTCCTGGAGAAGCTGCCCCGGTTGTCTCTGCCCACGCCGCTGTCCGTGCGGCTGCGCGGGGCTCCGAGCGCGTGGAGTCCCGGCTGGCCAAGCGGGTGCGTTTCGTGTTCCACCTCGTGGACCTCTAGCCTTTGTTGGTGACTGGACATGGGGTTTGTCCACATGATGGGAACTCAGAACTCGAGGATCAGTCAGGTAGCAGTAGAGTTTCAGTGGAGTCAACGTAAGAAAGCGGATACCTGCTTTGTTATATTCAAGTTGGTTTAACAGTGCCTGAGAAGGGGTAGCTGTGTTTTGTTTTGCTCTCTGACTCACCAAGCAGACTAGTCAGTTTTTAAAAAAGCAATATTTAGGGTTATGTCAATTAGTAYCTTTAAAGTAACAGTACTGTTTATATATGCTATGCATTTTATAACCATTTCTGTGAAATGTATCTTACTTTGTTTAAATAAACTTGTTTTTTTGTAAAACAGATTACTGGAGGAACATCATGGGTGTTTTACTGAAATGTGATGTTCGTGATCAGAGCAGGCTCATACCAAAGTTTGACTGTTCGGAGGGAGAAAAAAMTTTCTGTTAATGCTTCTTTTTACCCAACTATATCCTAGACCTTCCCAGACTGAGGAGACAAAATAATAGGAGCAAGTTTGGCCCCCAGAGTAATCCACRCTTTCTGCAAGCTCAGACTTGGCTCCTCTCCCAGTACAAGTCCYGGCCTTCCTTCCTCAGCCAGCCTGGTATTACTGGAATCAAGTTTAAAAAATATTTTTTTTTCTCTTTTATTCCCTTTCCCTCACTGTCTTCTGTTAGCTCTGTAGCTCATATGTCTTCCTAGACTCTTGCCTTTTCTTCCTTCACCACTTCCCTCCTTTTGGTGCTTTAATAACAGAAATATGCTTTTTAAGTTATACTTGAAAAACTGAGGACATGTSTCCCTCTGTCAGTCCAACTTCAAGGCATCCTGATCATACCTACAAGCTGGCCTGAACTGAGCTGCTGCAACACTGCCTCAGTGAACAGCACCATCAGTGGTGGTGCTTTGCTGTAAGGAAGCAGATGGGGAGAGAATGTTTGTCCTGTGCTTTAGGAGGGAAAGGCTGAAGCTCTGTTGTTAGCCCTGTCATTAGCCATTAGTGCACAGGATAATGGCAGGAGTGACTGAGCAAACACAGGCAGACGGAGCCCTTTGGCCTGCRTGGCAGCAGGACGGAGTCTGGATGAAGGCGAGTGTCTCAAAAACAGGAGGAGCAAATTGCCCAGGATTGCAGAGCTCACAGGTGGAGACCGCAGATCACGGCAGTGGGGAGCTGGTGGCCRCTGCTCACCTCAGAGCTCCTTCCCGTGGCTGCGTTCCCCTGGCTTGGTTCGSAACCTCGTTTTCCTCGTAGGGTGACCTCAAGGATTTAATGCCCTTCACRAAGGTCTGTGCACGTGGCTGGCAGTATGATGCCTCACCCACGAYGGGAGATAAGACCTTGCCACGCRAGGCCTTGCGGGGAAAAGGGTGRTGTGACGGGGTGGTTTGAGCCCAGCKGTRGTTGCCCTAACCGTGCTGGGAAAGGCAGCAGCAGCAGTGAGGARSAGGAAAAGCTGCTCCCACAGCATCGGGGAGAGGCAGAGACCTGGGGGCTTCTCCCCTCTGCATCTGAGCTGACACAAAGAGAGGCCCSGGGGGAGCTGTGCTGCTCATGAAGAACGAGCTGTACCGCAGCAGGAGGAAGGATGTGCAACTTCGGGGAAGYCAGASCACACCAAGTGACRGTAACTGGTAACGTGCCGTACAGACTGTCTTGAAAGCTCACTGAAAAGTCCTTCTAATTTCATCTGCCTGTTGTTTCTAACAGTTTATAGGCTGGAAAAGACAACGGCTGCGCTCAGTCAGACATGGAGCATCCAGAACTGCCAGGTCCTAGGAAGGCACTTTGAAACTACAGGTTTTTGGAAGCCATCAGGAACACATCCCTAAGGCATTTTTTTTTCCTCTCTGCAGTTGCTGACCTCATTTTTTCTTCTCGACAGGCTTAGTCCAGGTGTCTTCAGTTGGCATAAGTTCTTGTTCTAAGAAAACAAAACAGCTCCATCTCAGAAAATGATATTAGGAGCAGCTGCCCAGATTTCTGTGAGCGGGTGTTGTGGATAAGACCTGACTTTTCCACAGCACGTGCTGAGAATACCCAGCAAGCAGCATGCCGAGGGGTTCAGGTTCATGCTGCTGCTGTGCGGAAGCAGGAAGCAGCAGCTCCAAGGAAAGGATGGGAGAAGGAGCAGCCCCTTTCAGCACAGCCCGAAGTGCAGTAACTCCCTGTTGGCATTTGCAGAAGACTCTGCAGGATGGGTACATTGGTTGGGTTTTTTTAATACTTGCTTGCTGCTTTCACCGGAATGCTCATGCGGTTTGCAGCCATGATGCCCGCGCTGCACCTGACTTCCCTCGCGTTCCTTCCCTCTCATTTCCAAGCTTCCAGCTGCCATCCCTTGGCAAGCACTAGGGGAGGCCAGGCCGGTGCCAGCCTGGCCTCGGACGGCCCTTGCTGGGACGGCCCCACAGGCGAGGTGTCGCTCCTGGGGACGCAGGAGGCTGCGCGTTTGCAGAGCAGGTGGGACGCGCAGTCAGGACGATGGAAAAGCTGCCTGTTTATACAGAGAACTGAGCACACAGTTCCCTTGTGCTCAGGGCTTAGCGCGCGGTTTTGTAAACAGCATGGGAATAACCTCAGTAAGGTCATTTGCAAAGGTTTTTACCAGCACCCGCTGTCGTTTTTCTTGGTGGAAATAGCTAAGCCTTTGACACACCAATTCACTCCAGTGAGAAAATGGGCTAATCTCATTTTGCACTTTTAGCTATATTGTTTGAGCTCCGTGAAACTTTTTAGCTAAAAGTTGTTCAGGTAGTGAGACTTTACCAGGATTTTCTGCAGTCTTGGGTTACAAAATCAATGCAGTCTGATTTAATAATAGTAGAGCTTCATGAAAACCTATTGCTTAGCTAATACACTAAACAAAATATAAGGCAGTAAGTTTCATTTGTTTCTTAAATTATTCCCTGTTTATCAATATCATTCTTGGATATTAACTAACAAACCATCAAATCATTATACATAAATAACATACAGTATGTACACTAGTCAGGAAGATCAAATCTATAGTTATATTAAAGGACTAATTAGGGTTTATTCCCTGAGCTGTTACAAGACAAGGTGATGCCTAAAACTATTTCTATTCACAATGTAGGAAGAATTAGCTGGTTTTGGACTCTCTGCTTCCTCCTTTGGATGACTCTTATTGACCCTGAAATTTCTGTTTAGCCAAATTGGCTGGTAAGATTTATGGCAACGTGGTTGGGGGTCCTTGTCTACCCCTGCCATGGTAGTACCTCACAGGGGATGGTCCCACTGGTGAGGTAAGTGCCCTCTGAGAATCCCCACAGAATTGATACARTAGTATCAATAGTATTCTGTGTTTCTGTCATCATTTACATTAACATTTACCTGCAGCATTGTAGCAAGGAGACTTTAAGCAGGAATTCAAGAGGGGTTTATGTTACTGAAGCATTTCCTTAGCTTGTGCTTGTAGTATTTACAAAGAATAGAACCATATTCCTGATATCCCCTACGGCTGTACAGGTGCTTTGTCCTGAACACCTTCCCGCACCCTTTCCCATACAAGGCACGATTTATGCCAAAAACTTTCCTCAAACCAAAAACTTCCARCCCCCTTTCAGCACTGTAATCCTTGATGGGAAGGGGCCACCATCCCAAGTTGGATGTCTGCTTATCACTTCGGCATCTGTGCTAAAAAATTCACAAAGAAATTAAGCCCTTGAGAAGAGCACCCCCCAAACTAGTGTCCTCCATAAGTTTAAGTTTCCATTTGACTGGTCTTACTTGTTGCTGGCCTCCATAAATGCAGTTTAGAGAGCTGCTTTTTCCCCAGTATCCCGTGCCTTTACCCATATACTGTTGCATATGTGACTGTCTTGCCTTGTCAACTTGTGTGCTGACTTGATTGGCAAGCTGCTTAAAAGCTCATTATGTTATTAACATTGAAAAGATCAACTTAGCCTTTTCCAGGGCTTATATTACAAACAGCAAGTTCAGGTCATAATGCATGATGATGCAGGAAGTACATCCTGTTTTGAAAGTATAATATTCCATATTAAACTTCCTAATAAAGATTTATTGGTCTCTGATAATGCAGGTAACCTGAAGGCTGGGCTATACGATGAAGGTCTCTTCAACTGCTGTTCTTGCTTAATGGTATTGATAAGGTAATTTTCCACTGAGTAGGCATTTTAACATTGCTTAGTTGGAGATTAAAGGAAAATCATTCCAATGTGCTGTCAAGTACAAAATTAAAAAACACCTCCTCACACAAACCACAGATAGATAGATGAGGCCTCCTTCCATGGAAAAAAATAATGAGTAACTTAATAACTTGATAATAACTTTGTCTGCTGGAGCTGGCGTGCAGGGCAAAATGTAGCTGTGAGCCTTTCCAGCACTCGTGCTTTGGTGCCATGCCAGTGTGCACACGTGGCTCAGTGCTGGGCAGAAGCAAGGCGACCAGAAAGCCAGCTTGTGCTAAAAGGCATTTCCACTACGCACGCAGTGAGCCATGAACCTGCTGATCCTGATGAATTAGTTGAAATAATGAAATATTTTTCAACTAGCTCTGATGATTTAGTTGAAAAATAAATGTTCTGTGAACTTGGCTTAGAATACTTGGGTCAAGGGATGCCCCATTTCCTATCTCTGCCCCATCCCTTAAGACAGGTCTTAGTGATGCAACTAATAATTCACATGGAAAAAAAAAGATTACCCAATTTGAAATTGGTCAGCCTTTCTCAACCATGTCTTGCTGATTTACTGTAATTGCTAGATGGAAAATGGTAGCAGATTTTAAAGACTCAAACTTCCAAGTTGTGAGAACTCATCTTTGACACTTAAGAGATTTCTGGTTCTGAAATCACTCTTTGACCATCAGAATAAACCTCACACACTAAAATATTTATTGGTTTAAGGTTTACCTACATTAATGAAAGCAAGGACGTTGAATTAATGTTAGGGCTGAAGAAAAGGTGTTCACACCTTGCTTAGTTATCAATGCCTCAAGGATATTCTTAGGAGCTTTACTGCTGTTATTTCCCCCCCGCCCCTCTTGTTTCCCGTGACTTGCTTCCACACTACTGCACACAAGGCACRCAGCACTGGGATGCTCTGAGGAAAMGCGCCTCTCTGCTCGCTGGGTACCTGCAGGGCCTCCCTGAGGGCCCCGTGCCGTCCACGCCGTGCCCGGAGCTCTGTGCGACGGGTCACCGCTCAGCCACGTCCGCGCACCCCTGGCTGCTCTCCTCAACTGCACGAGTAAGGGAAGAAGCCCTCTTGGCACGTAACAGCAGATGTTTACCAGAGGATAATGTATCTGTCCTGTGATCTTCTTGTGAGGCAGAGCCCGGGTTCCCTCRGACAGCAGCCACGTAATGCAGTGAGAGCAGAATAACCAGTTCCAATGTGCTGAAACCAAATCTTTCATTTAGAGCCATGACAGACCCTAACAGCACGGCTGGAAGCACGCCTGTCACAGCGAATACGTTTCACAGCGTGATGGACTGTAGCTAAATGCAATACTCACTTTTATCCTGACACACTGACACACTGTATGGATTTTTTCTCCTTGTGCTGAATAGTGAAATTAGTCTCTAAACATTAGTTCCAGCCGCACACAGACTACGTTCTCAAGCCCTCTCTATTTTTTAAATCATTTTTTCTTTTTCCATTCCATTCTGCTTTTTGAATTTGCAAACACTCCCTTCTCTGTTTTAAGGAACAAATTTTTCCCTGAGTTATTGAAGCTCCTAATGCTTATAAYAATGCTAGAGATTCCATTTGTGTTTCTGCATTTGGTGAAAAACGTGTGGCACAAGAGGTGATTGTGCAACTTCATCCTATGTCATTTTTAATAAGCAGCATAATTTCAACAGTTTCATCACTGTAGATACAAATAATGCAAAACACTCATTCAAATGATGATCACAAACACAAACATTTATTTACTTAAATATTTGAGAATTTTTACCTATGGTAGGTGGTATTAGAGATTCATCTAATTGCCAATGGCAAAGGGCTAAGCTTGTTGGCTCTTTTTACGGTCTTAAAATGATGTAAATCCTATCAATTACTTGCTTTTCACATAATATAACAGTTCTCTCTTTTAYTACATTATTTTACTGTCCACAATAGAACCCCCTGTGAAAGTATAACCTCCTTGAATATTTAGAAGACCGTGACCAAAGTTTGAAAATAAACACAAGCAGATTCAAAGTGAGCTTTGTGAAATGTCGCGGATGTGACATCCAGGTACAAGATGCTTCTTGATCCTTTACCGGAACACGCTGCCCGACGGCCGAGGCGCGAGGCGGCGGCTGCCCGCGTCGCCCCACACGCCCCACGCCCCGCACGCAGCGCAGCACGAGGCGCGCGGCACCTCGGCAGGTGCCGCAGGGCCCGACGGGGCACTCACCGTGGCTGGAGGACGGCGTGCGCCCCTCTCCCGCCCCTGCTGCCGCCGCTCCTCCTGCCCGCGTGCCCCGCTCCCGACGCTCGCCTGTGGCGCCRATTCCAGTGGCATTGCCAACCGGCCGCCTGGAAAATCGGCTGCGTCGCTCTAAGCAGCGCACCAAGCTTTGCCCATCGCCCGCCTGTGCTGCCCTCCGCACGGGAGCGGGGCCTCTGAGCGGCCAGCCTGACGGAGGAGAGGAGGGAGAGGCTGGAGGGCGTGCGAGCGCATCCTGAACACGCGTTATCATCTCCGCAGGATCAGTGGACAGGAGGCTGCTCGGACGTTCAGCTCCCGTAACCACACTCAAGAAGGAGCTTGCAAGGGACCATCCCTGCCCCTCGCGAACACCAGGCTGTAAAAGAAAGCCGTAATAACGCAGATAAACAATTAAAACAAATGCAAGTCACGGAAATGCTGCAGAAAATATATTTTTATCTATAGGAATTTGCAGGGGAAAWAAAGAATTGTTCCAATTTGGCTTACATCAGCTGTAATTTTACACTAGAACTTTTCTTTTTTGTTTAACCTCATATCTCAAAATATAAGTTTTCTGCTTAACTGGGGACTGCCATGAGCCAAACAAATCACATAACTTTTATAAAGCACAAGTAGACTCTGAAATGCCAATTTCTTGACCTAGTTTCAAAAAGCCACCAAAGAGGCACATTATCATTTGGCCTAAAAAGAATGAGCAATTTGAAAACTCATTTGTAAAAAAAAGAGTTGTGCAAAGTGTGCTTTGCATTTACCATTTCCTATGGAACAACTCAACACGGAGTGTCATAGGTTAAGCCACCGCCAAGGTCACCTTTCCAGGGAACATTAAAACAAACAGAAGCGCCAGAACAAGGATGTTTCCTCCGCTCTCACATCCTTTTGTCTGCTTTCCAGCACAGCAAACAGTCTGATGGGCTGCCGTACTTTCATATCCATTCTAGTACATTTGGAGCATTGAGCTGATACTTTCCTACGGTGAATTTTGTATATCCGCCCTTTACCTACCCTATCTGCAGTCCCACGTGTTAGTCCAAACAGCTTCTGACTATTTAACSTTTTCTCATCCTCTAATCCATTATCCTTTTGCAACATACACAAAAACGTGCTCTGTCCAGCTGTCCTGTTTTATGCACTCTGACATTACCTGGAGTTCCCAATGCGTTATCACTGCCCAGGAACGTGGCACAGGTTCGTTCCTTCTCTGCAGCACTGCCTGCATCTGTCATCCTGGCCTTGCCACCTCCTTCGCTGGTGGYTTCCGAGCCCTCCTTCTCTCCTTTTCCAATGGCCTCCTCGAGGCAGCCCAAGCCCTGTCAACAACTGCTTGCTGTCCTGCTGCAGCTCTGCTGCTTGTCAGACCCTGCAAGGAGACCCACCAGTACTAGCGAGGCAGAAAAACAACCAAAGAAACAATAAAATAAAAAAAATAAAAAAAAATAAAATAAAATAAAATAAAATAAAATAAAATAAAATAAAATAAAATAAAATAAAATAAAATAAAATAAAATAAAATAAAATAATAAAATAAATAAAAAATACACACAGGGTTACAGCAATATTGGCTTAGGCTACCTTAGCACAGCAAAGCTCGCTTTATCCAGGTCACTAACCACTTTACCTTGCTCTCCACCCCACCCCAGCTTTTTTCTATATTCCCCAAGTGTCTCTGGTTCCTGGTAGTGTTTTTTCACAATCTAGGAATATTCAACACCACAAAAAAAGCTTAGTGAGATAGCTTGTCTTGCACTGTATGATGAAACACCACCATAACCTTACTCTGCTATTCGTTCTGCCTCACATGAAGACCATCTGTGTCAAAATSACAGAAGGATGTCTCTGCTACTTGCTATGGGGCAAACAGGAATCCCTTATTCAAACAAACAAGCAGTTTCTGAAATCCTTAATCACGAGCAGGCAGCAGCATAAGCAAAGACATATGCATATGAGCTAGCAGGAGGTTTATTCCCTGGGGCTATGTGAGTATTCTGTACACTTTAGCAGTACTGAAAGGTGTGTTAAATTATAAACATTGCCATCTCAGTAAAAAACATAGTATTTCATCAGTGACTCAAGCAAAGAGAGGTGTTGCATTGGTAAACAGGCTTGCTGAGCTGGGTTAGCAGGAATGTACCTGGGAAAGGGGTACCCGCCGCGCACCCCAGGGTACTTCTCAAWCTGCGGTAGCCACACCGGGCTGAGCGGTTTGTGTCACCGTCACCCAGTCTAAATCACAAACTGACAAGTCRTCTCCTCAACTCCACCAAGGCTGACAGACCGTAGCAGATCAATAATATTTGGAGGATTAAATGAAAGCAATGCAAAAAGAAATGCAAAGCTGGAACACATTCCCCGCTCTTCCTCCATCTCTTATTTTCAACCTTGTTTGCTGACATTTAATTGCATAAACCAGTAACTAGCAATACCTGGGCTAGCAACTGCTGCCCAGGTAAGTGAGCCAGCAGCACTAACCTCACTGCTGTTACTAAGGTGGCCTGAGACACCCGTGTGGGTAACGGTGGGGAAGCAAAGCACAATTAACCAACTTCCAGCCTTTCAGGCTTTAACAGTGTGGAAGAATGTGCCTTACTGTAAGGCACCAAAAAGCAACTCAAACTGCTTGTTCCCTTTAGCCAAAGTTTAAAATTGGACTGCAGGAAAACACAATTGTAAGGCCAGAGAACAATAACATACTAGGTAAAATAAATAAATTGTTATTTATTAAATAAATTGTTTTCTCTTCCCTGGAGATGAGTACTGAWCTGAAAAACTATTATTTTTATCTTTTGGCTTTTGGACTTCCCAGATGTTCCCAGATGTGCTGGAGCACAAGAGACGTTCAGGAGGAGAGGCTCGTGTTTTACACATCTGCCTGTTGAATGCTAAAGCTGTTCCGCAGTGACCTCACGTGCGAGAGAGAAGTGGAGAAGAAACATCCTGCTGCTCTCGTGCAAGCTTTCCTCTGACCAACAGCGACACAGAGCGGAACAGGGCGCACGGCAAACCCTGACACTCCTTGCTGCGAACGGCTCTGCTCCACAGTACAGAAGCGTTTCCTTGTTACCTGCAGGAAAGCAGTAAATTTTATCGGGGTTGAGGGGAAAAACCCACACATGCACATGAAAACAAACAAAAAAGACATCATGAACAACAAAACAACTGATAATTTAGCATGAACAAGTATGTATATTTGTACCCAGTACCTGCAAATAACCACATCCTAAATACACGGTGAGAAACCCAGCACTGCAAAAGGCAGAGTGGCGGCAACTGAGATTTGCAAAGAGATGAAGTCAGTTAATCCCATAGTTTTCAAACACCAGGCACGGTGGTGCAAAGGGCAGTATGTTTTGTACATCAAAGAACACACGCTACACAATACCAAGCAGAAGACTTTGCAAATGTCTGTGCAAATCCATCATTTTTACTCAGGAATTTAATGCTTTGAGAGTACGTCGTTGCTCACGTACACGCCTTAACAATCTGTGTCCCCATCCACACTGATTTTTCACTATTCATTGTAGAATCAATTGCTGTATTTGTCTATAAACCCAAACTGACAATGGCAGAATTTGTATTTTTCTTTGACTAAAGAGAATATAGCAAAAAAGCAAGTTCCTGGCAAGACCAATACCATCAAGGTAATTTCACAGTAAGCGATACTGTGCTAACAAATGAATTATTGATCACGTGTCATTTACCACTTGTTATTCACTGGTAGTACATTCAGTGGTAATTAAGTTCATGCAACAGTGGAACTGCTGATAGCGTTTGTATTAAAACTGCGAGCTCCATTTTGCTGCACACACCAGTAGCTCCAAGACATATTTTATGAATAAGCAAGCGGCCTTTGTCTGGGTGAGATAACCCAATGGCAGCTAASGCAATTTACAGTCTCGTGAATGGACTTCCCTAATTAAACAAAAAACTGAGAGACAGTSTGTTTACAGTATCTTTAAGCCTGGTGTAGTTTTATTGCTTCATCATAAACATGACTATCTATAGTCATCTAAACCCTTGCCGAAAATGATTAAAATTCCCTACTGGAGCCAGTCTTCAAGTGTCTCTCCCCCGGCCTGCTTCACAGAGGGGCACTCAGCAAGCCAGTTCAGCAAAGCTTCTTTAACAGTAGGTAGCCAGCTAAATAAAATGGGGAGCAAGCTCACCTAAGGAATTCAGAGGCAGATACAGTGTTACTAGAGGTGGTTGTATGGACTGTAATACCCAGTCAAAAATCTACGGCTATGCTGATGAAGATCTCTGGAATAGTGCTTTACACTCAGGGAAAGTGCAAATGAACTAGTCAGCTGCTGATGGAGATGTGTTTGCCTATATAAAGCAGGTATAATAAAAAATACTCATTATGAACAGGGATAGTTTGATACTTGAAGAAGAAAGTCCTCTGTAAAACTACCAAAAACTCTGTGCTGCAGAAGGCATCATTACACACCGAAACTCCAAGTTGAACTCTGAGAATATGCAGAAGTTCAGCATGTTGTTAYATAGCGTATTCATCCTCATAATTATATTTTCCTTACATTTTTCCTATATATTCCCATTTTCAGATAATGAAGACTGGTGAAACACACTTAGGGACAGCTATCAGATCCAACTTTGCACAGAGCTCTGCTGTAAGTTAAACCAGCAGAATTGTGAAAATATTTTACTCCAAAGAGTAAAGAGGCCTTTACTTTGCAGCGAAGCTGGATGTGGTAGGAACACAGAAGGGCTATTTATTTTGAACTTCAGGCTATCCAGAAAAAAATTAATAAGCAGCAAGAAGAAGAAAGAGAAGCTCCTGAACTTATTTTTCATTAAGACAGAGCAATAGTGGTTTTCAGTGCCTGAGAACAATGTCAGTGATTACACTCTCAATAATTTGTGCTCTGTTCGAGATTATTAAATTTTGAAATCAGACATCTTGCCCTCTATCTGCTAATGACGGAGCTATTGCTCAGGTGACTATAATTCTGTGTGAAACCTGCAATATCCACAATTCAATAAAACTATTTTCTACTTAAAGCACAAAGAATTACTCAGAGAACTGACAACTGAAAGAGTCTCATAAACTTCAGTAGGAAAAAGCTCAGGCCATACATCTTTGCTGTAGAAGAGTGGTTTGGGTGGCACTTAAAAAAAAAATCAAATATACAGCCTATTTTAAAACTTGGTATTTTGAGTAAAGAAGGTCAGATGGTGTTGTAGCATTTTGAACTTTTGACACGTTTAGGGTGTCATAAGGGTCACAACAACCTGATCCATGAATCCTTCTGGTGTAAGAGGAGGTTCCAAGAGCTGCAGTAGCCTGGGATCTTATCCCTTATTCCCAACACAAGGGAATTCTTAGTTGTTTACTAGCATACCATTGATTGAGGACAAGTGAGTTCATGTTGTGCATGAATTAAGTCTTTAGTTCTTATTCTGTGTTAGCTCTATATCACTGTTTCAAAAAAAAAAAAWTTTTTTCTTCCTTTATGAAAGAGAGACAGGAAAACTAAAGCAGTCTGTTTAACTAGTCATAATTCTTCCAGCTAGCAGCTCTGTGTGAGAAAGCAGCCAAACACACTTGCTTCAAAACATTGGACAAAAACTTAGAAGCCCAAATAATCTCACAAAATGTTCCTTTATTTATGCACTAAAAAACAGCCCTGTACTGGACCCCCCCAACAGCACCAGGTATCTGTAGGACATTCAGTAACGTACTCTGAAGCACAGATGTCCTAGCTGTACATATCAGCAGATGGTACAGGATACAGACACTGTTAATACTGAAGCACAAAGATAAGGCAAGAGAAGATTATTCAGGCCACCCAATCCAAGTTTGTTTAGTTTTCCTTCTTCCCAAGACTAGAAAAGTTTAATTTGAAGACTAAAGCAGTAATTTGATACACTGAAAGTGAAACAATTTAAAAGTAGCTGATTTCCTGATAGAGTTATCATCATTGCTGCAGGTAAGTTCAAGATAATTTTCTTCACCACGAGGCTTAGAAGGGACACGATTCTGAAATGCTAGGAGAGCTCACGGCAAGGCCATCCGTAAGGTTCTTACTGAAACTTGATTCCTTGAGCCAAAGGTAAGTCCTTGCTGTAGTTGATTGTACTGGAAGAGAAACAAATATTCAGAGAGAAAGCTTGATGATCACGACTATGTGGTTCATTTCCTGCAAACAAGGTTTTTGATTGTGTTCACATATATACAAAAGTTTTCCACAATGTATTTGCCTATTTGAAGTTACGAACTGACTTTACTCCAGTTTTTAATACAGTAAGACCATGCTGAGAAAGACCACACTGCTCCTTCCCCATTATCTTTTCGCTGATAAAAACCAGAATGCATAATCCTTTATTTTATTTCTTTCTAACCAAATGTCAATCTAAGAATATCAAGGTGAGATTTGCCACATTTGTAGGCCTTTGCATGCTAACCAAGTTAGCATAGGTAGCGGCTGTGCTAACAGCAGGACACTGGAGATGGCGTGAGGATATGGGAAATGTGGGCCAGAATAGAGTAACTGTCAGGAGATTTATGGAGAGATACTCAACAGTGGTCTGCTCACTGTGGTTTCTACTTTACCTGCCTCCCCGCAAGTTTCAGTAATTTAATTTTTAGCCGAGTTTACATCAGGCAAGATGAGAGAAAAAAAACAGTCAAGAAAAAAACAAATCAACTATGTTTAAAAAAAAAAACCAAAATCTTTCTCCAGCTCTTAGAATTCACTCTACTCTGGAAAAGGTCTTTTTCCTTTCAAATGGGAGTAAAGAAAAGACTTTAACTAGACCCTTCAAATAGCTTTCCATTAGGAACACAAATGCAAATTCTTCCAGGAAGAAATGGCAATTACTATTTTGCATGCTTATCATACATTCAATGAGGATAACCTTCATTACTCAAGGATTTATACATTTTTGACTTTGGCAAGTTTGCCTGTAATTTGCATTTTTTTTGAATTAAGAACTTGTCTCTTACCAAGTTGACCGTCTCATATAAAGTTTCCATGAATCACTTCCAGATTCTCTACCCCCACCAGTGTGCTTTTCACCACCTGTAGGAAAGAAAAAAAAAAAANAAAAAAAAAAAAAAAAAAAAAAAACAAACAGGAAAAAAAAAAAGAAAGAAAGTCTGGAACTTTTTTGGTTTTGGAAAATTTGAAACTTTTTTGGCACAGAAGTCTGAACTAATTCCAGGAGGAGAGAAAACTATTAAAGCAAAAAATAAAACAAAATAAATATATAAAAAAAGTTAAATTTTCCTCCACTAAATGTAGAAAAAAATTATAAGAATGCTACCACATACCACTCACACAGCTGTTTCTCTTCCCATTCTTAATTCACAAAACATGTGCCTGATGTTGAAAGTCTCATTGAAAGTCTGATCACACTAGYCCTAGAGACTGCTGTTTTAAAGATATTTAATTTAACCTGAGATGCTATTACAACAATGTGCTGGCTGTCATATAAGTTAAGCGATTAGTTGAATATTTCTCCTTCCATACCATCACAATTTTCAGTATGTGCAATGGAGAAAGGCAGAAATGTTTTTAAAGACTCTCAAAAATATCTTACACTGCAATTTTTATATATACAGGCAAACAAACACCACAAATGTGCTGAAGACTGCCTTACATAAAATTTTTAACAGTTCTGCATTCAGTCAGATCTTTAAATACACTCAGAACACCACTTCTGAGCTATATTTTCTTGACAGGGAAAAAAAAAGCAAACAAACAAAAGTGGTATGTGAAAAACTTAAAAGACCAAACAGATTTTTAAATAATTGAAACTCAACTGTGTCTAGCCAAATCTGTTTGCTACGGCAGTGTAATTCAAAATATACTTTATTAATCTCAGTAGATTTAGTCATTTCTGTGACCAGACTGATGCCTTGAAAACTACCACAAAGATATTATATCAGTTTTACATTGGTAATGCTTTATTCTCATCTGCACCAGAAGCTTTTCTTTGCATGCGAAACAAATACAGTCATTAAAAGAGAGAAAATCCGCTCAGAAGAGAAAAAAAACCAAGAAATCTAAGGAATAGCATTAAGTCTCTAGAGCTGATACTACAGAAGAGATTGTGTAAATAACATACCAAAAGCACCCCCAATCTCAGCCCCACTGGTTGGGATGTTGACATTCACAATGCCACAGTCTGATCCCTTTGGCCTACGAGTGAAGAAAGCACTCAGTTACTGCTCAGGTTTAAATTCAAGCTGTAAAATGTTCAGCCAAGTGTGCATAGGTTTACAAGAGACAGTGAAAGACAGTGATCCAATACTTTAGGAAGATAGAAAAAATAATCTGAAACATACCCAAGCCAGCGGAATATCCTGCCCAAATCTTTGGTGAAGATGCTGCTGGAGAGACCTTGCTTTACTTCATTATTCCAAGCAAAAACCTCTTCTTCTACCTAAGGAGAAGCATGTCAGTGGTTAAACTATTCCTATTAAAAGCAGGCAGCTAGAAAGAAACACTAAGAGAAAATCTCCAATATCCTGTGGCCATAATGCCAAATGCAGGTGCCCCTGGCAAACACATATGGGGGGATAGGACACTCTCCGTCGCACAGAAAAACACAACCCACTCCCTGACCTGAGCACCAAAAACATTTTCCTGTACACTTACATTTTAATTCCTGTGCTCTTCAGTGGGGATTCATATAGCAGTTACGCTCTAATTTAAGCTATTACAGTGCAGACCAAATGTCAGGGCAATTGCATGAACATGACAAACCTGAAATCCCCCTTTGACTTTCCACCACAATCCCTCACACCGGATTACTTTTCACTTTGCTATTTTACCTTAAATTTCATTACATAAAGTATGGGGGCAAATGTCTCCGTGTGCACAATGGGTGCATTATGAGGGAGGCCAGTCACAATAGTCGGTTCAACATAGTTTCCAGGCCGATTTATAACCTTCAGAACACATAAAAAAAGGAAGAGCCAAGTAAGTTAAGCCAAAACAGCATCTGCCAGTGTAGGCAATGTACAGTCTGATTACTAGAATTGTACCTAGCAATGAGAAACAGAAGGTCACACCATCTGAGTAGATAGATAACTTAAAATTTTATTAATGTTTACATATTTTAAATACAAAAGCATAACCTAGTCTGCTAAGCAGACTATGAAATCTGAAACTGCACATGTTGACAAAAAATGTACTTTCCCTCCCACTCTGTACATTGTCTAATAAGTCAGGAAGAGAAATTTAAAGATACTAAGAACAAAGATAAAGAGTTCCCAGAATGTTAAATCCTCAGGAATCAAACATCCCATATGAAGGAGATGTGCAAGTAACTTTTTTGAATGGCTGTGCACTCTTCAAATTTGATATTGCAAACCCAGGATCTGGAGACAGAACAGCCATTCTCATTACATGGATGATATTCAGCATTTACATTGCTGTTTTTATTTTCACCATCCTGCCGGACTACAGAATAGTCCATGAAATGGGGGAAAGCTCATAATCATTTCTTGGAGGAGAAGGTTGCTTCCTCGTCAAGATCTATCTTTACTTAAACGAAGAACCTCAATTCTGACATTCTCAGACAGACTAACTTACCATCCTATAATGGGTGATATGACAAATTGTAGTACAATCTTGTTCTAAAGCATGAAGTGCAGCAGGGGGAATAAAAACAACTCACCTTCCCACCACAGACCACAGAGCCACCTTGTTGTTTTGCTTGTTCTACTGCRTCAAGGTACATCTTCACAGCTTCTTTGGTATGAAGAGGCCCATAAAGAGTGTCAGCTAAAAATAAAAAAAGTGAAGACTGTATTTTCCTAAGTACTCTGTCACAACAGTTGGGGAGTTACTATTTACCACACGAACAATATTAGCTGGATTCTTCATCTTCATTTYACAGACTATGTTCTAAATGTAACCAGTTATTTCTATTTCCTGGTAAATTGCTGGTAAATTCCTGGTAAATTCCAGTAAATTAAATAGCTTTGATCTATAGTCACTTCGGAATTTCAACAACAACAAAAAAATGTCAAATAGAAACACCTCTCCTAAAGCTATGAGCTGAGAACAGCTACTTACAATCCCATGGATCCCCAATGCGGACCTGAGCATAGGCCTTCACAAGCTTTTCCACCACTTCATCGTGTATGCTCTCGTGCAGGAACTAAACAGAATTGGATAACAGTGTTACAAGACAGCTAAACCTCAGCCAGTACTTCTGAAGTACTACTGCCTTTTGGAGAGGGCACAAGGGAGTGTGGAGGTAGTGTTGCTCATGTTCAACAAATAACACTTAGAAACAAGCACCTAAGTAAGGTCTCAAAAGTGCAGCAACAGCACGAAATTTAGCCACAAACACCTGAGAGGAAAAAAAAAAAAAAAAAAACCACCCCTCCTTTTAATTTAGCTCTATCTTAGATAAACAATATCAAGATGTTCTATAAACTATACAATTCTGTGCCTCAGCAACTCATGTCATTCTTTTCTCTGAAGCTTGATGAATCACCATCTTTCCAATCTGCCCAAATTTAATCAAATCTTTTTTTTGATTAATATTTACCCAGTCAAGCCAATACTAGAGAGATAACTACACAGCAGATGACAATGTAAAAAATCTAAATTTCGTGAAGAGGATTGATTAAAAAATAAAAAACAAAAAAGGCAAGCAACATATTCTCTTGTTTTGCTGAAATCTAAACTCTGCAGCAACATCTGTAGCAGAAACAGGCAAGTAAGCTCTGGCAATGAAATTAGAAAACTACAGAAAGTTCAAGTTTTATTTTTGTGACTTTAGTACCGGATACATTTAGAAACATATGTATGGAAACCATTTTGAAAAAGAATTAGAGCACCATGAAAAATTATGCTCTTACTTTCCTAACACATGGTCTTTAGAGGAAGTAGAAAGGCATTTCAAAGCCTACAGATCATTCTCCATAATACTAGCTACTTTTCAGTTCCTACATATACATACACACATATATACATGCAAATATTTATATATTTTATATTAAAATTATATACTTCATATACTGTATATTAGGTAAAATTACTTAATAAATATTAGGCATTTCCTCAGCTTAAATTTGGAATTAACTTCAAAGTCAGAGCTAGCCAAAACAGTCCGAGCACATTTACTCACCAGTCTTCTGGCTGTTGTGCACCTCTGACCCGCTGTTCCCACAGCRGCAAATAGAGCAGATGGAATGACTAGGTTCAGATCTGCATCTTCAAACACTTAAGAAAAAGTAAAATATCACTATGTCATTAAATAAAGCAGATAATATACAAAGTAGGGTTGATGTGTTAAAGGTCCTCTAAGTTCACTGGACATTAAACAGAGTATAATGAACTCCAAAAGGCTGGTCAAAAAGCATTAGGAACAGTGCTGATAAATACTGCCACTGGTAAATATTCTAGTAGCATAAAAAACTATGGTCAAAGTGTACCAAGATGGCACTTAAAATAAAATAAATAAAAAACCCTAAAATGCACAGGTACACAGTACTCTACAAATGAAAACAATGGAACAAATTCATGTGACAGGAAGAAAGAAGGATGGTCAAACTGACGTTAAGTTAGTATGCATAAATCTCAAAGAATCATTCAGCCTCATCAGTCCCATGGAAATTCTTTAAGTATACAAAAATACTATTAAATCTGGGGAGAAGTCCAAATAAGCAATGTTTATGCCACAGTTCAAAACTAACATCATGAAATGCAAGACTTTCAAATGAAAAGGGAAACAAATTCCAATATTCAGGAAGATGAAAGAGAAAACTATTAGAGCAGAACAGCACCTTATGTATTTAGTGATTATTTCTGCCATATTGCCAAATTTTATCTTATTTGTGTTATCTGGAAAGTAGATGAATCTGTAAGTTACTTAAATCTATAAAATATGCTACTGGAATAAATACTTGCATGTTTTGCTTTCAAGACAGTATTTTATTACTCCTGGTACTTCAACATCTATTTAGTGTCCACATATATTCTAAAATCTAAAAATATAGTGACCAAAAGATTAGACCATTTCAAAATTTATTAGCAACATTGTCCATATCCCTTTACAGAAGTCAATTGCCTTCTCTTTCTTCTCAACAGAAGGAAAGAATTCCAATTGCCATTTTTGCCTTAAAACACTACTCTTCCACAATACTGATGACAGACAAAAACACGTCCTGCTAGGTAATTCTTAAACCCGGACTGATAGGATATAAGATAGGAATAACTTTGAAATAACAGTTATGGGGCTAAATTGTTGCAGTGCACATTACCGATAATGGCATTGTTTCCTCCCAGTTCTAGCAGACTGCGACCTGATAAAATACATAAAAGAAGCTATAAATCACACATATCACTACCTCTCATTCAGTGAAATTCTCTCTGACATGAGCTAAATTTCATCAAACACCTTTGAATAAAAAAAAATTTTGCAATCATTCTGGATTTTCAGCATCGCTCTTCTGAACTGTAAACACATATAATGCAAAATGTGTCTTCAGAAAACTCTATTTGAAACTAACTGAAACTAAGCTGGAATTCAGCAGCATGGACTCAGGCCAATACATTCCAAATATTTCCAGCAAAAATGCCATCTCAAAGATCACAACTTTTCTCCTGCACTCCTAAGGAGTAAAAAGGGAGTGGGGAAGATGGCATTTTTCCACAAACAGACTCCCAGACTGTCCATCTTAACAATCTCCACACAATTACATTAATGGAAAACCCTAAAAAAATAACTGTCAGCCCACAGATTTCTGGATGTCTTAGGAAAAATCCTGAATTGTGGTAGAATTAATTAAAAAAATGCAGTATCTAGCTCTAAGCACTTTCACAATCACATGTGTGCTCACTTAAAAGGTATAATGCAAAACAAATTAAACAAGCTGCACTTTTAATGTCCCCTGTGTTTCCTCTACCTTTCCCAACCATGCAAACACATGAAGGGGACAGGACCCTCCTCCTACTCACCGAATCTCTCCTGAACCATAAGGGCTACCTGCTTGCCCACCTTGGTGCTGCCAGTGAAGGACAGCAAGTCCATTCGCTCATCTTTGGCCATGGCAGTCCTACACGAGAAATAATACCACATTTCAGAAAAGCAAATAGTTAGGAAAGGTGGCCACTCTTTGCAAACAAACCATATGCAACCAGGGAACCTAAGGTGCATTTTTCAAAGCAAGAGGACAATGACTGAAGAGAAATCAGTAAAGCTTCCTTTTAGTCAGAAGAGCAGAGGAACAAGCCTGGTTTCCTCCCTTGCTTTATGTCAGATAATCACCAGAGCATACTTGTACTAATTTTGAAATCTCATCCAAAGCAAGCAGTAAGACTAGTCCTGATTGTTATCTTCCTTAAGAAAATAAGCACACCTATGACTTCCTGAAATAGTTATCATCTATTCTGTTTGGTCTTCTGTTGAAATACTTAAAATATGTATCTGAACACACACTTGCATCAGGAATTACCACACTGCAATAATTAAGCAGAACAACTTGATATGTGCGCCTTCTAAGCACAGGTACACATCTACGCACGACTGCACTGCCCTACAAAAACAGGAAAATGGGAACCTATATAGCAGTAAGAGTTGTTCAGAGAGGGTACTGGGCTAGAAAACTCTTAAGAGTACATGAATGGAATTTACCATCAGCTATATTCCTTGATTCTGAATATACATACTGCATGATTGCAAAGAGAAGGAGATAAACGTAGAATGTAAACCTAATAGTGGCTCTTCAGTAAATTAGACTTTCAGTTCAGTTGTTAGAACATAAAGAGGCAGGCATTATATGTTTACATGGGGTACGGCCTTTAAGAGTAGCTGATAAAAAAATAACAGCAACAGGTATAATAGCATATATTAGGAACTCCTGGAAATTAGAATAATTTTACAGCCACAACACCCTCAAAGAGTATTCTTTCTCCTCTCTCCTTCTATACAAAACATAAGACATGTTACCTACCCAATTTCTGCACCACCACAAGCCAGAGAACAGACTGCTCCAGGCACATTGTTATCCTCAAGGACTTTGGCAATTATCCTAGAATCAGAGATGTAAAGAAAAATTCTAAGATTTCCTTCAGAAGCATACAAGAGTGAGTAAGCCCTTAAAATCTGTGTTAGCAAACATATAAACAAGCTGCAGATATTAAATGAGCAACAACCTTACAGTTAATTCACACTAGTCCTCAAGTATCTTGATATTAAAGCTACTGCTCAAACAAAAATAAGACTAAGAAATACATTCATGTGCATCCACACAATTATCACAGAGAAGTATTAGATCAGTACATAAGTACCTGGGCCACACTGTCTTTTTCCAGCTTTTATTAGAAAGAGGGATTCATATAACTTCATGGAATTATATAAAATAGTCAAGAATAATCTGGGGCTGTCTTCTCAATAATTAATATTAAAGCTGCAATATATCTATAATTAGTATTTAAGCATAAATCTTATCCGTAGCATGTGGCTATTATAATAAGCAAAGTAGCAATAAACCTACAGTACACATCACTATGACATTTACTTTCTTCTTTTCCTTTGTATCAGAAACAGGCTGGGAAAACATGCCATGGTGTTGCTACTTCTGGATAACAAAGACTATGCAGCTATTTTTCAGCAGATAGGACTGCGCAACCAACCAGGAGAATTTGTCTTAAAAATAGGTACTGATGTTGGTCTGAAAGTCACAAATAAAGAGATGATTCTGAAACACGAGTGGGCCATTGGGGGAAGACGAATTTCATAAGCAATTTATCTTCTAGTTCTGCCTCAAAGGGGGCCTATGACTCATTTCAAGAAGAACAGTTATATATACTGCTCCTGTTTACATAACAAGTGCAAATATTCCTCTTGCTATCAAACACTTATCTCAGACAGAGAACCCAGAAGATAACTTGCTTCAAAACCAAAGCAGAAAAAAGTGAAAACACAACTCACTTTGTAACAGCTACACTAATGAGAGAAGTTGTAGGAGCGCCTTTCCTAAAATGGAAAAATATTGATATGAATGAAATCATTTTCCTTTTAATTTTCCAAAAATTAAAAACATTCTCCAAGAACAGAAAATATTTAAAGCATGCATTTTTCCTCTCGATAAGGCATGTAGATGAAACAGAGGAAGAAAGTACATCTACTTTAAATTTTTAATTTTACTTGTATCAATTCTGAAAATGTTAACATTTTTTTACTAACAGTGCTCCAAGGAGCCAACATGGGTTCTTTGCTGACAGGTCGTGTAACCAAGTCCTGGACAGGTCTGAACCTCAACACCTCAAAAAGCAGGTTATTACAAAATAAAATTAAACTTTTTGATCACAAGTGAACCTGAAGATAAACAGAAAGAAATGAGGCCTATACGAGATGGGATCATATGTACAGAAACACCAGGTATTTGACAATTATTAAATGCCTGASATCACAGCTCTGTAATTTAAAAAAGCCTTTAGCACATTGGAGAGCAGTATATTACTTACCAGAGGCAAGCATTTCCACAGATCATTGCAATTGCGCTGTTCCATCCATAAACTGCTACGGGAAAGTTAAAGGCTGTGATGATTCCTACCAACCCTACAGGGTTCCACTGCTCTATWAGGGCATGACCAGGTCCTGAAGTAAAAGATAAAAAATAATGCAACTTGCAATCACCTAATTTTTTTCCAGAAAACCAAAKCTAGGAAGTATGCCACAACTAACACATTATGACAGGAGGTCACATGTTGGTTACTGCTTCTAGCAAGACTACAGGTAAACTGTTCTGGCATATGAGAGCCTTTTGGGGCACGAGTTGTTTTCCAAAGCCTATGCTCAGGCCATGGAAATGCACACAGTGATTATTATTACAAAGAAGGTTGTTTCAGCCGTCTGTGAAACAGGTCCTATCGTTATAAAAGGGCTTCATTTTAATTTTCAGTCAAATTCCGCTMTCCCATAAAGAATAAATGACATGCTGTATTAAACATATTTCACAATTACTGATCAGCTACATAGTGGAAAAAAATACAATCTTGTGGCAGCAATCACTTTTGCTACTCTGATTATTCAGTTAACAGGAACGTCACTATTCTTTAGGTAATAACTGATAACAAGGTGTCTTCTTTCTAACACTCTGCTGAATTTTTCACATATTTTCCTCCAGCACTTTTATTAACAGAAGAAGCGAAGAAATTCTAATGCTTCAAGAAGCAGAGATAAAAGCTACAGTCTCTCTTGACGAATGTCACAGATACTTGTCAGGCGATACTGGTCCCTAACAGCAAATCTAATCCTAGACAACATGGGCAAACATGTTTGCCCTATAGCGCAAACATTTTTCTGCAGCACATTACTACATATTTAGCACATTCTACCTCCATTCTTTCATTAATGGAAAAAAAAATAGCATGTATACTTACTTTCTGAAGGCAAAATAGGTCCACCAATCATTCGGGACAAACCAACAGCATAGTCACAAACATCAACATACTCCTGCACTTCTCCAACACCTTCAACAAAAATTTTTCCCATTTCTAAAGAGACCTGAAAGCATTAAGAGAAATATAAATGTATATATATATATATTTTTTTTTTTTTTTCAAAATCCACATGCATTTCCGATAAATTTGGTCTGCCATTTGTGTCAGGTACATATATCTGCAGGCCAGGTAAGATATAATACAATTTTGTTCATTAACAGAGATGCATCTCTTCCCGAGTTAATCAGATTAAAGAAATAAAAAAACAATAACAGTTAGATAAGGGTCTTGTTCCCAGAGAACAGGAGAGATTCAGCAGAGGAAATTAAAAATAAACTACTGAAACTAAATCCACAAATAATGAAAATCATAGGTTCAGATCGAAGCAATACTGCATTTTCTTCAGGACATTTTCATTATTTTAGATGAAGTGCAGAATAAATTGAGGAAGAAAGATAAATCTGTTTAGCCAAGGCAAAATGCTCATTTAAATTTTTCATAAGCAATATACAGATTTTACAATGACTCRAAATGAGTTTGAGAGATGAAATTTTCAGAGACTGCTGAAAATGACTAATCATCATTACTCCTTTAGTGACCAGGATTTTTAACATCATTTTTCATTTGTTTGGAACCTAAGTTAGTTCTAAAACTAAGGTCTTCAGCTAAAGCATGGCAGACATCACCTAGCAGACATATTGATTAGTCATGGAACAAACTGGTATGGGAAATGCCCAAAGTGAGAAAGGTTGAAGGGAGTTCTTTGAAGAAGCTGACAAGTGAGGAATTTAGTTCAAAGCCTGCCACAAGAACTTATTCTCCATGCAAAAATTGGAATAGAGGTGATGAAATATAGTTCTCCTTATCTGCGTAATGCTTGTGGTCCCAAAGCTCTACTAGGCTACATAGCTCACATACATAGAAATCTCTACATCAGACTTCCGCCTCCCTCCTCAAGAATGGGAAATCACCTGAAAAGGACAGGATATAAGATTTTGCATAGCAATTACTTTGGAGGAACAAGAATTTGAGAACCTGAGCTCTGGACTCAGACTCCTAAACATGTGGATGTCTTAAGACAGAAGGAAGAGCCCCAATCCCTATCCACAGCAGAGGCATATTGAACATATTTACTAAGAAAGTGGTAACTGGACTCTTTAATGGTGCATAGTCCAGCTGGAGGCCTGTGGTTAGTGGTGTCCCCCGGGGTCAGTCCTCGGTCCGGTCCTGTTCAACTTATTCATTAACAACCTGGAGGAGGGRATGGAGTGCTCCCTCAGCAAGTTTGCTGATGACACCAAACTAGGAGGAGTAGCTGACAGCCTGGACAGGAATAACTCTAAACACCAGGGGACCAACCTTCTGGAGAGCAGCTCTGCAGAGAGGGACCTGGGCGTCATGGTGGACGACAAGATGACCATGAGATAGCAGTGTGCTCTCATGGCCAARGCCAATGGGATCCTGGGGTACATTAAGAAGAGCGTCTCCAGCAGGTCGAGGGAGGTGATTCTGCCCCTCTCCTCAGTCCTGGTGAGGCTGCACCTCGAGTACTGTGTCCAGTTCTGGGCTCCCCAGTGCAGGAGGGATGAGGAGCTGCTGGAGAGAGTCCAGCACAGGGCTACAAGGATGATTAGGGGTCTGGAACATCTACCCTATGAGCAAAGGCTGAGAGAGATGGGCCTGTTCAGCCTAAGAAAGAGAAGGCCGAGAGGGGATCTAATCAGTGTAGATAAATACCTTAACAGAGGAAGTGAGGAGGATGTGAATGGYGTCTTCTCAGTGGTAGCCAGCAATAGGCCTAGAGGAAACGGCCACACACAGAAGCATCAAAAGTTCCACAGGAACTCAAGAAGATATCTTAACAGTGAGGGTGACAGAGCATTGGAACAGGTTGCTCAGAGAGGYAGTGGAGTCTCCTTCTCTGGAGATCTTAAACACCCGCTTGGATGCAATCCTGCGCCACATGCTCTAGGTGACCCTGTRTGTGACAGAGKATTGGACTAGATAACCTCTAGAGGTCCCTTCCAACCTTAAGCATTCTATGATTCTGTGATACCATGAAACAAATCACCAGGTCTGTACRACTGCTAAAAATGCACCTGAATAAAGGACAAGATGAATTACTTTCACTCGTCTACAATAGCAAATTCTAAGAGAGAAATTTTAAACAGCATATGGGAATGTCAATTCCCATACCCTTCCCTCTTACATAAGAAGGATTTTCACATCCTAAAGCCAGGAGAGACCATTACATTCACCCCTTCTTAARAGACTATTACACAGAAGTTTAGCCCTCCCCACAGAGCAGGGTCATTATCTGTTTAGGAAGACTGAAGGCATGTTTTGGCAAAACCACACAGTATGGTTTGCCAGAAGAATATGCAGCAAACTTGTCTGTCTCCAATCATGAGGGAACCCAGACAGTTCTCAAACACAAATGTGCTTTCACATTCTAAATTCCTTCCTCAAAACTGAGCTAAGGATCTAACTTCAAGGGAAATACCAGAAGAAAGTTTTGTAGGTTAACAATACAGGCTTGACTATACATGGAGTTATTCAAGAACTGCTGTTTCTGATTAGCAGCACACACAGACAAGCTCTGTTAAAGAAAAGCAGCAAGTCCTGCACTGTTTCYTTTACACCCCTAGCAACTAGTAAGTGTTTTAAAGGAACTGTACTTCAACTTTTACATTCTACCAAGCGCTGCAAGATGATCTTGTTAAGACCAGCACACCTTTTGAAGTCCTAGAYCCTCACATCTAAGTTCTGAAAATCCTGCAGATCCCCAGAAAGAGYGGAAGGCTAAAAGCTCTCTATTAGAGGAAGGTTTTTTTCAGGACATTTTTGGGATCAAATCAGAGAAGTGGGGAAAAAAATGACAATAGTTTTTTCGTAGCCAGAGTAAAGGCTCAGCATTAATCATTCTTTCTTATTTTAAATAACATTTTCAGTGAAGGATGACAAATAGCAGTCTTACATGTTTCTTTTTATTTTTATTATTAAAAGTTCTTCAGGAAAGCTATTGAAACATAACATTTTAATAATTATGAAGATTAGTATTGCAGAGTTCTGCATTAAAAGCAGAGCACAATGATTTTTTTTTTCCAAAAAATAAAGTTGCTTCTGGTAACAACTTACCAAACTTCCTAGAACTTTGATTTTTTGTCGCAAGGCATCACCAATCTGTCGCACTATTTCTCCACGTTTAGGTGCGGGAATCTAGGCAAAATAAAAGATAGCAGAAGAAACTATTTGATATTAAACATCACAAAGGTATAGCTTCTGCTACATACATACTACTGATTTTCTACCACTGCAGAGAGAGTTGCAGCGATTGCTGTGCTTTTCCCTCTAATTTCCCAAGACATGGTTCCTAACTCATTTTTATCATGTAAAGTACTTGGAGAGGAACTTTTGTGCCAAATCAAGACCAACAGTGCTGCACATATTTATGCCTGTTCAAAACCTTACTTCCACTGAATATAATAGAAACATTCAGATTACTAGTTCTGCTACTTCTGCCCAGGGACACTACTCGTTATGCCCAAAATGATCAACTGTGCCTCAAAAAACATAAGCTCGCCCTTTTTTACCTTTAAGATCACATTTTTGGTTTCAGACTGTATCCCTGTTACAATAGCTACAGACATTTTATCAATCAATRAGAAACACAGCATTCTACCTCAAAGTCCCAACCACTGAAAAACTAAATATCAATCGATATTACATAAACCAAATATCAATAGATTTTTTGATATATGTTAGATAACAATCATATGTTAGATAACAATCAGTAAATACTAATCAATAATAAGCCATGCACCTAAAATAGTTTTTATACAAGTAAAGACCAGTTATGAACACACAGCTGGAAAGGAAGAAGTGAGGAATATATAAACCATGTAAGCGTATCTTTTCAAGCCCAAAATTGTACAGATGAGCTCGTTAATAACAACGTAACAAGCATATTAAAGCAAACAGCTTTGAGAATAGACTTTAAAGCATTACATACGCTGCATGTTTTTTATCTGTTAAAGTGGTTTCAATTTATTTCCAAACACAAGAGCCTGTGTGAACTCACCAAAATTATATCCACATATTTTAACAAAAAGCATGTACACAGTCCCATGGAGCTAAGGAAGTGCTGATGTTTGTGCTCTTTATTCTCTACAGGCAAGACAGTACTTTGCTGAGWATATACAGAATGCCCAGTACCATACAAATTCAGGCTTTTAGGTTGTATTAAAGAGATGGATGGTATCTATAAAGTCAGGTTTTGCACAGCCAGCAAAAGAATGGATGTCAGCTGGACAGAGTTGCACAGGGCACTTGTAAATACCGCCTGTTAGGTAAAAATGCTGCAAGAATGGCATGCTATAGCATGGCAGCAATAAAGTTCTGGAATAATATAGCTGTTCCGGGAAGCATCAGGACTGAATTGTTAGGGGAAAAAAAAAAAAAAAAAAAAAATGCTCAAAGGCAGCTCAGAACTTCCTTCATCCCATGGAAAAGAGGTTACCACCTGAAGTCAGAGATCCAAGTGTTCTCATGGAGGCAGCGTGCTGCCACATGAAGTTAAACACAGCCAGAGGGATAATTTGTGGTCTACAAGGCCTTTTAACTTCAGAGGACCTGCTGACAATGGCAAACAGGCCCAGACTTGGCTAAATCTGCCAGACTTTTAAAAACAAACATTTTCCACAAGTTAATGTCTTCATATTTGTACCTTAATGGTAATGTGCATAAGATGTCTGAAGTTGTTTCTTGAGGTTCTCATTACCGAGTTCTACTTTAATGTCACTTACAGAACACAATCACAAGCCCGCTCTCCCTCCCTCTACCCTCAGGAGGAGAGATTTTAGAAAGTAAGTCAAGTCTGCTAACTTACATCAGCCCAGACTTTCCAAGCCTCTTTAGCTTTCTTGACTGTTTCTTCATAGTCCTCCAAACTAGCCTAAATGAATAAGCATGTCAAAGAAAAAAATCAGAATATGGTAAAAAAGAATATTCAGTTCAACTTAACCATAAGATGTTCTAGAAAATAATACAGAATACCAATTTACCAAGAAGTTGTCATAGTTTGATCCTAATCAATGTGCTGATTTCTACAGTGCAAACTGAAGAGCTCCTTGAAGTAAGTTATTGTTAAAGGAAAATGTCTAGGCAAGTATATCTACTGCCTAAACAAAAATAAAACTTAAGCAGAAATGTTCCTTCACATGACAAAGGCTGCCGCATAAAATAAAGGTGGTGTTCATCACACTCGATATATTTTAATCTCAGATACTTCTACTATTAAAAAGAGCAGAGCCTGTGAGGACAAGCAGCTTCTCTAGACATTAAGTGTAAGTGGAATCCTTACTTAAGAAAGGAGAAGGTTAACTATTCCTACACAAGGAGTAGGTTAAMTATTCTCATACAAAACACTTCCACCAATGCATCATGTGGACGCCACACCACTCCTGCTCGTGGTTCCTTTGTGCACACAGAGTAGGAGCTGTTCTACAACCATTCTGTCTACTCTGCAACTCCTTGGGAAATKAACAAAAATGRAGAGTAGGGACCTGCACTCTTGCCRAGACCTGAGAGATCATCTCTAATGTGCAGACACTCATCTGGTCACCGTCTCGCAAGGCAGATCCCTCACAGACCCTGCAGCGCCCAGGCGCCAGGAGCCCCCAGCCTTGGGAGGTTCGGTTTTGTTCCCGGACCCGATGATGAGCAGGACACGCTACCGGCAGGACCGCGGCGTACTCTGCTGGCCCTGGAGCCCCGCGGGACGGGACGGCGCGGCGCGGGCCTTACCTGGCGGACCCTGGCGATGGGCTCGTTGTTGGCGGGGCAGTACGTGGTCACCACCTGCGGGAGACACGCAYGGCGGAGGCGCTGAGCACCCACAACACGCACTGATGCCCCCTCAGCTACCTCTGCTCTTATGGGATGAGGAGGGCAAGGCCGCACGGCTAAAAAACACCCCGAACGCGGAAAACCGCCCCCCGAGGAGAGTCCGGCGAGGCCCGCGGTCTCCCCACGGCCCGGCGCGCACCTGCCCGCTGCCGCCCCAGCGCCCGTTGTAGACGCCCGCGTTCTCCTCCTGGAGGCCGAGCTCGCGGAGCCACGCGTAGCGCGGCTGGCTCACGAGCAGCGCCGCCATGGACGAGGCGGTGGCGGCGGCCGGCG
>PTEX01000071.1:506151-538929 GCA_003342815.1 Eudromia elegans
GACCCGAAAACCCATGTCTCACGGGTCCCTTCAAAACTTCTAAATGAATTACTGTTTCTTCTCCTTCTTCTTCTTTCTTGCTACTTTTTTTTTTCATTACAGCAAAAGTAGCTACTGTTTTTGCAGGCCTCTGTTTCAGAGGGTTGAGGTGCAGCTGCAAGCTGTGGCTGTGTCATAGGGCCACTGGAAGATGATCAGCAGCCACCACTGGGAGTGCCAAGCGCAGTCCACAGTCCCTAAGTCCCTGAAAAGGGTCAGGAAAGAGGAGCAGAGATGCTCAGGAGCAACCTGCGTTCCTCAGAAACCTGCCGGGTTCCTCAGGACGCTCCATGTGCTTCCKCAGGACCCTCCGGAGCAGCCTCTGCACGGGCCCTGCCGCGACACCACGTTCACTCACGGGAGCACCAGCACAAACTGTTATTTGGCCAGGTTGGTGGCACTGGGTTTAGCAGAGCCCAGCAAAGGCCCTTGTCACGCAGCACTAAGGTCAGCGAGGCAAGACCTGCCCCAGACCGCTCTGCTGCTGCCCTCCTGGCCACCGCCTGCCGTGTCCAGGGTTTCACTGCTCGGTTTCGTCACGGAGCCACGGAATCTTCCGTGCCCAGATTGCACGCCGCGTTGTTCTCCTGGCAGGCTTTCCTCTAAACGCATCCCTGCTCTTCAGCCAGAGCCAGCCAARCACCGGCGTTGCTTGAGGTGAATGCATCAAAGCCCAGAGCAGGGGCCCAAACTGCRCTAACCTGGCATCCAGGGTCTTGTAACTATTTTACCCCAAATCCTCCAAAAGACCATGTAGGTCCTCCAGAAAAGTCAGGACAGAGTATTTCCAATAGCAGAGGGGAAATAAGAACACACAGGCAGCAAAACAGGAAAGAAATATAGCTATTATTGTTAGTATTATTGTTCTCATCCTTTAATTTTGTGCTGTTTCTAGGAATCTTGGTGAAAAAGGGTAACTTCAGGTTTTAGCCGCTTATCCATGCGCCAAAATTTTGTAATTTTACAGGCTTTCTTATTTCTTCCTTCCTGTACACCAGACTAACATGATTACCTTGTTGGCACCTCTCTGCACTTCTCTTGCAAAGCTACAAGTAATTTTTATCCCATGTTCTCAAATTGTAATTCCTCTTAAGTGGCCATATAAATTTACATGATTTATTACAGTTGATCAGAACACACAATTTTGTGTCTTTACAAATAAGAGAGTTCCCCCACAGTCTGGCTGATGAGTGGGACAAAGGAATAAATGCAAAGGGAGACTGCGCAGAGCCAGGAGTGAGGGGGACAGAGGAGTCAGGGGACCTCAGGTGAGAGGAGTTGGCAGGAGGCAGGAGTTGGGTGTAGACCGGCGGGAATCCTGTGACTCCTGAGCACCTTGGCCAGTGGGGAAAAGRAGAGGGCTACCTCAGACGGGAAGTAGGATAAAAGCGGGGCTGCGACCTCCAGCTCTTGGAGAGACCTCACAGGGAAATGCCTGCTGGAGGCTCCCTTTATTCGAATAAAGTTTTCAGGACTCTTCTGTCTCCTTTGTGGACGTTCAGTTCTTGACAGAGAGATTTTCCACACACAGTCGCTAAACATCATTTGCTTTCAGGAATGCGATGTTTTCTGATTGACCAAAACAATTAAGAATAAATTCTAAGACTAAGTTTAAAGTATATACTTAGAGCATGCTTAAAGGGGAAAAAAATGTCACATTGATCTCAAGCCTAACTGCCATAACTTATCTCTTGATTTTCACCACTACACAGTTTTGCTTACTGGTAATAGTATAACTACAATCAGTTTGCCCTGTAAAAATGGTTGTTTAAGTAATCTTGTCAAATGAAAAGTATCTTTAGATGATATGCTCAAATTAGTCATTATTAAAGTACTCTGGCAACGGTTGCAAGGAGAGGATTTTAATCTGAAACCTCCTCACTAACACGCACTACATTAAGACTTCATCTGGCAGGCTAKTCAGAGGAGAAATTAATTTCCTGCGGGCAGATTATTTTATGGAAGCTCAGAAAACCTAGATCTGCTCCTGGATTTCTCACCAAGGTGTTTCACAGCTTTGGGAAACTGACTTAAGCTCACTATACCCTAGGATATACACCTCATCTGCTGATCTGCTTTGTAAACCACTTCAGGAAAACTGCTGCATTAGAATGAGGTGTTAGTGCTATTATTATCATATGAAAATATATGGTCTAGTCTATACAAGTAAGAAAGGAAAATTATTGTGTACACAGTTCAATAGCTAAACATGTCACTAGTGTCATTACATGGAAGATTAAATTCTCACTTGTACATGAAAACTAGATTTGGTTACTATAAAGCCTGTATCAAAAGGCAGCATTTCATTTAACCATGAGTGCAATATATAAAGAATCTTGAGCAAGAGCAACTAGAAATTATTACATCTGAAAGGTAATACATTTTCTTCAGCAAGATGATGAGACCTTATATTTATATGCAGAACAAGTATAGTCATAGAATCATAGACTTCAAGACTACCAAGTTCATCCGTAAACCTATCACTACCCTGTCTCCTAAACCATGTCTCTAAGTGCATCATCCACAMGTTTCTTGAACACTGCCAGGGACAGTGACCCCACCAGTGCCCTGGGCAGCCTCTCCCAAGGCTTCACCACTCCTTCCGTGTGGAAATTCTTCTTAATGTCTAATCTGATCCTCCCTTGCCACAACTTGAGGCCCTCTTGTCCTATTGGYAGTTATTGTGGAGAAGAGACCGACCCTCCCCTCACTGCAACCTCCTTTCGGGCAGTTGTGCAGAGCGATGGGGTCTCCCCTGGGCCTCCTCTTCTCCAGGCTGAACAGCCCCAGCGCCCTCAGCCGCTCCTCGTGAGCTCTGAGCTCCAGCCCCTTCCCCAGCTTCGCTGCCCTTCTCTGGACTCGCTCCAGCTCCTCCATGTCCTTCCTGCAGGGAGGGCCCCAAACTGGACACAGTGTTCGAGGGGCGGCCTCAGCAGTGCCGAGCACAGCGGGACGATCCCGTCCCTGGCCCTGCTGGCCGCACTGTTCCCGATCCCGGCCAGGAGCCCTTGGCCTCCTGGGCCCCCTGGGCGCCCTGCTGCCTCACGTGCACTGGCTGTCRAGCAGCACMCCCAGGTCCCTGTCTGCCGTGCAGCTCTCCAGCCGCTCTGCCCAGGCCTGTAGTGCTGCATGGGGCTGTTGTGACCAAGTGCAGGAGCCGGCGCTTGGCCTGGTTGAACCTCRWGCAGTTGGTCTCAGCACATTGATCCAGCCCGTCCAGATCCCTCTGCAGAGCCTTCCTACCCTCAAGCAGATCTGCTCTTCCTCCCAGCTTGGTGTCATCTTCAAATTTACTGAGGGTGCACTTGATCCCCTCATCCAGATTGCTGATAAAGATATTAAAGAGGATTGGCCCCAGCCTGACCCCTGCAGAACACTGCTCATGACCAGTCGCCAGCTGGATTTAACTTCATTCATCACCACTCTCTAGGACCGACCAGCCAGCCAGTTTTTCACCCGGCAAAGGGCAGATCTGTCTAAGCCATGAACTGCCAGCTTCTCCAGGAGAAGGCAGTGGGAGACTGTGTAAAAGGCCTTACTGAAGTCTAAGCAGACCACATCCACAGCCATGCCCACATCCACTAGGCACGTCACCTGGTCATGGAAGGAGATCAGGCTGGAGAGGCAGCACCTGCCTTTCATGAAACCGTGTTGCCTGGGCTTGATCCGCTGGTTGTTGTACACATGCTGTGTGACCACCCTTGAGATGATTTGCTCCATAGCTTTCCCTGATACTGAGGTCAGCCTGACAGGCTTGTAGTTCCCCAGATTCTCCATCCAACCTTCTTGTAGATGGGTGTCACATTGGCAACTCTCAAGTCCTCAGGTACCTCCTTTGCTCACCAGGACCACTGACAGATGATGCTTGGCAAGCAGTTCTGCCAGCTCCTTCAGAATCCTCAGGTGGATCCCATCTGGCCCCATAGACTTGAGTGTCCAAGTGGACAAGCAGGTTACTGACTGTTTCCTCCTGAATTAGGAAGTTTCTTCTGCTCTCCGTAGAGGATAACAGTGTCAGCTTCCTTCCTCTCCTTCCGCAATGTTCATTTACAGCCTTGACATCAGGAAAATGTCCTAAGAATGTCACAGTAAATCAGTTTTCTTAACTATCCTTTCATTTTCTGTTCTGCAGAGACTGACGAGAAGGCTATAGCTGACAGTGGAATGATGATGTCCATTTCTTTCCTACAGGCCACCAAAAACTTGTTTGATAACAAGTCTCAATCACACCTGACCCATGGTGAATTTGTTTTTATCTAGTGACATCGAGGTACAAAACTGTTGCAGGCCAAGCTAGCCTGCCATTCCACTTGGTGCTCAAGATAAGCCGCCTGCTCCCCRGTTATGCATTTTTTCCTTATCATTTAGTTTATTTTCTGCCGAGAAACCTTCTCTGATTGGTGGAGTGTGTGGCAGAGCTTTAGGAATCTTCGAGAAGCCTGCCAGTGAGGCGCACATATTTACGAAGGTTCTCGAACCTCTCTGACCCTTCCTCCCTAGCACTGTCCCTGTCACTCATTCATTATGCCCTCCCTTTTACMCAATCCTATCCCTGAGATTTTTCCCTCAACCAATCATACTCCCGGTTCCATGCTATCGTGTACCAATCATTTTGCTAGTTCTGTTCATAATTGTTATAAAAGAAATGTTCGCTTTTCAATAAAGGTTCCTTCCCTGCTTTCACCGTATGCGTGTAGCTCTCTCCTTGAGGGTGCGCACGTGTGGCAGCGGGGGGGGGAGGCCCTCCACCAGCTTGGCTCATACCTCCTGGGAAATCCCATATCCTTGGGATAGCGCAGACTTGGTTGCTGTGACCCACCTGGACRTGCCTACCGGCTAGCTGGCATATACTTGGGTAAGGGTAAGGGATTCYGGGTTATCAATTAAACGGGTTCRCGGCACAAAACAACTCTTGAGTTGTTCTATCCCCTGTTAATTGTTACTCCAAATTCCAACCTTATTCTTAAAAGCTACCTAATATCAAACACATTGGCTGTACAGTATGCAGCATCTCATGAGGTGGAAACTTCAGGAGCTCCACCTATAGGTACCTCAGAGAAGAGGCATTCTAAAGAGGCCTTTTAAAAATTTAATTAAGAGCCCTTTGTGGCCATAACTGTCATTGCCTATTTTCACTGGCACAACAAATCCCAGGAAGATCAGACTTGTTTGCATTTAAAACTGACAAGATGCCTTGTGGAGACTATGAACTCAGGTGACTCTACTGAAACTTCAGAGAGATCACCCTCAGAAGGTCTGGTTATGATACCTCCCAAAGGGAAAACAATTWAAAAAAAGTCTCTAGAAAGGTATGCTATTGCATATAGTCACTAGTAACACAAAAGTTCTCTCAGTGTTAAATGCTGACATCCCCAAATCAATTCCTTGACAGAAGATAGCTGATTCTGCCTGAAGGACTTTGAAAGTTGCATCTCTAGTGCATTTCATAACCTTGTGCAGATTTTTATCTTCACTGGATCAGGTCTATGTGTGCTCAAAGGAATATCTCTCAATGACAAATTTGCAAGATGTCTCCAGTCAATAAATTGAATTCTAACAAAAAGTTCGKTCTGTCAAAAGCTTTGCACACTAGCTGAGCCATTGAAAAACATGCTTTCAATTCCTAGCTTCTCCATGGACTTCCTCCATCACCATAATTAATGAATTAGTCCCTCTAGCCTCACTGGTCATGCCAGAAAGACAGTCAAAATTCTGGCACTGGGCCTTACTTGGCTGTGTTCATCCATTTTGCCACAGGGCATCTGAACTGTTCACACTCTGACTGTAACAGGTGGTGCCAAATTTCTTCTAGGAAGGTTTCTGGGACAACTTGCCTGCATCACATTGCACTCAAATTACCTATGCACTACCAGATACRTCAGTCAGAACCATTTTTTAACCACCCACAGTAATACAGATGTATATAAAGATGTGGTTAGACCTGCATAAAAGCTTAACGTGGTCCTCTCCCTGGTGTGTACAAGGCCACATCTAAATAAGTATGCCTATAAAAACTTCAAATGAAACAGAAGTACGAACTCAGCACAACACCAGAAATACAAATATATCCCATGCTTCTGTTCCATATGTGCAAAAAAGGAGCAATAGGAGGGGAGCTTGTACACAGAAAGATTGTGCATCAAGAAGCCATTAAGTACCTAAGTCCTTTGTGTCCACTTGGAGAGCTAAGCYTTGAAAGGTCCTGAAGAATGGAGGAGGCGCTGGAGGACTGGAGGAAAGCCAATGTCACCCTGGTCTTCAAAAATGGCAAGAAGGAGGAGCTGGGCAACTACAGGACCGTGAGCCTGACCTCCGTCCCCGGAGAAGTGATGGAGCAGGTCATCCTGGCGCTTGTCTCCAGGTACATGGAGCAGAAGAAGGTGCTCAGGAGTAGCCAGCATGGGTTCACCAATGGGAAATCATGCTTGATGAACCTGATCGCCTTCTACGATGGGGTGACTGGMTGGATAGATGAGGGCAGAGCGGGGGATGTCATCTATCTGGACTTCAGAAAGGCTTTTGACACTGTCCCTCACAGCATCCTCCTGGGCAAGCTCCAGAACAGTGGGATAGATGGGTGGACAGTGAGGTGGATTAGGAATTGGCTGGATGACAGGGCTCAGAGAATGGTGATCAATGGAGCAGAGTCTGGCTGGATGCCTGTGGTTAGCAGTGTCCCCCTGGGGTCAGTCCTCGGCCCAGTCCTATTCAAATTATTCATTAATGACCTGGATGAAGGGATGGAGTGCTCCCTCAGCAAGTTTGCTGATGATACCAAACTGGGAGGAGCAGCTGATACCTCAGAGGGCTGCACTGCCGTTCAAAGGGACCTGGACAGACTGGACAACTGGGCAGTGAAAAACCTTACGCCTTCAGGGTCCTGCACCTGGACAGGAATAACCCCAGAAACCAGGACAGACTGGGGACTAACATTCTGGAGAGCAGCTCTGCAGAGAGGGACCTGGGCATCACGGTGGACAACAAGTTGACCATGAGGCAGCAGKGTGCCCTCGTGGCCAAGAAGGCAAATGGGATCCTGGGGGGTATTAAGCAGACCAACAACAGCAGGTCAAAGGAGGGAATCCTGTCCTCCAACTCAGCCCTGGCGAGGCTGCACCTCAAGTACTGTGTGCAGTTCTGGGCTCCCCAGTACAAGAGGGACGTGGAGCTGCTAGAGAGAGTCCAGCGCAGGGCCACAAAGATGATTAAGGGCCTGGAACATCTGCCCTACGAGCAAAGGCTGAGAGAGCTGGGCCTGTGCAGCCTGAAGAAGGGAAGGCTGAGAGGGGACCTGATCAGTGTGTATAAGTWCCTCAAGGGAGGGAGTGAGAAGGATGGGGCTGGCCTCTTCTCAGCGGTAGACAGCGATAGAACTAGAGGAAACAGTCACAAGYTGAGGCATCAAGTTCCACAGGAACTTAAGAAAATATTTCTTAACAGTGAGGGTGACAGAGCACTGGAACAGGTTGCCCAGAGAGGTGGTGGAGTCTCCTTTTCTGGAGATCTTGCAAACCTGCTTGGACACAACCCTATGCCACATGCTCTAAGAGAGACCCCAYGTGTGACCTCCACGGGTTGGACTAGATGTTCTCTAGAGCTACCTTCCAAGCTTAAGCATTCTATGATTCTATGATTCACTTGGGGTAGAGAAGATTAAAAGAAAACCCAAAACTGTGTAAGCATATTTTTTTCTGTCTCTTCTACTTGTTCATACAAAAATCTCTGTGAATTTCAGCGAGGATTCTAAATTGCAGATATGTGGGTAAAAGTCAGCCAATATCATTGGTAGTGCATTCACACCAGTCTAACAATTCACACCACCCTTAATTTGGGCTTGATACACCCATGACTGAAAGCAGAGCTTGGAATCTTTGAAATATAACACTGGTCCCTGGACATTTTTCTGCCAAGTGGGTACATGGGTTTCTCAAGTTATCACTTTTAACAAAGTCTTCATACAAAAGAAAAGATCCATTCTACATGCATGCATGTCTACAAACAGCATGTCTTCTTGCACATCAGTTTCTGTGCAGACATGAGTTTCCAAAGCACTTCCTTACTGCAGTACATTCCATTCTTGAGCACTGGTACCTCCAATGTTTGACAGCAAAGTCAAACATTAATGGAAAAGGACCCCAGGAACCAGGGAGAAATCTGCCAAAGACAAAACCCTTCACATGTTTAACTACAGTTAAATCCTGTTTAACTGAGTAGTGTGTTAGTACTAAATGCTTTTCGTGGGTGCCTTCAACTTTTCTGCATCCTTTCTGATACCAGATCTGAGATTGCAGTGCTGTGAGAAGCCCCAGACAAGAATATATCCATGGACATAATTTTCGCTGATGTTGCTGGTACATCAGTGTGGGTGTATTGAGGGGCAGGAGTCTCTGAGGTGGTGAAAAAAGACCTTTATTGAAGCTGCACTGCGGCTTATATATCCTTGTACAAACGGACCTGCCCCCTCCTCACAAGACACTCACAAAGGACCCCCACACCCTCTCCACCAGGTGCTCACATGGTAACTAGGAGCTTCACAAGCAACTTCTAACCAACCATCAGGAGCTCCAAACACCTTTATCCAGTCATATCAAAAGGCATCCTTAACCTATCAAGTTTATCCCATAAGGGGATTTCCGCCCTCCTGGTTTCTGTTTTCATCCTAAGGACTCAGAGYTTTACATCTCAATGACCCATCTCAATGACCCAGAGTTTGCCCTGGGCTCTGCAGACCCCCACACATCAGGAGAAAGTATTGACAAAACAGCAGCTGCTGCTGGTACATGACAGAGTCTGAACAAACCAGAAAACACCAGTTGAAGACTGAGATGAAGATCATAGGATCTTCAAGTAACTGTCTGAAACTGGGCAATGAGACCAAAACAGGGTGCCCTCTGCCTAAATGAGACCATGTTAAGACCATGAGAAGTGAGTTAACAGAGTTCATCAGAAGTACCCCAAAAGACGAGGGTCTCAAGAGGGGTCTCGAAAGACCCTCAGGGACCACGAAAGGGACAGAGGGTGCAGGTGTGCAAGGGCAGGGTATATTGAAATTAGTTTTAGGATGAACTTCTATTATAATTCCGTGAAATCTAATGGAAATTTAACACATATGTACATAATATAGAAATGTGAACTTCACAATCGGGTATTAGGAAGAGCTATCCCTCATCACCATAATAATTATTATGCCTGCTTCTTAATACTACATTGGTGTTAAGAGGTTTACTCTCACCTTTCCGTAACAATTGAGCAAACTTATCATGGTGAGTTTGCTAAAACTATTTGGATGCTTAGTCATGCYGTGGTTAAAGCAACCCCAAATCTGGATGAACACAATTTCCGTTTCAGGATTTCTAGTCTCCTAGTGCACATGGTGGATTGAGAACAGGCTGGATGGCAGAGCTCAGAGGGTCATAATAAATGGGGCCGCATCTAGTCTAGTCTAGTCTAAACTAGACTGAGTCTAGTTGGATGTCTGTGGCTAGCAGCGTCCCCCAGGGGTCAGTGCTGGGTCCAGGGCTGTTCAACTTGTTCATCAATTACTTGGATAAGGGCACAGAGGGCATCCTGAGCAAGTTTGCGGAGGATCCCAAACTGCGTGGCATGGGCAAAACTCCAGAGGGCTGGGCTGCCATCCAGAAGGACCTGGACAGGATGGAGAGTTGGGCAGAGAGGAACCTTATGAGGTCTCACAAGGACAAGTGCAGGGTCCTGCCCTTGGGGAGGAATAACCTCAGGCACCAGGACAGATTAGGGGCTGACCTGCCGGAAAGCAGCTCCAAGGAGAGGGATTTGGGAGTCCTGGTTGGCAAGTTGACCATGAGGCAGTAATGTGCCCTCGTGGCCAAGAAGGCCAATGGGATCGTGGCTGCCTCAGGAGGAGCGTTGCCAGCAGGTCAAGGGAGGGGATCCTGCCCCTCTGCTCATCTGCTCAGCTCTGGTGAGGCCACACCTGGAGTATTTGGGGCAGGACTGCATTCCTCAGTACAGGAGGGACGTGGAGCTCCTAGAGAGGGTCCAGCAACAAGCAASCAAGATGATTAAGAGATTGGAGCATCTACTGTATGAGGAAAGACTAMGTGAGCCAGGCCTGTTTAGCCTGGAGAAGACTGAGATCTGATCAATATATAAGTACTGGAAGAATGATTGTAGGGAGCAGGGGGCCAAAMTMTTCTTGGTAGTGKCCAGTGATAGCATAAGGGGTAATGGGTGCAAGCTGAAGCACAGGGAGTTCCATGCCCATGTGAGGAAGAACTTCTTTCCTGTGAGGGTGACAGAGCCCTGGCACAGGCTGCCCAGAGAGGTCTCCTCCTCTGGAGATCTTCAACATCTGCCTGGATGTTGCCCTGTGCTCTTGAAGTCCCTGCTGGGGCAGGGGCAGTGGGCTAGATCATCGCTAGAGGTCCCTTCCAACTTCATTCTATGACTCTACAATTCCATGATAATATGCAAATGACACAAACATGACTTAACAATTTCTATTAACAGAGTCATTTAACGCAGGGTTTGTAACGTGGAGTCACCTTTTTGTGCTGCCGCAGACGCTTTAGTGTGCAAGCAGCTCACGGAGCGCGGCTTACGACACCCTCACAACAAGCCCACARAGCCGCCCCTGGCACCCACAAAATGGCGGCGCGCCTCAGGGCGCCCTCCCCCTTCCGTCCCCCACGGCCGGCCGTCCCGACGTGCCCCGCGCCAACCCGCCGGGAGGAGCCGCTGCCTGCCATTGGCGGAGCGGAGCGGGGCGCGCGTGCGCGGGGCGCGTGGCACCGCCCTCCCGCCCTGCCCGCCAGCCGCGCGCCGGCGTCGCGGCGGGAAGATGGCGCTGGAGGCGCGGGACATGGAGGGCGACGTGGAGGACGGCGAGCTTTCCGGGTCCGACTCCGACATGGCGGGCGCCGGCTCTCCCGGGGACCTGCAGCAGGTGAGCGGGGACAGCCGGCGGCGAGGCGGCAGGGAAGCGAAGCGAAGCCATGGCACCAGCGCGCCTAGCCATACCAACGGCCATAACGGGTTCAACGGTCATAACGGTTCCCAGGCTCTAACGGCTCCCGCGGCCCTGATTACCCCTCGCCGCTGCAGCGCTGTGCCCGGTGGCTGCCCGGCCCCCTCCCCGCCTCCATCTTCCTCGCCCTCCTTTGGCGCTTGCTGTGCTGCCGCCTCGGCCTTCCCCGCCGCCCYTGCCGTTCACGGGAGCCCCCTGCCCGGCCTTCCGCCTCACACGCGTCTGGCACTCGCGAGCCCCTGAGGCGCTGCGGGCCCCCGCGGCGCCCTCCCGGCGGCGGGTCTGGSGGGTGCTCGCTCGGGCCGGAGCCCCCTGCGGCCGCCTGCGGGAGGCGGGGCCCTCGGCCGCGGAAGCGTCTTCCCGAGGGATAAGCGCGCTGCTTCTTCGTGCCTCTGCTCTGGGAGCTACCGCGCTCCTCTGGGGCCGGTTTCACGGGGGAGACTGKGTCATGGCAGGAGGGCAGGTTTGGGTTTCACTAGGCCGTGGATTTGATGAATGAAGGGAGGTGTTTGTGGTGTAGCTGGTCATTTCAGGAAAAGACGATTAAGAAAACACTCTAAAACCAGGAAAATTAGCAGTAGTATAGTGGGGTKTTTTTTTGGATTTGGAATCTTTCTATATGTACTAGTTGCTGATGAGATGCTGTTTTGTTTTGTAGTGTCTCTTGAAGTTTTCATGTTAGGTTGCATTATAAGATTGTATGAGGAATATATGGTAGTCCAAGGACAAGACTTCAAAATACAATAAATGACACTGTAGATGTAAGAATCTTTGTTTTCTTGGGTTGCTTCTACTGTTACATAGTTCACAGAATCTTTAGAGTTGGAAAGGACCTCTAGAGATCACCTAGTCCAACCYCCCTGCTCCAGCAGGGACACGCAGAGCATGGGGCACAGGGTGGCATCCAGGCAGTTTTGGAAGATCTCCAGAGAAGGAGACTCCACARCCTCTCTGGGCAGCCTGTGCCAGGGCTCTGTCACCCTCACAGGAAAGAAGTTCTGAGATGTCTAGCTTAAAAAAAAAATACAGATAGTTATTTTTTAAAAGTTTGTGGGGTTATGAACAGTGTGCTAAATTTTTGTATGACTGGATATATTTTAACTTTTAATAGTGTGATAAAGTAAATTGAAGCCTTGTTACCTGCTAGGGGAAAGAAAAGAAAATGGTGTCATACCATGGTGTTGTACCATATTTTTTTTACCAGCAGGTAAAAGAATAGTAAGAGTTAAATACAGGTTTCTTTTTAACCCAAGTTTGAAAACATGACTAATTTTAAAAATCATGAGATGATATATAGCATTACAATTAGAAATCATTTTGAGGAGAACTAGAACTATTAGTAAGAAAAGGGCATACTGTAAATTGGTTCAGAAGCATTATCCAAAGTTTTGTGCATTGGGAATAASAATTCTGAGTCACTTCAACCGTGGTACTTTGACAGATGGTGCAGCTTTCAGTAGGTTTGGTTTTGATATTTTAGGTTACCAGTCAGAAATATGGGGAATAGCCTTTCCTAAGCATTCTTAAATCAATGAGATCTATTTTTAAAGTATTTTGAAACCTCTTTCTTGCATCCTACTTGAGAACAGGGAGCATACACATGAAAAATGTATCTTTACATCACTTGATAGCTGTTTTTTTTACAAGGGTAATTGGATTAACAGGCATTTACTTTTTCAGAAACCACATGATGGAATTAATTCAGTCAGACCTTTCCAGAGCATCATTTCATCCTGTGCTCCAAGTGTCCCGTATCGGACAACCAAAAGTGCRGACTCAAGTGATGAGAGTTTTTCTGAATCTGATGATGATAGTTGTCTGTGGAAAAGGAAACGTCAGAAATGTTCCACCTTTCCTCCTAAATCTGAGCCTTTTCAGTTCACTCAGAACCAACAAAAGCAAACTCTACCAGGCGGCAAGAAGGTTAACAATATCTGGGGAGTGGTGCTTCAGGAGCAGAGTCAGGATGCTGTGGCTACTGAACTTGGGATTCTAGGAATGGATGGTAGTATTGACAGAAGCAGACAGTCTGAGACTTACAATTATTTATTGGCTAAAAAGCTAATGAGAGAAGCTCAGCAAAAGGAGGCAGAGACTTTAGACAAAGAGTTGGATGAATATATGCATGATGACAAGAAAACATTGCCAACAGAAGAAGAAAATGGACATGGTTTTCTCAAACGAAAGCGACCTGTAAGAGATAGACTAGGAGAAAGACAAGAAATGAATTATAAAGGAAGATATGAAATAACAGAAGAAGATTCTGAGGAAAAAGTGGCGGATGAAATTGCTTATCGGTAAGCTTAATACAATATTTTCTCATTTCGTTAGACATTTGGGGGAGGGGGGGGGAAGCTTTATTACAGCTAAATGTTACATGTTTTGCCAAACTATGAAAGGCACAAAGGCCTTGTGCGTATTCCTAGAAACCTGGGAAGCAAATGTGGCATCCCAGCTGGCATCTTAAAAAAAATCTCCAGTAATACTGTCTAACATCTCTGATACCATTTGCAGTTTCTCTTTCAGTTGAAACAATAGGTATGGTAAAGTGTGTAAATTTTGAATGTGGAGGGTTAAAACACTGTGATTTTTCTTGGAAAAGATCTGCCGGAATGGTTGGCTTCTATAAGAACACTGTCAAGGAAAAAAAAAACTATTTTTCATGGCATAGGTTAGTAGTGGCTTTGCTGGGTAAAGCTATAGTACCTTAYGATGAAAAATGGTGGGTTTGAAGGTGGACAACAGTGGAAATCTGTTGTGCTGTCCATGAATAAGTGGATATTGCCAGTCTCTGTGATTATGATTTGAAGTGCATGGAGATTTTGAGACCTCAAATCCTGAAATTCATMAATTCTTTATATATATGAAATATAGGTGTCTGAAGACACCTTTTTTTGCCTCTGTGAGCATGGGCTGTGCCACAGTTAGACACTAGCATTGAAATAAAGCTTTCTTTTTTCTGTACTGTAGGACTGTACCGCAGTTCTGTGGCAGCCTGTGGTGAGATTTTTAAACAACTGCTACCATGGCTACTTGCTGCCATCCACTTTTCTTCACAGATGTGTTTTAAAGAAGTACCTGAGGCAGACTGGACTTTGTCTGTCCAGGCCTTTTTGTGGGCAAGGGGTTTATTTTCAGARAAGTTATTTTGCAGAACCAGTTAGCTCCACAATTCCCTTCATCTGGCACTGGCAGGACGGGATGTCTTTGGCACGAATGACTGCAGTCATGCTTAAGCAGCATGCTTGTGCTGACCCACACAGTAAACTGAAATCAGGGTGCTTTTTTGGGTGCTCCATTCCTCTTGGAATGTACAGGTTCTTAGAGTTAAAGCATGTGTAAGAGGATTTTGTACAAGGCAGAATGAACTCTAGGTGAAGAGGAGATAATTTAATTGTCACTGCTAACAGAAGGTAGGAGAATTTAAACAAATTTTAAGAAATCTGTTATGCTAACACTGCTTTTAAGAGATGTTTCTTTCTCTTCCAACAATTCATAATTTGTAATTCAGTCTTGTAAATATTTGAGATGGCATTTAACTTCCAGTGCCTAGTAATCCATTGAATTTGGTAAGATTAATTACAAATTACAAATCTTTTGTATGACTAGAACAATGGTCATAAAAGTTTGATTTTTTTTTAATGCCTTATTTCATGGCACTTTGGTTGTACAACTGAAGCAGTTGAAGCTAGTGTGATTTTTTCTATATAACTTTTAAGTAGATTGAGATCTTATTATATTGCCATTGTAATATGTACATCTTTGTAGCATGATAATGTTACTTGAAATGCTGAATTTTGGTTTTCTGGAGATTKTTGATAACTGATGGGCACTCTCGTAACCACTAAGCTGTGATTATGACTATATATCACTAGAAGCTTCATCTTGAAAATATGAGAGTTTAGAGTATTAACCCTTGCTCTGGAAAAGTGGATTTAATTTGTGAGCTTACACATTTTTGCCCAAAAGAAGTACAGACTTCTGCACAGACATCATTACTAACAAATAACTCATTTTGACTTAGTAATGTTGTAGGTCTTTGGGAGATGGGAGGTGCTGTTTGCAGGTAGATAATCGTAGATAATGCCTTAGGTTTGAGTTTTGTTTTATTGTTATATAGGTTTGTCTGTATTGCACAAGATACTGAACTGTTCCGCTCACTGCTCCTTCCAGTTAATTACTGATTTAACTGCAGAGTGCTGTCACTTTAATTAAACTCAAATAATCTGTACCTAGCAAAACAACCTACTTATCAAAATAATCTTCCACTTACTGTCACCTAGCTTCCTCTCTTCCTTCATTTTCACAACTTCTGTGGATTGTTCATCTTATACAGCAGACTGTAATGTATTTTCAGAGGTTTGTACTGGTCTTTGATCTTTCTCATTTGATTTATTTTTTCACATCTCAGTAGAAAATATTCATTTTTCCTCAAAAAATGTATGCTGTGTATATTAACGTCTCCCAGAAGCTTAGGATTTTTGAAGTAGATTTAAGAAACCAGATGAAGCATGTTGAAATGCATTCTAGCCCACAAAAAAAAATCATTCGTTATTAAAGTGCTGTTGTCAGTTTTACTTGAGAAGTCTTACTGACTGTAAATACACCTTTTTTTCTCCTTCCTTCCTTCCCTTCCTCCCTTAAAGGCTTTGTGAACCAAAGAAAGATTTAATTGCCCGAGTAGTGAAAATAATTGGAAAAAGGAAGGCTATTGAACTGCTTATGGAAACTGCTGAAGTGGAACAAAACGGTGGACTGTTCATAGTGGTAAGAAAATATTATATTGTGGGTTTATGAGATTTTTTGACTTGCAGAATACTTAATGTTACATTACATCTGACAGGCTTTCCCAGATTCGATGCATTCATTTATTGCCACCCTTTTAGGACAGTTTTCTGAGCTGTGAAAATCTTTTAACAGTAATACAAAATCCGCTAGATTACTTTAGTATAGACAGTGAGTTGATTGAATGTGGACATTACCCAAGCTTGGAGACTTAAAACCGATGGCTGATACCAATGACAACATTTTGTTGGTTGCATTTTATTTCCTGGCATGTTTCTCTTGCAAACTAAGAGTGACCTCTAAAGTTTGGATAAAACCTTACAGATTTATGATCTGCATGTAGTATCTGGCCATGTGGCTTATAGAAGCCAAGTGCATTTTTTTGAAACTATTGACAAATAACCAAAATGCCATCAGAACTCCAAATACTTTATGCTTCTAGTGTCACATTTGAAAAATAACATTCAAGAGGAAGCCTGTAAGCCTTAATATTAGACCAGTTTCTATAAAATCAGTTTTGTGTATTTGTAAAGTGAGTATTGTTTTCTGTTACAAATCATAGTTTAAAAAAACCATACTTTTAAGGTTATCAAGTTCTGCCTAAATTTTTTTATTATTTTTTCCTTAACTCCTGAATTAAGACTTATCATTTATTTAAAGGAGAAGAGGATCAGTAAGTATTTTCTTGCACTTGTATGTGTATTTTTTAACATTTTTCTTCAAAAAAGAGCTAATAATTGGTCTTAAAGCCAATAATACTTCTGAAGGATTAAAGCATTTATCAGGAAGTATTTAGCGTGGAGATAAAGGAATACAACTCATGACAAATTTCTTGACTGCAAATCAGAGTATTTGAAAGGTGTACAAAGTACACGATTCTTCTTGGTTAGAAATTTATTAGTATGACAGAAGAATACAGCCTCTGGTTTTAAGCTTTAAAATTGAGCTTGCCTATTCTGTCTTCTTTAATACAGTATCAGGACCCTGAAGTAATAGACCGATTTTGTGTAACAATTATGTATCATAAATGGTAATTGAATGATAAATAAGCTTTTAAAGTTTGGTTGAATCCATTCATGCTTGACTGTGAAACATTACACTACTTATGTTATGCCGAGTACTTTTTGTACTTTAAAGTACATATTGTATGTAATACCTCTCAAGCAGAAAAGCAAAATCTTGTAGGCACAGAGATAAGTTCTAGAATTATTAGATGCAATATCACAAAATTTGCATGATTTCATGAGACTTTTGACGTTTTATTGGACTTTTATGTTAAGACTGATCTGAATATCTATTTTAGAATTTAAATTCCTGCAGATAGCTATGAGAGTAGTTAGAATGCTGTTAGCCTTTTGCTCCTTCACTGCAAAATCAGATTTAAGATGTAACTAAATAGTTTTTAAAACAAAAACAAACAATTTTCTCCCTCCTCTCACCCTCCAAAGAAATAAATTAATGGAAAGACTGATGGAGTGATTGACTGCTAGGTCATCAGTCTAATTTAGTGGTTTAAAACAAATTATTTATCTTCTACATGCCCTGTCCAAATGTAGAGAGCTGATTATTGACTTTTTTTATGACTAGAATAGTCACAAACAATAACTAGTCAGGCTTATTATATCATACCTTACAAAACAGTTTAGATTTCTGGATTCTGTCTCAAAAGCATTGTTTTAGATTTTATTCTTTATTGACACATTTTAAGCTTGCTTTAATTATTAATTTACACTTTCCCTTATGAAGAATGGTACTAGAAGAAGAACACCAGGGGGAGTATATTTAAATCTACTGAAGAACACACCTAGCATCAAAGAACAACAAATCAAGGTAAAGTAGTCAAGAGTATAAATGATTGTCTAAAATAAATCTTGTCTTTTATTCCCATTAGAAATGTTTTGATTGAATCCTTTTGTAACTGTTGGCAWGTTTAACTAACTGTGTTTTGAAGTAAGTGTATTTCAAATCAGCTAACTTTTCCTGTTTAAAAAATATTAGCAAAAAATATGGGTGGTAGATTACTGTTCCTACTACACAAAGTTAACATCTCTTATGTATTGCTAGTTGCTCTAAAAACAAAACAAACAAAAAAAGAAGCACGTGCACTCCTGTCATCATAGAGGTTGTCAAGTGCACAACCGTCTTTCAGATTTGCATTTTCTTAGTGTTCCATTCTAGCTTTTGGTGAGGGCGGGCACAGGGAGCCTTAGTATTTTGTATATGCAGCTTTTAAATAAACTAAGCCAGAAAAAGAAAAAAAGCATGTAGCAACACTTCTGTTGAATGATCTGCTGCTTTAAAATACACAGGAAAATTATAAGTAATTCTTTACAGTAGAGAAAACAATGTTCACATTTTTGAGAGCCAAAAATTGGTATTTGTTCTCAAATTCTGGCTCCGGAGAAAGTTTCTTCAAGGTGTCATAGAAAATGGATCCAAAAGGTTTTTTATAGTCCATCTCTCAAGAATATTCTTTCACAATGCAGAATAAAAAATGTTTCTTGAAAATGAAGGCTTACAGCTGCATGATAGTTCGAAGTCATTGAGAAATTATGTGACAGTACAAATATTAATGTGGCGTTTTTAAGGTTTCCTGAAATGCAGTCCATAGTCATATTTCAGTATAATATATCTTCAAATAATACATCTTGGTTAAATATTGTTAGTTAAATATTAAATGTTAGTGTTGTAATAAAGAAATGACTAAATATCTGGTGGGTTTTTTTCCACCTATTTATCTTTTATTTACCAAATATTACAAAACTGAATATGCCATTTTTTCTCTTTACTCAAGGAAATCTTCTATCTGGAAAACCAAAAGGAGTATGAGAACAAAAAGGCTGCTAAGAAGAGGAGAATGCAAGTTCTAGGAAAGAAGATGAAAAAAGCCATTAAAGGGCTTAACCTGCAAGAATATGATGATGCATCTCGAGAGACTTTTGCTAGCGACACAAATGAGGCTCTGGCTTCTCTGGATGATTTACAGGAAGGACATMATGAAGCAAAGATGGAACCAGAAGATGTTATTGAGATTGATAACCCTCATGATTTAGAAATCTTTTAGCTCTCAGTGTACTTGATAACAAAGTCTGTAAAATATATTAAATCAAGCTTTTATTATAATTCCATGACTACTTGTTTTCATAAGTTGCAGAAAGATGGGAAATACACAACTCTAAAGAAAATTAGATAATCTTTCACTAAGTTTAGCAGCGTGAGGGATATTATTTTTCCTGTTTTATCTGCTATGTTCTCAAAATTGTTAAGGTTTTCTAGGTAACAGTTCTACTTCACAGCATTTTTGGAAATTTTTAGGAAATGTTTAAGCCACATTAAGTTCAGAATTAAGGTTTTGTTCTAACCAAATATATCCTATTACGTCTGCTGAAGCTAACAGTCATAAACAATAATAGCCAATACTGCTCTGAATTGAAATTGAGCATCAACTTACTATAGTAAAATTTTGATAAAAAAGGTCCTGTGTTCTTGATGTAAAAGTGCATTGACAAAAAATAAGTGTCTGTAATATTAAGATCCATAAAAACAGAGTTTTCTGAAACAAACTAAATTTTAATAGTGAATCATTTTTTAAWAACAAGCCTGCAAACAAGCACTGTAAACCACTACTGCAGGTTTTAATCCTTCATATTGTAACAACTGTTTGATCTTTCTACCTCCTCTGTTCAAGCTTTTTCCATAATTAATACACACAGCTTGAACAGATCTTTTTGTTCTGAATCAATTGCAATGGAACTCAGTTTCTGAGTCAGACCATGCTTCATTATGATCTACATACTTTTGCATTCCCCTCAAGAATTATGTTTGCTTAAGATCTCATAGGCAGGCTATAAATCCTTTGTTTTGCAATTCCTGTTCCCACACTTTGTGGTAGAAGTGTAAAACTCTATGTGGTAGAAGTGTAAAACTCAAATTCTGAAGTTTTTATTAATTTTGACTCTTATGAAAACAACAGTATGTAAGAGAGAGATGGTTTCTACTTGATAAAAACAACTGTAGTTTTTAAGTTTTGAAGCTTTTATATTGCACATTGTTTGGGAACATAACAGAAGAATATGTGAGATGTTGATAACATGTATGATGTCTAAAATACTTTGTCCCTAATAAGTTGTGTTTTCTGTGATTTTTATCTGCTTTCATTATAAAATATTTCTGAATTATTAACTCACTTTTAAATCTGACAACAAACTTCTGCACGTAAATTTTGCTTACCTAGGAGTCTTTGGGTTTCACAAAAGAAGCATGTTGCTAGAAACAATGTAATTGAAGTATTGAACAGTTCAGTACACAGCTGATGTTTTACTAAAGCATTTGGAGAAAGAGCTATTAAACTTAGAGAGTATTCCATTATATGGTTTTAAATTGTTTACTCGAGAGTTTTGGCCTTTCTGCATCTGTATGTCGATACGTGAATTCCCTGTTGTGAAGAAGTTACTCATCAGCTGTGAAGCGTGGCTGCCTGCTGGTACACTATTTCTTGCCACGGAAGTAGCAAAGGTTTTGATTTGCTTGTTATCTATGCTACCAAAGCTGTGCTGGTCAGCAAGCTAAACTAATTCCAAGATATCTTTTTTACACAATTGGTTAGTTTGGGACTGTAGCATCAGCTGCTYGTTTGGGATTTCCTAGGTAATCTCTTAATTTTTTTTTTCTAGATATTGCCAGCAAATTTTCATGGTGGTTTAACTTTTTTTTATTGTCACATAATTTGCTGCTTGTGAAGACTATTTTTGTACTTGTTGGGGGATTGTTTGTTTTGGATTTCCCAAGTAAAGGTTGCTGGAACAGTGTGTAAATTCTTTCTCTCATAGAAAGGGGGTGGTACTGAGTGCTAGTGTTCAGTGTTTGACTAAATGACTTTACTATTTTGAGGGGGTTTTTTGTATTTGTTTATTTACTTTCAACATTGTCCTCCAGAGGAAGCATTATCAAAACTGAACAAGTACATCTTGCACAAGGTGTTTTTCCCCTCAATATGGAAGGGCCTGTGTTGGTGCAGCCACTTCTGTGTTTCACAGTTGCTGGTGGAGTCACAGGATGAGGCTCCCTTCAGCGCCGGTCCTTGGGCYGTGTGTTGCTGCTCTGGAATGTGTTGTTGTCGGCCTGTTGCCGCTCTGGAACATGTTGCTGTCGGCCCAGTAGCACCTGGGTCACAAAGCCTCACGTGGAGCAGGAGAGCCCAGGGCCATGGAGCCTAGTGCTGCAGCTGCCTCGGCTGCCAAAGGGACCGATGCAGATAAGCAAGGGTGAGGAGAGAGGCATAGCCTCCCGTGTGTCCGAGTTGCTGTAGGTGTGATTCTCTGGGCTGTGCCTGCCTGAGCTTGCTGGAAGGTGGTAGTGGGGTCACATTGGTGATCATCAACTTTCCTTATTTCCCTCTTTGCATTCCTGCCCAAAACTACCTGAGAGTAAGAAGCAGCAAGTAAAGATAGAGATTTTACTGTCASCTCCCATGTTTGCTGGATGAGCCAAGATTGCAACCACGCGGTATTTGTTGTCCCTAGCTTTCGAGCAAACCGGATTATGTGGGCTGTGGTCTCCCTAGGAACCGGTAGTCAGTCCTGGCTGCTGGACCTTGTTAGTTGGTGTTTTGTGGACTAAAATTTAAATAAAGCATTCTTGTTCCTATAAGTTTTCTCTGGGGAGCAGACATGACAGAAGCATCAAAACTATTACAGGCACAGATTCTCTACTGCTGGGACAGATATTACTTTGTATGTCTTAAGCTATAAGTGTGCAAAGCCAGCTGTACTGTGCCTGAAGCAGATGATGAAAGTGACAGAAGTATGCTTTATTTTGCACACACAAGGCTTGCTTGTGAACAGTCTTGCTTTTCTTTATATCCTAAATTCAGATAAGAAAACACTTTTTGATATTCTAGGGAATTTGAGTGGCATTGTATATATATAATTGAGTTTTACAATGGATCATAAAGGATTATTAGTTTAAGTATGACTACAATATTAAAGATTTTCTTCCCCCTTTTACAGTTGTGAAGAGTCTGTCTGAGTTTCATATGGTAACGAGTTTTCTTCTGGAATTTTAACAGATGAACACATTAAAGTGTTTCTGTCCTCCAGGCTTGCTAACTGCCATTTGCCAAAATTCTCAAACAAGAATGGAATGATCCCAGAGCGTTATGTGATGCCTTGGAAACAAGATATGAAGAACAGGAAGTTGATTTTAAAGGTAGGGAAAACAGTAAGTGTGTTCCTACTATAAGCAGCTTAATAGTTGTCTGGTTCTTCAAGGGGATGAGTGTCTGCAGCCTCTTATGTGAAGTGCCAGACACCAGTGTTGTGCTATTCGGTCTGGACATCCAGGYGAGATTCCCCACTTTGGTGCTGAACAGCTGTATGAAAGAAATAGGTCACCAAAAGAAGCTTGAAGGAAAAGCGTGTGTGTTTGTAAACCAGAGGATCATAACGCTGAACAGATGGTGCCTTCCGTTCTTTCCAAGGACTTTTGGCAGCTTGGACACCCTCTTARCTCTGCCTACCCTAAGCCTACCTACACTAAGCCCTCCTGTCCTAATCTAACCCTAGCCTAAAGCTATCCTAATCCTGCCCTAGCCTAACCCTATCCTAACCCTACCCGTGCAAGACTCTTTGCCCACCCACCCTTCTGCCCTAGCCCCGGCCCTCTCCTCCTACGCTAGCCCCTACGTCCACCCTGGGACCACTGTGATCTGCTCCTACCTTACCRGTCTACTCCACTTGCCCTTCCCCACCCCTCTCCTGCGATGCCCTGCCCCACCCTACTCCCCATGCAACCCCCTCTTCATCCTCTGCTCTGCCCTCTGTACACCCTACGCTGGCCTCCTCTCTGGCCTCCCCTCCGCTGTCCCTCCAGCCCAGCCCCGCCCTCTGGCCACCTTTTGACCACCCCGCCATGTCATTCCCGCTACCACAACCCCCTCCACAGCACTCCCATTATGTTTAATATATTATTATCTTTCTTTGGAGATGTTTAAGACCCACCTGGCTGTCACCTGTACTCTAGGGGTCCCTGCTTGTGCAGGGAGGATTGGACTAGATGATCTCTAGAGGTCCATTCCAACCTCAACCATTCTTGATGGTATTGACGGGACATTCTGTCTTCAAGCTCATACTGTCTAAAACACATCTAAATCTCTTCTTCTTTTAACTATTAATTCTAGAAAAGAAGGCCAAACTTGTCAGCAACTCTTAAATTACTTTCCTTTCTCTATTGTGTTGGCATTTCCTTTGTTTATTTAATCCTATCTTTCTGTGTTTTATTGATCGGAGAGGAAGTGTGCTGAACTGGATTCTGGAATGAAGGGAGATAGTGGRACAACTAGAAACAGTGCAACTTTCCTTTCTGCTTTTGAGAAACAGTGTTAAGGCCAATGTTTTAGAAAATCAAAGTTTTCAGAAAGTTGTAGGGAATATTTTGCAGTAAAGGTGAAAGGAGGTAATAAAGAAAACTGAGCAGAAGCGTTAATTGCTCGAGCAATAACATTGTGAAGATGTGATTTCTCAGTTGTGGGCAAAGGAATCTTAACTAGTAAAGCCAGAGTTATGGAACTTTAGGGCAAATGTGGAATCCTACATGGGAAAATACATGGAGGAAATGAAGGTATTTGTTTGTAGCATGTGTCAGTCAGCTTATTAGGTACCCTTCTCTTACTCCTAATCCCTGTTTGTCAGCAACAGTTTAAAGATGCAGGCCTGGGTCTGAACTACTGTAGTCCTTCAGTGATTCCGAAGATACCCAGTCCGAGAACATTTGCATCGTAGCTCAGTTAAGGGATTCGGCAAGCTGGCACAGAAGCAATTCTTGCAATTTCCCAGGGCTACCTCTGATTCAGTAGGCAGCTGGTGAACACGTTGCACATGGTAGGAACAGACAGAACAGTGGCCTCCTGGTAATTTGGATTAACTGCATTCTGTTTCATCCATGACCTGCCAGCCCTGGGAAATACTTGCTGCACGATGTTTCTCAGTTTGCAGGAAGGACACATTTAAGGCACTCTCACCTCCTTAGCTGCAGGGTAGATGTTCCCAAAAAAAAAAAAAAAATCTAGACCCGAGTACTGATGACCAGTGAAAATGAGAAAAATGTATCTGAAGTCATATAAGGGAACACTAAATAAGTAATTATTCTTTTAAGGCACTTCCTTCAAGGTGTAAGTTGGTTTTATACTAGGGATTTTTTTTCAATAATAACAGTTTTCTATCACTAAACAGGAAAACAAAAATTCTTTTTTAAAATATACTTATGTTAGCTCCCGTTCAAGGAAGGATTCTTTGTAAAGAAATGAATTTTAAAATGTCCAAAATCCATGTTTTGATTAATTTTCTTTACCTGAGGCCAAAATTGTCAGTATTTTTATAAGCATATAATTTCAGTTGCTACTCCCTTGAATAAAGTGATCCCAACATTGTGTAGATTTGCATAATTACTGATTACTRCAATTAACCTAAATATGCAAAGCACAGAAGTAAAATCCATTTGTTTAATTTAAATARACACAGATGGTATGCCTGCATACGTATTTATGAGCATGCTTCAAAATGTATACAGGTCAGCTAATGCTGAATTCCCATTTCCCTAAAGGAGCTGCGTTTATGTGCGCAATTATAGGGTGTTTACTATTTAAGTGTGGAATATGCATTTGTGTGCATACATAGTAATGCAGGATCCTTTGACAGGTATTGTCAAAATTTGGTGTTTTTTTTTTCCAAAATTGCTTTTTCTTTTGGTAATTTTCCTCTTGTATTTACTTTTTTTTCTTTGTCAAACAGTAGGACAGTTTTTTTACAGTTGTTATTGTGTCTTTACTGTTTAGTTACCASTAGACAATTTTTAAATTATCTTTTTAATCAGAATTTAACTGATGGAWTTTCTTTATTCAGAACGCAGAACTTGCTGGAATATATGCTGGAGCTCTGGAAGATAGTCTGTTTTTGGGGCACCGGGAAAGACTTTGCCACGGAGAAGAAAGAAAAAGCATCCAAGAAAAAATGCCTAAGGAGATGTTAATTGCTGATATCCCCATATATTCTCATTTATCTAGATACCAGTCATCTGTCATTGCTTTTGCATGCAGAAGGAAACTCTGACCTGCTTTTTCCTTTCATGTTTATAGTCAGGATTGAACTGCATGTACTATAAAATTTAAATTGCATAAGGCCAAATCAAACCGTTCTGTGGACTCTCTTTTTTCTTTCCTTTTCTTTTTTTTTTTTTTTTTWAATTTAGATAGTAGTYYAAAAAAAGCTTTAAAATTTGACCAGCCATCACTGATAAAGGAGATGTGAACCTAAAATATTTTKGATTCAAGTTTGTGGCTGGAAAGCAGAAGTACACGTAGATAAGTGTGTTTTTGTAGTAGTTGCAAAGCTGAGGAGCTTTCTCAGCCACTGGTTTCTGAGAAATTAGTGGAAGCGCAAGCTCCTATAATCTCCTATCTCCCTTTAAAATCTTCTATTTATTTTTGACCCTCCTTGTTCTTCTGAATATGTTTTTCTCAGCCATCTTACCTCATATTCTTGTTTAAGCAGAACTTACATTTCTCTCTCTAACTCAAACATAAATAACAACACATTTTTTAAAGATAGGCGGTAAAYACACAAGTATGCAGCACCAGCCTCTGGAATTTTTCCAATTTATTCTGCTATAACTGTTGTGTTTGTCTCTAATGTCTCTGTAGTGGGACTAAATTGTTCCCAAGTGTGCTATAGCAAAGTARGACTTTCATCGTTGGCAGAAGGATGAATTTATTCTCTGCAGTCACTGACATCCTGCAGAAGGAAAGGAGACAAATTGGAAAGATTCTCAAGGACCATCAGGAAAAAAATGAAGAATCTACTGAAGTAATCTGGGCATAGAATAGCGCGAGCTCCACAAATAGCAGCAGCTAGTTGCAGACATGCAAATACCTTCCCTGTAGAACTATTCCAAAGTCCAAAACGTGATTCAGTTTTGCACTCAATTCTCTCTGTAATTTGTCAGTAATGGAAATGTCTCAGTACCAAACWGTGGGGTGGAAAGTGGCACACCTAAAGAAAGGGAAAAACAAATGTTTGTAAGGTTTGAGTTTGTAATGTTTGTGAGATGTTGTAAGATGGAAGTGTTGCAGGGTAGAGAGAGAGAGAGGAAACTGCTTTCTGGATACCTATTTTTATTTTTTTCACATCTACTTTATGTGAGACAAGTTTTACCTATTTTAATATTTTTATCTCAGTGCTTTAGTATTGTCTTTTAAAATATTACCTTTTAAAATACCATATACTAAAATTTTAATATAGATTATTCTCCTCAAAAGTTTTTTTTATTCCAAGTTGTTCTGTCTTCATATTCTAATTTGTAGCAGACTTTCTCCATTAAATCAGACAGAAGCTGGCTTCAAAGTTGTAAGTACTTATTAATAGAGATACAAAAGTGCCATGGAAACAAACTATCTGAAGGGTTCTGTACACATTCTCTTAATAATCACTATCCATTCATTGTTATGTGCCTAGAAATCCYAATACCTCAAGCAGTATTTTTTCCTTAAATGGTCAAGGTCTAAAATAGCTGTGTTTATATTTTTAAGAAAATAGGTAGTATATGTTTTTCACCTGCAGTATTTCCCTGCTGAACTCCTGTCACAGTGTATAAAAATCTGTGGTGGTTGGTGGTTTTTTTTTTTTTTTAATATACAAAGGCAATAAAAATGAGCTAATATATTACTGCTCTTACTAACAGTTGTTTTCCCCACTCTAAAAACATGTCAGTGATATATCTTAACCTATCCATAACTGACTGGGACTGTCATGCTCTTCCTCTAGGCTTATTTTCCACTAAATGCTTAATTCCTTTTATTATCAAGATTTTCCCCAATAAAGGACATTCGAGATTAGTTTCCCCAAGAACATCGGCAGCACCTCCCCAAGGCTCTCTGATGCTTCAGTAAAGCCATTCCTTATTTTTAACAAAATCCTCAGAGATAAATTGAACCTTTTGTGTGATCAGGTTGTCATTTTGCACTGTATTGCTGGCTGTGTGGTGTTCTGTTATTGCATTTTCAGTTTGTGGGATTACTTCTAGGCAAATTAGAATATGTGCAGATGGAAGAGGAATAGTGTCACCCCCCCCTTTTTTTTTTTAAGATTAATTATTGGCAAAAATCTTATTTCTGAGAGAAGGACAATTTTACTGAGTACGTTTGTGAAATGTTCCACAGCAGACCTTGCCTCCAACCTTGTGCGATACTCTGCTCAATTTACTATCTCAGTCTTTCCTTTTTGTAGGTTACAAACTGAACGTGTTCTGGGCTCCCTGCAATGATGATGCGGTCACAGGCTTGTATTATCTCGATTTAGCCATAACAGTGTGAGGCATGTGAAAACATGCAGATGCCAAACAAGCAAGGGAAGATGGGGARTTAGGATTCCCTGTTTTTCATAATCGGCTAACTGAACAGAGTGATTTTTACTTTTTTTGTGCATTGCTATTTGCACCTGGCAGCCTGCCTCGACTCTTGAGTATTTTCTGTGCTCAGGCAGTGTTAACACCCCTGTGAGTTTCCTGAAGATAGATATAAGAGCACATATTGGGTAGGCAGTATGCCAGTTTGCCTGTTCTCTGCAGACCTTTTCCCTCCCTTCCTTCCTCTCAGCTCCAGCTCTGTTTGCCTTTCCAGATGGATCACAAGCATGAGAGTCCTTTGCAGAGAAATGATTTCACAGGTARTAAAGAGCCAAAGGGACCACTCCAGTTTATCCTGTAAGGCAACCCCCTAGGGAGCAGGAACGCGTGTAGGAGACCAGCTTTAGAGTCACACCATGTGTGAGTTCACGTTAATCGTGTGAGGGATGACACAGATGAGACCCTGGCCGACATGAGTTTGTTTGTGTAACTCATATAGGCCTCTGCTGATATCTAAGGAATCACAGCCTCTGCCAAACAAATATCCGAGGGTGAAATTAATAGGCTGTTCCAGCAAGCCTCTTAAAAAGGAGAAGGGRAGGAAGGAAAGAAAAAGTGCTTCAGCCTTTCTGGAGCCATCAATTTAGTTTAGGAAATCTAACTCGCCCAGTTGTGAGCTGAAATTAATAATGCAGCTTATCCACCTCTGTGAMATTATTCAAGGAGTAAAAGGATTTAAAATACTTCAACTAGCTTTATGAGAAATTTAGTTCGTTAAGGGCAAGAGCAGAAGACATCACTACASGCAATTTCAAAACTGTCAGGCTCTCAGGACTTGTGAAGAGCCACTTCAGAAACACTAACAAATAACTAAGGGTGATCCCTGTGTCTCTAAACCTTTGAGATCAAGAGAACATAGCTAGTTGCTGACAGTTYGCTGTGCAGGGCGATCTGGCAGCCCTCCTTCAAAAGCCTGCAGRGCGTCTGCATTGGGGCGAGCTGCAGTTCGCATGGGAACAGGAACAGAGGGAAAATGTCTCCTGCCGGCCAGGTACCGTGCGATAGGAGATGGGCTGCACGGCTGTTCTCACATACCCTGACCTTGCCTTGGCCTTCTCGTGCCTTTGTCCCTGCGGCGGGCAGGGGAGAGATAAATGTTCCCGGTGGAGGGAAATCAGAATATGCACCCAAAACAGTGAGGACTGATGTAGAAGAGGAGTATGGATCACTCAAGTTATTTTCTTTTGGCATTCTCAGTGAGGGTAGTAGTAGTGACATAARCTAACGGCCAGTGGTTTACTCACTATGTTTTCTCTCCTGGAATTCTTCTGAATAAGAGTTAAAAACATTGGAATGTTAACATAACTTCCTGCCATTGCGGTGAGGCTGTTCAAGAAGGCTACCTTCAGAGAARAAGTGTTTTTCTTTTTTCATTTTGTGTGGTAATCAGCCTTCCTCATCAATAAAATTGTGTTGGAAAAAGTAATTTTCTTTGACATTTCACCACTATTTTGAGGGCTTTTTTTTTGTGTGTGTGTGTGCAATGTATGAGAAGAAGTCACCCACATGGTGCTTTTGCAGCTGTGTGACTGTTTTTACATTCCTCCGTGTTTATCTCCGTCTCCAGTATCTTAACTGTTCACCCAGCAGTCTCTAGAGGTGGTGAAGCTTCAGATGGAGAGCACAGAGCCTGGGGACATTTTGTTTCTGTTCAGTCAAAGCAATAATTTCTGCCTTATCTATTGTGGAGTGTTCCGAAGGGAGAGCTGCTGCAGCTGGGCCTCACCAGGATGTAGGTTTAGTCCACATTGCTGGACGAAAGGGAAATCTTCAAGGTTAGGAGCTAGGSTTGGTGTTTGCAGGCTCCCCAGGCGTATTTGTGACTCCTCGGAGAAATTGTCCTTTTGTTTTGTTCTAAAGAATGAGAGGACATCCAGGATGGAATTAGGTTTAGCGACTCTCCAAGGGTTCTAGGTTGAAGAGCTAAGAAACGAGCTGGTTCATCCTGGAAGGAAATGCCGGATAATCTCAGGCTCAAGAGCGTGAGACAGCTAGGAAGCCTGCTGAGGAATCCGGAGTGGGCCTGTGGTGGGAGGCTGGGCTTCCCTCGAGGAAGAATAACGGGGAAAACAGATGTTGACAAAAGCCTGGTTTCCTGAGCAAGGAGGTGTCAGCAACAGGACCTGGTGCCAGACTCGATAAGCCCCGTTCTAAAGTGACCCTGGGGGAGGGGGGTCGTCCGAATGGGGCCACCCACCACATGCTCATCATCAACAGGAAAAGGGGGGGAAAAAATAGCGTGGCCTGGTAAAGAAACGCTGAACAGCCAGTGTTTCACCTCTTCCTGCCTCTAAGGGTCGCTCTCGCCCGAAGCATTTCTCAGCACGGCGAACGCGTGGAAACRGCGTCTTTCAAAAGGAGCTGGCGTGGGAATGAGATCGCGTAGGCTGTGCGTGCTTATCGGAGAGCAGCCAGTGATCCCGTCTGAAAAAATGGTGACACGTGTGAGTGGAAGTCTGTGATTCCAAGCCAGCTCTCTGAAAGAAGCTGTATGGCTCTTGCYGTAGGGCTACATTTTGAAAAACTGAGTGGTGTGGAAGTATTAAAAATAAATAACTAACTAAAGTGTCATTTGACTACTATGGCTATCCACAGAAATCCTTATGTTACTTCAAGTAAAAAAGTACAAGAAAATACATATAATGTAGACAATGCAGGCACATACAGGACTAGCGTGGTTGTAAGGTGTTTTTTTGCAGTGCCTAAAATGTTTTGCTTAAAACTTTTTAAGGTGGAGTATTCTAAAGATAGTTCATTTTAAATGTAGCTAAATGTGTGGAAGTCTGAATTCTCRGTCAGGCTATCAAAGTCTTTTTCTGTGGCAGAAGGGACTGATAAATCTGTCCCAGAGCCAACTTGGGGAAGAAATAAATCTCTCCTACTACAAGWGTTGCTGGGAACTGCAGAATAGCAGTTTTCAAGGTTTGTTTTGCTGCTCTAACTTTCACAGTCAACCTGTGGAAGCCGAAATATAGCCCTGTCTAATGAAGGGACATAAGCTGGCTCATAGAGACAACTACTTATTTGCTGAAATACCACAAATATACCAAAAGAAAAAAAGAAAAAAAAAAGAAAAAAGCTGAAGTCCAATGACTCCACATCCAAAAAAAAACCCCAATTTTGCACATGTATTTTGCTGTGAACAGAAGGATCAAATCACAAAGCAGTTTTTCCCTCGTGCTTGTACAAAGGTTTTGGTGGGGGGAGCCCGTATCTAGCACTTTGTTCAAAACGTGCCGGTCTGTTGGGCTTCGTCCCAGGCTCGGCTCCCTGCTGTTTTCCTTCTGTCTCCGCTTCCTGCTTCTTTCCTGCACCTGCCTCTGTGCTTTGGCTGCTTCCTGTTCGCACACGCAGGCCYTGCTGCCTGCGGTCCCTGACTTCGTCCAGGCGCTGTGAACRGCCACTGAGGCGCTGCCCCTGTGCCAGGTTCTTTTCATGTCCAGCAATCACTGGTTTCAGCTATTTACACAGGAAAGAAGTTTAATTAATTTTGACAGACATCCTGAGTATATTTGTCATTCCTACTAAACTCAGTGAGACTTGATCCAATGTATTTCATCCGTTCTCTTTTTTTTTTTCTTAAAGTAGCTTATGCTACTCAGAGGCCTGTAAGAATAAAACTGACATATAAAACAGAYGGATTAAAGGTACTTTGTAAGCTTGCTGTGATACTTTCAGTTAAAGAGTCTTAGAGCTGTTACAGATAATAGAACATGAAAAAAAAGTAGTAACATTAATAAGACTCTAAATATGATTCATGTTTTACTGATATGAATCATAAAGTCAAAGCAGATGAGGTATCACTATCAGCAGGATTTATTTTTAAGATGGTTTCTTCACAGAAGCACACCAAGCTTGTCTTAAAATTGTTGTATTTTAGTACTCTAAATGCATATTAATCCATAATAATTGGTAATATGACTGAATTCAATAATGCTTCAATTTATTACCAAATTATCTCAAGAGACAGATACCAGTTTCCGTAAACTGCACATTCAGAAGCTGAGTAAGCCTTTATACACAAAAATACTCGTTGTTGCATTCAGGGAGAATTGTAGATGTATATAGATATAGGAGAATAGAACTTGCAGTTATTTGAATAGCGTAGGCACAAACAAAAAATCATCTCTAATTGGAACAGTGTAGATTGGTGCAGTTTGATAGTTGTTTGGTTTTTCCCCATATACAAGGCAACTGAAGAGCCTGACATTGTGAAAATCTACCTATTTATACTTGGAAGAGTTGGATGTAATTATAGACAAAAAATAGAAAATTAGTATATCTAGATTGCATTCTGAGCTTCTCTCTCTCTCTTTTTTTTTTATTTTCAGATCTATACATACATAGCAGTTTATGCTTAGGTCTTGAAAGTCTTCCCAAGCACATTTTGATTAAATATCCCTTTCCTAACTGAGTATTAACAAAGTAATACTCAGGATGTTTTCTCTCTCTCTCTCTCTCTCTYTTTTTTTTTTTYCCTCTCTTTGTAAAGGAATCTGCCTATATCCCATTCTTTTAAGCACTTCTCGTACGTGGGTGGCACTTGGGTTTTTTTTTTCTTTCCTCTAAATTTGTGATATTTAGCTGAATTTTTTTTTTTTTTTTTTAACCTTTCCTCTTAATTGTGAGAATTGCCATGGGAGGTGGGTGGATACTGAGTTTTCTGTCTTAATGAATGCAGATGATGCTTTCAAGATTAAAGATGGGAGAAAAAAGAAGTGAAACAATAGAATGAACAAAAACTTCTAGGTGTATGAGTAAGAGAGTTTTTCTGAAATACTTTTCATTCTGAGGCTAGGCAGTTAGTGCAAAAATAATGCTATATTTTATACTGGTACCCTACGGAAATAAGTGWTTTTATTAATCCCTATCAGTTGTTCTCTCTTAAGTATGTTTGTCTCTTGCGATGTTGCTTGATTTTGGAATACAGAAGAGAAAGGGGGGTTTTGCCATAGTATAGTTCATGAGAATCACGGAAAAGGAAGGGGAAAACAAAGAAAGCTACAAGCTGGAAAGAAAGGTATGGAAGATTTTGTTTCCTTAGGTCATTAGCCCAGAAACAAGACWTTGGAAAGGATATCTTTCATGTTAACTATTGTCTAGCTGTATGCGTGTTTTTGGAATTAAGTCATCTCTAAGATGTTGAAGCAATTCTCAGCATAAAGCCCAAAAGAGTTAATCAGATGWTTTGGAATTTTGTCAACCAATTGAGCAACTGTTTAAACCTTCAAAGAAGCTGGTAGACGAACAGATTCTTAGAGTTTGCAAATGAAGGTCTGGATAGGCACGGGAGTCATATTTTGCAGCAAGCATGTCATTATCCTAGCAATTACCTTATTTGCACTAAACCACTTTCTCTGTAATRACCTGGTAGAAGTGAGTTATTTAAAAGAACCCATTGTTATCAGAAAYTGTTGCTTTACCACTTGCATGCTCTAACAAAGCAGAATAGCTTTTATGCATGAGATAAAGTGTCAGACAACTGGTTCTAAAAT
>PTEX01000071.1:539079-589539 GCA_003342815.1 Eudromia elegans
TTTATCAAATCCCGCCCTCTGCTGAGCAAAGCAGATCCCATTAAAGTTAGTATGGATGAGCAGCCATTTATCCCTGGATAGTGTTTGTCCCTTTGTGAAATGCCATCTGGAATTAATATTCAAATCTCTTAAACCGTGAGGAACTAAGCTTTGGGATTCCAAAAATTCTTGATGTGCCAGGCGACCAATGATGAATGCAAAACACTGTTAGAAGGACACAAGTAAAACTGTGGCCCAAGAGAAAACTAATCGAGTGCCTGAGACTCAGGAAGATGCAGCTAAAAACACCAATGACCTGCCTGTCCTGCTCAGGGAAATTTCTAAATGCGGCGTAATTCTGTATATAATTTTGAATGGGTAAGCACCAAGCACTGCAGGATATACCTTCYGAGGGGCATGCATGTGGGCTTAGAAAGCCTGGATTTGTACTGTTGATTCTTGGCTGGTGTGGTCTTAGTTGCTCGTTCACGCTGCRGTAACCAGCTGGCTTTTAAGAGGACTTGCTCGCTGGATGCTGGCGGCAAGAACAAAACACCGTTTCAGTCGCTGAAGCCAAATGGGAGTAAACAATCCATCGGGGTTTTTTTCTATAAGTAAGTTTTCACATTCTTGTATCATTCAGCATATGTGTCAATGAAGGGAAAACAGCAAGCAAAAATTTAATTTTATCTTGTTTTACAAGCACCATTACTATGTTCTGTTGTTCCATGAAAACAATGACAGGATCAGGTCACTCTTACTGAAGTTCAAGGTATCTGTGTATTAAAATTCTGAATTCTGGCTTATTGTAAGTCCTTGTTACTGAATATTTTGCCCTGTACATATCAATACCAAGAGGAAAAAAAAAAAAAAAGTGCATATTGTTCTAGGAAGGTCCATCAGGAAGCTGGGGCTGGCAGGAGGCATCTTACAGCCTCCTGCTTTGTGCTGTCACACAAGAGTTATGCTCCTACCAGGGTTACTGGTAATTTAAAAGGTGAGACTCTGCTCATAATTTCTGTACCTAATTCAAATTCTGTGTTTGTCTTCTCAGGGTATAAAATAATTCTTACTGTGTAGTGAATTCTTGAGCAGAAAGATGCATCTTCTGTGTGCTTCTCAGTATCGATTTGTCACAAAAAAAAAAAAAAAAAAAAAAAGATACACCCTCATATATAATAGTGACTTTATTTTTAACTTCAAAATGTTTTCTGCAGTATGAATCTTTGTCTGCCTGCAGTGATAAATGGACGCAGATGATCAATAACTGCTGAAATTTCCATCACGCTCTCCTGGCTCATGGACAGGGTTCAGGGCAGCAGGAYCCAAGCAAGCTCCGCTCCGGAGCTGCAGGGAATATTGCCTCTTGCCTCTGTCTAAATGCAAGGAGTGAAATGCAGCCTGGCGGGCTCGGCACCTCAGCGTGGCACAGGGCTGCTAGGGGTTTTTTAAGAATTAAAAGTGAGTGAATTAAAGGGTGTTCTGAGCTGCAGAGCTTTGCTTTGGCTTTTCAGGGACACAGTCCCCCTGTCCCAAGCACTCCGCCTATGTGTGCCTGTTACCTTCATGTTTTAAATTTCAGCCTGCTGGTTACCTGAGTACTACAAGATATAAAGATACAGAGCTGTTACGTGGCTCCTCTACTACCTTTAATCTGCATGTGGTTTGAGGTTTTTATTAGCATCTAGCTCTGCCTATTAATTAGGACGATGAGCAGGGTGAAATTAAGCAATGCTAAAGGACTGGTGGAGCCTGTTTAGTAGATGCAAGATTTGACTTTTAAAGAATAATAGATAATAAAGTAGTAAAATTAGGAATATTTGCATCTGAACTGCTTTAGGGAAGCAAACAGCAGTACACTGAAATGGAACACCGCCTCAGAGTAAAAGCAAAAATATGTATTAGGGGCTATCAACAATGTGCCCTAAATATCTTTACTTAACTTGAGCTGAAAAACTTTTATAGTCACTTGTAGTTAGTGAATATAAAAGTGAACATGGTGTAGTGTGTGTGGTATTCATGAAGTACAGGAGCTGAACTCCTAGCATATCAAAAAAGCTATTGCAACTCCCTACTGAAGTTCTGGTGAATCTTCTCAAAATATTTGAGGAAAAAACTGTGCGCCTGTGTGGCTTTCTTAGCAGTTGTATTCAGCCTAGCTCGTGGTTCAGGCCTAAAGGTAGCTGAGGTATGAGAAAAACCTGCYCTGACAGTTTTGAAGACTGCCGTTTTTTTCCTTTCAAGTGTAAAGGCAATTGATTCCACAGATGAGACTGAAGAACCAATTAATATTGGGAAGGATTATTACAATTAACTTGATAGGTCTGAAGCAAGTCTGCATGTTTCTTTAATTCTGTTTTTTTTTTTTAAAGGCAGAATAGACATTGAATTTCTATCAAGGGTAGTATGCTATCAGGAAATATTACACAGCTAAGGAATTATGTTTATTCTGTCTATGTCACATACCATTATGCTGGTGCAAGAAGTCAGAATATAACAAGGTTAGTAGATGCTGATGTGGAATATTGGTTGCTGTGTGAATCTCAGTTAAGTATATTTATTGTAAGTTTAAGCAGTACATAGTACTTCACTATGCTTCTATACCCACTAAAAATACAGAACTTAATATGCAATTTTCAAAAATAATCTTTTATGGTGGATTTTAAATAAATTATTTTGTGAGTATAAGGATAAAGTTTCAATAGTGTAACTTGATGTCTTATCAGTCACAATATTTTTGTCTAAAACAACAATTTAATGGCCTGCCAAACTAACAGACTCATCAGACCTACCTTCTTCTGGTTTTACGAGGAATATAAAGAGAAATAATGGTCTTTTTTCCTACTTTAATGATAATACTATTGCAATCCACCTATTAACTTTTGTTAATGTCAAATAAATTGAAATTTTATGAACAAGTTAAGCAYTCAACGAATAATGAAGCAAATACTCAAACACCCTTGTGATATGACTGTGATATAGTAATGTATCCTTGTTGATATCTGGTTGATAGGTTGGATCTGGCTGCAACTGAATATACTGGCTTCAGAAAAAGCAGAATTAGGCCCTGGGAAAGAAGGATTCATCCTCTGATTTTATTTTCCTTGAGGATCAAGGACTATTTTTCTGTATGGAAAAGTGCTTAGGAAAAAAGGCTAGTCTTAAAATGTCTTATAATCGTGTTGCAGCTTACATTGTTTTCTTTGTAAATACAAATATTTGACTATCATTTCTTATATCAATACCCTAAATAAGAAATCTCTGGAAGGGTTGACATATTCATAGTTCCTAACTCTCAAATACAGTACCACTTTTGTATTGGCAAATGAGTAACATTAGTTATGAGTAACGCTATAAAGAACCCTGCAATCTAGACGCAAAACTTTAAAATTATAATTGCCTTACTAATTTATTTTAGAAGTTCACAGGGTATTCTTATGGCTCCAGTTCCTTCCATATATGAAGTAAAAACTGGTCTTTCCAACACTTACCTGGAAGCTGCAACACCCTCAGAACAAACACTTGACACTCCTTATCTTCCCAGCCACATAAAAGAGTCGATTGGTACAAAACAAAATAGAAGAGCATGCCYATGCCTGAACTTCACTAACATTTCTTATATTTGCCTTGTCACCAACAGCAACAACAGTAGGAGCAAACAAATTCTGTCCGTATTTCTGGGGGTCAAAATTTTCATCATAGGTCTCAAAAAGCATGCTGAATTTTTTTTTTTTTTCTTTTGAAGAGTGCTCTAATTCGGTACCATATGAAGAATTACTCTGCTGCATATAGACTGACATTCCTAAGCCTCCTGGAGTTAGATTTCTGCCAGAAGCAAATCCTAAGAGTATGTGTTAACCTGAGTTGTTCTTTGTTCAACCCCATTATGAATGTGTATGGGATGTGGTGATCGCTTTTTCTTGTGGCTTTTCTGCATGCTAATGCTGTTTTTCTTATGCTCTGCCAGCATGGAGAAGCCAGTCTGGTGAGCACTGTGATTCACCATGTTAGATACAGTTGGATATTTCCCCCATGTTTTCCCCAGGTGTTTATTCTCATGTGTAAACCACTGGTGAGAAAACAGCATGCATGTATGCGTGGCGTGCAATCCAAGTCCAGCTTCCTGAAGCTAYGTGCTAAACTGGCTCAGAGACGTGCAGCACATCAGCTGTGTGAGAGGCTATCCTAGCGCAAAGAGGTCTGTGCTGTGCCTAGTATTACCTGTCAGATACTGGAGTTATAGCAAGTGTTTAACTGTTTGTCTAGAAACGGTCAATTTTGCACTGAATCACACTCTCAGGAATTTTCCTCGTACCACTAAAAGGGCAAGAATCTTCTAACTGAAAACTTGAATTGTGACTAATCAAAGAAATGTAGGTAATTAGTCCTTGAAAAATACCKATTTTAAAACTCCTTAAAAATCATGAGATTTGGCAACAAGTGATGTCTAAGTGTTGCCCATTGGAGTTATCCTGTCACCAGATAGAGAAAAGCAATCCCAAGTAGAAGTGTGGTTAATACCTCTGTTACTTGTCCAACAGAAGTTCTTTTTCTTAAAACTCCTATTTCCTTACACATATTAGGCATCTGTGCTGACTAGTCTACTGTAAGCAGATAAGTTGCTCAGCCACTCTCCATCATCTTTGARAGGTCCTGGAGAACGGGRSARGTGCYRGAGGACTGGARGAARGCCAATGTCACCCYGGTCTTCAAAAAAGGCAAGAAGGAGGAGCCGGGCAACTACAGGCCGGTGAGCCTGACCTCTGTCCCTGGAAAGGTGATGGAGCAGGTCATCCTGGCTGCTGTCTCCAGGCACATGGAGGAGAAGAAGGTGCTCAGGAGTAGCCAGCATGGGTTCATCAACGGGAAATCATGCTTGACTAACCTGATCGCCTTCTATGATGGGGTGACTAGATGGATATATGAGGGCAGAGCGGGGGATGTCATCTATCTGGACTTCAGAAAGGCTTTTGACACCGTCCCTCACGGCATCCTCCTGGGCAAGCTCCAGAACAGTGGGATAGATGGGTGGACAGTGAGGTGGATTAGGAACTGGCTCAATGACAGGGCTCAGAGAATGGTGATCAATGGCCCAGAGTCTGGCTGGTTAGTGGTATCCCCCAGGGGTCAGTCCTTGGTCYGGTCCTTTTCAATTTATTCATTAATGACCTGGATGAAGGGATGGAGTGCTCCCTCTGCAAGTTTGCTGATGACACCAAACTGGGAGGAGTAGCTGACAGCCCTGAGGGCTCTGCTGCCATCCAGAGGGACCTGGACGACTGGGCGTCGAGTAACCTCCTGAAGTTCAACAAGGACAAGTGCAGGGTCCTGCACCTGGGCAGGAATAACCCTAGACTCGGCTACAGGCTGGGGACTGACCTCCTGGAGAGCAGCCCCGCAGAGAGGGACCTGGGCATCATGGTGGACGACAAGTTGACCATGAGGCAGCAGTGCCCTCGTGGCCAAGAAGGTCAATGGGATCCCGGGGTGCATTAAGCAGAGCGTCTCCAGCAGGTCGAGGGAGGTGATTCTGCCCCTCTCCTCAGCCCTGGTGAGGCTGCACCTCGAGTCCTGTGTGCAGTTCTGGGCTCCCCAGTGCAAGAGGGATGTGGAGCTGCTAGAGAGAGTCCAGTGCAGGGCTATGAGCATGATCAGGGGCCTGAAACATCTGCCCTACAAGCAAAGACTGAGARAGCTGAGCCTCTTCGGCCTGGAGAAGAGTGAGGGGAGATCTAATCAGTGTAGATAAATACCTTAAGAGAGGGAGTGAGGAGGAGGATGGGAATGGCCTCTTTTCAGTGGTAGTCAGTGATAGGACTAGAGGAAATGGCCCAAACTGAGGCATCAAAAGTTTCACAGGAACTTAAGGAAAAAATTCTTAACAGTGAGGGTGACAGAGCCCTGGAACAGGCTGCCCTGAGAGGCTGTGCAGTCTCCTTCTCTGCAGATCTTCCAAACCCACCTGGATGCCACCCTGTGCCACATGCTCTAGGGGTCCCTGCTGGAGCAGCGGGTTTGGACTAGATGTTCTCTATAGGTCTCTTCTAACCTTAAGGATTCTATGATTCTATGAATTTCTCTTTCTGTAGTTGTTTCAGATGATTGCCTATTCTGCAGAAAGGTAATGTCTCTAGTTCTGCGTAATGTGTTTGTTTTTAGGTGATCAGATCTTCATGTGGACCTATGCATATAATTATAAATTCCTGTTTCTCTTTGCCATCTGCAGTTTCTTTCTCTCCTCTTTGGGATTTTGCATTCGTTGTGTAAAGTGACTTTTAACTTGCAGTAACATTAAGATCACTGTCTCCATCCACGCCTTCCTCAGCAGGGCAGGCAGACTATTCTCTGGATGCAAACTTGGCCAAAATCATTGAGTACCATGAGTATTTTTCTCTAAATACACATCTCACGTAAATATACGCCTCATAACAACTGGAGACTCTAGTACTTGCTTGAGTGGGGCAACTATATAGCAGCAGTTTAGCTAATGAGTGCTGAGGAGCACTACAGTTCTTGTGGTGGCGGCGGCTGTGGTGAGGCTGCATTTTTTTTCTTCTCCTTTCTTTCCTGTATTGCTACTTCAGCCTTCATTTACTTCCCCTCCCTGTGCTCTCTTAGCCGTTCARGAGTGTAATAGACATACAGACATGAGACATTGGCAAGGGTGTATCTCAATTCCTTTTGTTTATCCTATCTACTTTASGAGAAGATCCCGAAAAACATGAAAGACGACCTTTTGAAGTGAGAGACTAAGCAGAAAAGAAAAAATGTAGAATCTGTTTTAATGTCATTTACATGCAGATAATATTGATAGCTTTGCTTGAAAAAAAAGCTAGAGAGTAAAACAAATATTTTAAGTATTTTGTTTTGTAGGCAAGTCTTTAAGTTAGAATAGGAGGGGACCTATTAAAAGTGATATAGTCATACATGAGTTACTACAATAGGGAGCAGCAATTAAAAACACATGGACCATGCAGTACTTGCAGTTATCTAACTGGCATCGCTTTTGCATTATTGAAGCCAAAAAGCAGGGAGGAGTATTGCTATTATCCCATCTGTTGCTGTGAGGAGTCTGCAGATTTTGCTGCTTTTGTGAACAGCTGCAGACATTGCTGTCCCCCCACCCTCCAGTCTGGAGCACCCCAAGGGGAAATTTCAGCAAGGTTCTACTTCATAGCTGCTGTGCCCCCAAATTGCTCTCTAGTCACCACTGAGTAAGCATGAAGAGTAACAGGTGGGTTAACTTACCAGAATGAGATACAGTAGGACTACCAAATAACATAGGAAGGGGAAAAAGAAAAAAAAAAAAAAAAAAGGATGGGGGGAAGGGAGGGATCTGAAAAAGACTTTTCTCAGCACAGGGCTTGCAAAGTTCATGGGACTTTGGAATCTGCTCAGATGTGATGTCCTGTGCGCACAAGCTTATTTCATACTCTGAAGTTATAAGAATACTTGATCAGTGATGCTATGCTTACTTAATGCTGAATACAGCTGAGGGGAACATCAGTCGTCCTAGTAGTGTTTTTTTRACTATAGCCATTACAGTGGTATTTATTTTTGGTGTTCAGTTCTGGCTTTAAAGCACAGGCTGCAACATTTACTCTGTTGAACTCTGCTTTAGGAGAAATTCCCTGAGGCAGCCAATATGTCACTGATAAATACTGACATTAGATTAGATAGCATGTAATTAAAAAYACTTGTCCATTTTTCTTTAGAAAACTCGCATTTGAATCCTTTAAGTAACATCTGCCTTCAGATTGCTGATACGTTTGCAGATTGCATTCTCTGTATTTCTTGACATTCTAAAGGTAGATATAGCTTAAAGAAAAATGATTATTATATATATGAGATGGTATTTTAATAATAGGGAGTTGGCAGTACTAAAAATTGCTTGTTTATTAGGAGCTGTAGCATTGATAAAAATCTTCCACAAACTTACCTGTGCTATCTAGGAGTCTTTTCCAATTGGCACACACACCAAAGCCTTCTTGTTATATGGCGCATGCTGGAATGCCTGGGCTTCTCTATGAAAATTAAATAGAATGAATGCAATATTGTCTAGGTGAAAAATCTCATAGGTTTAGTGAGCCTGAATATCTAGAGCCTGCTGTGACACTTAGATATATACATTCTTGACACAGGTGATTTATGTTAGTTATAAATGTACTAAACTGTGGATTTAGTGGTATTTAGAAACTGTATTAAAGTACTTACCTTATATTTTAGATACGGGTTTTTAATAAGCTGAAAAGGRTTGAGCTGAGCTGTAAGTCATGAGGGCAAACACCACATTCCTTGGCTTTTCGCTGAGGTAGAGAAAACATTCCTCATCCCCTCGGGCAGCAGTCTGGAAGCAGGGGAGCGTCAGCAGTGCCTGCTGCTGCTGAGCAGTGACCCCACTAGCTGATCCACAACAGCACTTACAGGGTTGTTTTATACAAAGCAAATATAGCGCGTATGAGCTGTGTATCAGGCCCAAGCTGCCGAGAGCCAAGAGGAACAACGTTCACACTCACTTTCTCCAGCGTCTGACATCAGCCCAAGCACCTACGAAAAAAGGATTAAAAAAAAAAACCACCACCATTTTTCACTAGCTTAATAGAGCAAGAGGAATTCAGTCACACTAACATCAGTAAGAAATCTCAGACGTAAACAAAGGGCAAGGAAATTGGAAGGTATGGTTATTGACAGCTATCAACTCGTTTCAAAAGAGAAGCTAATCAAGTAGTTTAAGACACACAAAAGATTGCATTTTAAAAGAATGAGATTTCGGTAGATACTGGTGTTAGTATCTAGCTTTTTAAAATGTATATAGAAAATGTTATTTTTTTATATATATTAAACCAACAAACAGAGAATACCATCTGGTTGAAAATAAGCATGGACTTGGCAAGAAACCCCTTTTGTTCTTTAACTGTGTCATTATGGTAAGGGCACTGATCACTGAGTGTTACTATAACATCTGTTTCCATATAATTTGCCCAGAACTAGGTAATCTGGTCTGCTGACAAAGCCTTGTGTAATTGCATCTCAGGTAGTAGGCTAGTGAGCTGAAAACAATATGTTCAGCAACAAGAAGTTAAAGCTTGAGGCTCCTGAGGGGAAAAGGAGGGCCTTCTTAAGAAGTGTAGTTTGTGTTTTAAATACGCCTATTTAAATGAGAGGTGAAATGAAATGAATCCCATCCATTACACTCTTGGCAAAAACAGGATGCTTCCCTTCAGGCATACCAACTAGAAAACAAACAGCTGAGGTGGGGAGCAGTGTGGAAATAATACATATTTTTATAGTGAAATGAAAGCTCAGTGATTTAAATCTCAGTACTAAATTAAATTTCAGAAGCAGACAGAATCAAAGACAATATTAAAGACCTGCAGAGGGCTCAGCTTGTGCTACAGTAAAATATTCTAAATTTTATTTGGCTTTTGTGCTGTCTGTGAATACTGATCCTTCCCCTCTGGTACCAGCTGCTATGTAAAACTACCTTTGGCTATAATCCTACTTTCCTGACAATTTTATGTTGCAGCAGGTGCGATAGACATGAAATGTCTTATTTTCCAGCTGCTGTTGCTCTTTTTAGCCAGCTTTGCAATTTTCCACAGAGCTGGATAAGACAGAATGGAAATAGCAGTCAGAGGAGTAGGGGCCAGACAAACGTGCGTGTCGAGGTGGCCAGTATGGGGCAAAAGAGTGGGGACCCCCTAGGAGGCTAAATGGCCTTTAGTTACAAGTGCTTTTGTGATTGGAAAACATTTTTTAAAAAARTGTTTTTGAGGGGATGTCTTTTACTACTGGACATTTGCTCAAACAATGGAAAAGGCAACAAACGTTCTGTGTTACTGAGCTTGCACACAGGCCGTCTCCTGCCCCAGAGGAGAAGAGCCAGGCTTTCCAGGATGCGGCCAGGGGGTATGGGAGGGAAAGGCCCTCACTTTCCGCCGGAGCTGCGTGTTTCTGCTGTGTTTTGCGCGCTCTGTTTGCGGCTCTGGAAAGGCAGGAGCGGGTTTGGTCGCGGGGGCCGAGGGCGCAGGGCCGCGCGGCAGGACTGCCGCCCCCGGCGCAGGCTGCGGGAGCTGCGAGCACCGCCCGCCCCGCACCGCGGCCGCCCCACGCGCCCCGCGTGAGGGACACGCTCGTGTTTGCCTGGGAGCGTCATAAAAACGTGGGCAGGGACCGCGCCGCGGGTGCTGCGGACGCCGGGGCTGCTCGCCGGGCGCGAGGATGCCAGGCGGGCCCGACGTGAACTGTTTATCTGCCGTCCGGGGACACTGCCCGTTTACCTTCGGGTTTGGCTCTCCTGGGGTTTTTCGTGCCCTCAGGAACGGGCGCTGACCTTTGGACTAAGGACAGTCTGGTGGGAGCCAGCGAGGGAGCGCTCAGATGGGAACGCTGAAACGCCGTGTGAGCTACGGCGTTACAACAACCGCACTGYGGGTCTTAAAAGGGGGAAATGTGTGCTGGTGGAACCTAAGGCAGGTGTCCGCAGGTCTGGGGGGTGAAGGGACGCTGCGGCCGGCGCCCCCGCGCTGTCCACACCGGCACGTTAGCCCCTCCGTCTCCAACGGCTCCTCCGCAACGGCCGGGGGGGCGCTCAGTAAGGCTATTCGCAACCTCCCACTCCTGCTCCGGGCTGTGGCGGCGCCATCCTGCAGGGCCGCTTCCCTTTGTGCCCCGGCCCGGCGCGCTGGGAGGCGGCAACAAAGGCGGCAACAAAGGCGGCCGGAGCGGGGCCGCCGGGGCGGGGATGGCGGGGGCGGGGATGTGGGCCGCCGGGGCCGCGCCCGCCGCCTCGCGCGCCGCTGACAGTTGGGGCCGGCGGCGGGTTTTGAATTTAGTCCCCCGTGCGCAGAGGGGGGCGGCACCCCGCCCGCCGCGCCGTCCCATTGGCCACGCGGCGCCCACGTGGGGCGGGCTGGCGGCGCGGGCCGGCGGCGCTGGGCGGGCGCCGGCCATATTGGATCAGGGCGCGGGGCGGGCAGGGGTAGCTCGGGTGGTGGCTTCGCTTCCCTCGCCTTCTATCTTCCTCCTCCTTCTTCTTCTCCTCCTTCTTCTTCTCCTCCTTCTTCATCCTCTCCTCCCCGGCTCCCGGCGGCAACTCCGGCCGCGCCGCCCGCCTCGTTTACCGGGGGCCGCGGCGCTGCCCTGCGCCTTTATCCCCGCGCGGCGCCGGACGAGCCAATCGGTGGCGGCCGCGGCCGAGGCGCCTCCTCGTTGATTTCCCTCCTTTTTTCTTTTTTCCTTTTTTTTTCCCCGCCGCGCTCCGCGATCGTTTTGTTCCTCTACTTCGCTCTTCATTTTTATTTTTCATTAGCTGTGTTTAAATTTCCCTGTTTTATTCGCGTTTTTCGCGGCCCCGTCGCAGCGGGGCCCCGGATTGAGGAGGCGCGAAGGTCGCCGCCCGCCCGCCCGCTGCCGCTCCCGCTGCCCGCCGCGCGCGGGGCCGTCGCTGCGTGTCCGCGCGTGTCCCCGCCATGGCGGCCGCCACGCCGCTGGGCCCGCGCGGCCGCGGCAGCGCGCCGCTCACGCCGCTGAGCCCCACGCGCATCTCGCGGCTGCAGGAGAAGGAGGAGCTGCGGCAGCTCAACGACCGCCTCGCCGTCTACATCGACAAGGTGCGGAGCCTGGAGACGGAGAACAGCGCGCTGCAGCTGCAGGCCACCGAGCGCGAGGAGGTGCGCGGCCGCGAGCTGAGYGGCCTCAAGGCGCTCTACGAGGCGGAGCTGGCGGACGCGCGCCGGGCGCTGGACGACACGGCGCGGGAGCGCGCCAGGCTCCAGATCGAGCTGGGCAAGATGCGCGCCGAGCACGAGCAGCTGCTGGGCAGGTCAGCGTGCCGCGGGGCCGTCCCCCCCGCACCCCACCCRGGGTGGGACGGGACAGGACGGGCGGGGGTGGGGGACCCGCCGGGCCGCTCCCCCGGGCCCGGCTGTGAATGAATGAGCGAGCGGCAGGGCCGGCCCCGCCGCGCTCCGCCTCGGCCGGCCCCGCCGGGCGGCACCGGCCCGGCCCCCGGCCGGCACCGCCCCGCGCCGCCGAGCGCCGCTCCGGAGGCGCCGCCTCCCCGCCGCTTCCCTTCGGCCCGCCCAGGCCGGCAGGCCTTACCGGCAACCTGCGGGTTACGAGCGAGTGCCCGGAGCGCCCTTCGCCCTCGGGCTGCGCCCTCTAAGGCGCGGCGGGGTGAAAAATGCAGCGTCCGGATGGTTTGTGTAGTGTATTTGGGGGAGGAGAGGGAGAGAAACGGCAAAGCACAAGTGAGCTGGGGYTTGGGGCATGTTGGGGTCTAGGTTTTCTGCTTCGTAAACGTGTTACAAGATTATGATATTGAAGAAGATGTGATCTCATAATAAAAAATACCTGAATATACAGTTAATTAAAGCAAAAAAATCTTTTTTTTTTTTAATTTCATGATACAGGAATGTTATTAAAGGCAGATTTATTATCAGATAACTTCAAATTCACAAGTGGGCGCACAATCTTTGGGTTTGTGCCCTTGACAAAGAACTAATTTGTGCCACTACCTTTCATACCTTGCACAACTGGCTTTTTTTTTTTTCCCTCTCGCAAGTCTTCTGTTACTTGTGTAATTTTCTGTTGCCAAAGAAGAATCAGCCATCTTTTGAATGCTTAGTCAGAACAGCAAAGTTGGCCTAATTTCATTCTTGATATGACAAGTTTTGTCAGTTGGTGGCAAAGTTAAAGGACAACGAACTGTGTTGTTTGTTCTTGCAAAACCTCTTAATTTCAACCTTCAGTTAAATACAGTTTTGATCCTGATTTTGGTAAGCCATATGTAAACTTATATATTGATATCATCAGGCAGATCTTGTATCTTTTGGGTTCTTCACTTTTTTTACTTAAAAAAAAAAAACAAAAAACTTAAGCCATGAGCTTCTAATGAGTATGTCTAACCAGTGAGTTTTTTGGGTTCTTAAGGTGGGTTTTTTTTGGTGCCCCATGAAACTCTTAAGAGATCACTGATAGGAATGAAGGCGTAACTGTAAGTGGATACCAAAAAGACTCCTTGATTTGAAAGGCAAGCCAGGAATTTCCCATCTCTTTCCTGATCATTTCAGGGTAAAGATTTAAATTGTTCAGAAGATGACTAGAGAATATGGGGGATATCTGGGCTTGGAAATAAACGACAATCTGTAGTAGAAGCCGTTGATGCCTCTTCGGTTTCTGCAAATGTAGCTGGGGACAAGGAGTTTCTTCACATTCCTGTTTACAGTTCTCTGTACTTGCCAAAAACGTGCTGAGCGTAAAGATGCTTTTGTGCTGCAACTGTGGCTTCTTACAGTGGCTGAAGTCCTGTTACTCAATAATCTCCATCTATTGATTCCTGTGTTTGAGATTGGCTTTGTGTGCTACAAAGCGAAAATGAGTTTCCAGTCCAGGACTAGAGCKCCTTACAGCTTGCCCTCAGTGCCACTTGAGACTGCTAGGTTAGTTTCTGCTTAAGTCTGTCTGTCGTTGTTTGTTGCTCTTTGGTGGCAGACCTTACTCTGGTATGTAATTTCTTATATTTGGTAAGTAATTTCTTAAAGTTAACCTTGTGTATTTTTAAGACGCATGTATCTTAAGTATCGGAGCTTACACTTGTGGATATCTGATCTGTAATTCTGTTTCCAAAGTCCTAAAGATTGATTCAGAGAACACCTCTGATGGCTTTTTCTTGCAGCTACTAAGGCATATTTTAAAACTAACAAAAACACTTTGTGCAAGTGTGCCTGGGTGTTAAAGATGCTGTTTTGCAATGTGAGTTGAAAGTCTGCTTCCTCATGACACAAATTGCTTGCTAAAACTGAAGTGCACACTGTCCAGTTTGAAACCTGGGTAAATGCGTTRGCTGAGATTTGCCTAATTTATTTCGAGTGTATTGTGGAAGGTGCTCTGGGTTATGTATGAGTTATGTATGATAAGCTTAATCTTGCACTGTCTGCAAGATACCTATCCTGAACACTGGAATGAGATTCATCTCYGCTGTCTGTAGTTGCATGAAGCTGCAGTTGGGCAAGATAGATGAGCTTGTCCAGCCACGTGATGCCATGGAGGAAAACAGTAGTACATGTGCTCACCATCTGCCTCATTGTCTTGCTTCTTCAGTAAACTGGCTTGGATCACTTAAGATGGCAGTGAAGCTGCTCGCTTTTTTCCTGCAGATCTAGTTTTTCCTTTGTTTCACCAAGAATAGAGAAGTGGAAGAACTGATATGTAGGGTGTGGCTGACAGCAGGGCAGGGAAGTGGACTGCGTGGTACTGTGTCTTAGGGGTTTTGGTAGCTGCACGAGAAGAGTCAGAATAGTCTTTTGTAGGTCTTTGGTTTCCTTTTAGAAGCACTGGGGAGAAATGGTGGGCTAAATCACTCTCCCAAACATCCTCTGACYGTGGAAGGGGCATATATGATTAATTATATAGTTGGCTGAAATCTTGCAGAATGAATCCTTGTTGAGCTGTTGTTCCTYTGATGTTTTGAATATTTTTGCAGGTGGTTATTCTTGTTTCTTTGTGTGTGTGTGTAACTCTTCATCCTCTAGTTAATACAGAAGTCTGAGTGATTTTTTTTTTTTTTTGTTCTAATCCATCTTCTAGTTCTTTGACTTTCCACCTAATAGGTGGATGAAACTTAAGCTTCTTGTCACCTTCAAAATTCTGTAAGACTATTCTTACCCTTCTAGCCAAATTAAACTTTAAGGCCTAGTTACCTGTTTGTTGTATTTTCTGTTACCTTCTTATATAGTATGARTTGTTTTTTGAACAGAAGTGTCAGAGTCTTCTTCTGTTCACATTTATAGTATTATACACAGAGCTGCATTTTTTTTTTTCATGCTTGATGTTCCTGTGTGTAATTAACTCCTTGTATACTGTGTTTTTTAGGGAATGCCTCTCATGCAGTGGATGTTGCTATAGCTGATGAAATAAATAGGTTTCTCATGATAGTTGAAATCTTAAAAATAAAAAAAGAAGTGAAACAGTTTTTTAAAACAAAAACAAAACTCCACTCTTAGGAGTGGCTGGGGAGATGATATACATGATGGCAAAATAAAGAGACTTGTGATAGGGAAGAGGAAGATAAGCCGAAGTAAGTTTCTTGTCTCAAGATTATACTGTGGGGGAAAAAAATCCAAGTATCTTTGAGTTAATGGGTATAGAAAATAGAATCATTGGTCAACTCTTGGAAGATGAAGATGGAAAACTCAATTCTTTCCCTCATTGAGCTCATGAGCCACTTATAAACTGTAGTGCTCAACAAGCAACGGTGGTACTGCTAACTAAAAATACAGTCTTGGGAGATCCAAGATGCTAGGGTTTTTTTTGCTTCCATATCACGTATGAAAGAAGTATTTGCATGGTTGCATAGTGAACGAGATTGGGAAACTGATGCAACTGGAAAATGAGCTGTGATGCTGTTTGCCAGGCCTTCCTACAGGTACTGTTGGCTTGAGAGAGGGTGCAGAACAATGACTGGGAGCCACAAGAGGAGGGCCAGCTTGGTGTTTATAGTGGAAGTAGTCATGGTTGGTAGGTAGGCTACCATGAGAGATAGTATTTTTAAGTCAGAGCAACATTAGCTTCAAATTGATGATGGTAAAGTAAAGAATCATGGCCTGAATGAAGACCTAATTGCGAGTACGCTGAATGAAGGCACTCTGGACATCTGAACGTCATTGTTACATAGAAAAAATGTCTGTGCAATGAATTTTCAGTTCTTGGACCTGCCTGTGACTAATCATGATGAAATTAATAGTTTCATTTTACCATGAAAATAGCTGTATCCTTAGCTAGAAACTCTTAAGCATATGAATGCACTTCCTGCAGTAGAGCAGTGTAGCTTTAGGGAGGATTTGAAAATATTACAAGTTTCAAGTTCTTTCAGGAAAGAACTAAGCAGAAGTAGTAAGGAAATGGTGACATTTTGAAACACCTAAAGATACAGGAGTAGAACTTTGATTCAATACATCTCTTCAGCATCCTGCAATCAGGATTAGGTTTTCTCTTATTGGAGAGAGTGTTTTATGCTTTGTTTGCACTAGCTGCTAACTAGTGAGAGTTGTAAAACTTGAAGAAGAATTTTGATCTGTGACCAGAGCAATTAACTTGAGGACAGTTTGCATTGTGCAGCTCGACATAGCTGTGTCACCTGGTAATGACTTATTGAAATGATGGAAGGCCTTTCAGTAAGTCAGGCTGACTGGTACTGTTACATTTCTCTGTCTGCTTAGGTCAGGTTTAAGGATGAATTTCTTCTGATGAATGTCATTATGGGGATATATTTAGGTGTATGACATTAAGATCTCTATCTAGACTTGTCCCAAATTCTGTGTCACATGAGGTGACTGTGCTCTTAAGGAAGTGTCGCCTGGTGTTACGCTAGCTCATTTAGGAAAATCCTTGTTTACTTTGTCTTTGTGACAGGCTGAGATTTCACTGTGGCAGTTTTCCAAAGCTGAAGCACATCTGCTGTCCTCTTAGAAGAGATAATTTTCTTCAAAATTACTTTTGTGGTGTTATATATCGTTAACTGAAGACATGATAAAGGATATAACTGTCATTAACTATAACCAAATGTGGGACAATGCAAAATTTGTAATGCAATTAATTGTGACAAGGTATTATGACAAGTTTGATACAACTTCTTAATATTTAATAAATGATTTCTCTGGCTTTTTTTTTTTGTTTGGTATATTAAGTTGTTCTTCCGTCTCTGTCTTCCTTCTGGGAGTCAATTTCCAATGTAGAATTGAGCGGTAAAATAAATGTGAGTATGGGGTTGATGTCAACCTATGGCATCAGTCATTGGGCATGTGTTTGGTATGGTGCAGTGGTGCAGCTGGTGCACTGTGCAACTGCTCAGAAGAACCCTTTTGTCTTAATGCAAGCAAAGCTGCAACAGCTGCTCCAGGGTTTCCTGTGATGTACATGTGGTTCATAGTAACTCACTAGAGATACTGTTTGGGGAAGCTGATTTAATACCCTTCGAAGCATATTTCAGTCCTGGGGAGTAAAATAAAAAGGCAACCCGCCTCTTTCAGTGAGTTGCTTAATGAGTTGGCCAGTTGACTGATCTGCAGGCAAAGTGGGTCAGGTAGTCTTAACCAAGCAGTGAGTGTCCTGAGCAACTTCTGATTCTGGAACTTCCAATCAGCTGTATATATGATAATTCAGGTAACAAGACACAACTTAAACACTGTAGCTTGTAGTTGTGTAGAGGCTGATTTATTCTCCTTTGGAGCATTTATCTTGGGAATGGCAAGCAAATTAATATGTCTGGAACCTTGTGTTTCAGCCAGACTGAATCTGGAATGTGAAATTAGCTTTTTTATAAGTTAACTGGTCAGACATGTGAACTGTAATAATAAGGGTTAGGTTTACCCTGAGACTGACAATGCTTTCAAATGCCAAGTTGCTGGGGGAAGGAGATGGATTTTACTACATTATTTACTACTATATGGTCTGTGCAGAGCTTTTCCTTTGAAAAGYTTTCCTTTTCTTAAATGCAACTGTGTTTGTGAAATAAATTCTGATAATATAAGTTAAGGCAGAGTGAATATTTTGTCATGAGTTACATGATGTGGGTTAAATTTCCTGAAGGGCAATTTCTTCCTGAGGTAGGGAGAAAATTAAGGGCAAATGGTTGTTTGGTTAAGTCAGGACCTACCTCTACACCATTTAAAAATAAAGTACAATTCCATGGATAAGAAGATACATATGTTTACTGTAAAGTCAAAAGGGGAGGAGGATCTTCTTATTTGAAGGTGTAAATCAGATATTTCTTGCAGTTTGTTTTTTGTTTCTCTCAAGAGGGAGATTATGTGAAAGAGTTTTTGCTAACTTCTGAACATTGCAACGGCTAGGATTTTTTGAAATAGTAGCTTTGGCCTTCTGTGGATGTAAAAAGAAGGAGGAAAACAAAAAGCTAGCTATTGTTRAGAGACCAAAGTTCTCCTGGTAGAAGTTAGTAGCTATGAGTTTAGTATACATTGGGTGTTTGTTTTCATAATGGAAAGTTGTGTTTTTTGTTTTTCCCCTGATCTTTTGCATTTCACATATTCCCTTAGGGTGGATATGACATAGTGAGTTGCTTAGATTTCATCTGTCTTTTAATATGTGAGGTCAGGAGCTGTATTTCTTTTGAAGCATGTTCAGAGGAGTTTTAATTAGGCAACTCATAACAATTTTAATATAGCCCCCATTCTCTGACTTTAGTCAAATTATAGGATGCCTCCATAGCCAAAGGGAAATAGTTTGAGCTGATGTAGCTAGTAATTTAGGGCTGTGGATAGCATATTGATTTTAAATCAGCCTGTTGTTGTCAATCTGTGTTAACATATTCTCACAGTTGCCCAAATTGCAAGGGCTCCATTTTCAACCCCTTGCCTGTTCACATAACTTCAAGTAAGGGATATGGAGAATGTTTTCCTCTGCAGGATGCTTTTCTGGGGGGCCTGCAGTTGGAGCAGCTTGTGTACCTGTGACTGCAGTATACGTGGGATTGAGCTTGTCTGTCTGACCTCAGTGTGTGTGAGGTAGTCTCTGTGTGTTTTGAGTGAACATTCTTAACACTGGTCAAGCAAGGAAGGCATGATGTGGACCATCAGCCTTCCTTCCCAGTAATGGAAAGAGTTGGAAGTAGGAGCCCATGCGGCCAATTCTGTGTTCTTATCAGATACATGGATCCAGGTGCTCTGAACCCTTGTGTCTAAGAAATGCAAGTAAAATATTCAAATAAAATAAATGATGTTGATTGATTACAGTTTCTCCAGGATATACCTGAACAGCAGAAATTGTCATCAGCTATTTTTTAAAATAAAAATAAAATAAAATAAAATAAAATAAAATAAAATAAAATAAAATAAAATAAAAAAAAAAAATATTTTTAAAAAAAGGGCAGTATGCCATTTTGGTGGATGACAGTTGGTATGACAGTTTGGAGATTAGCCAGGGAATGCTAAAACCTTTTACATAAAGGCTGCCATCATGTGGCTGTAATGCAAAATCGTCCAAAAATGTGCTTCCCTTGGACAGATGGTTTTTTAAAGTTTTGTGCAGCATTCTTCCAAGTTAATCGCATTGTTGTATGTGATATTGAAAATATACCTATTAAATTTGAACAGTCTTTTAAAATTGTTTTGATTTGGTAGTCTTACTTTGTCGAGAAACTTTGCTGCTATTTCCTGTCAGTGTAGTATCTTGCTTTCAAAAGCASTATATTTTACTGCTTTAAAAAACTCTCTTTTTAAAAAAATCTTAAAAAGAATCTCCTTTTAAGAATCTTTAATACATTTTTTTTAGTCTCCTGAGTTTAGTGTTGTGAATTCTGATTTTATTTGTTTCTGTAAAGGTAAGTGTGAAAACTGGACAGAAAGCTGATAACTGTTCTCTATTGAGCCTTAGCCTGTCCCTTTGTATGAAATGTTTCTAATTGGATTATAAAATTTAAAGAGTTTTCTCTGTTACAGCCCTAGCCAGATATGGGTGTGTGGATAGYCCAGAGAGAAAAGAATGAACTAAAACACAAGAATGTTTTGTAACATATACTTAAACACAACTTCATATGCGATCTAAAAAATTTAACAGACTTTTTTGTTTTCTGAATATGCTTTTCCTGAGACCTTACATCTGTTTTTGCTAGTAACTTGTAAATAACTTTTTTTTCTGAGTGAATTAACTTCACCTGAAGAGAATGGGTTTGTATAGAAGTCTATTTTATATGTTTTGTTTTCTTTGTCTAAATTTGTGTGTGTTTGTTCTAGGATATGACTCCACTGGACGCTGTTTAACCACTTGAATAGATAGGAAAACTAATGTGAACAATGATTTGAAAAACTTTACTGTCTGTTGCCTTGAAGGCAATGGCACCTACAGCTCTTCACCAGTGCAGTTTCATTAATAGCCCAGACTAATATGTAGACAGAGTTTGGATATTTTGGCTGTGATTACATAATAGTAAAGTTTAATTTATATGACTAGAAGGATTTTGTAAAGCAGTTTGGTAGGCTACAGCTTGTGCTAATGGAGAACAAGCTTAAAAATGCTGAATGGAACTTTTATCAAGAAGTTGGTATGTTAATTGGAAAGGGAATCTAGATGCCAAATCCGCATGACTTCCTGCATGGATGAAAGGAAGTGTGGAAAACTTATTTGCTCCTACCCTATGGGAAGGGTCTTCTAACAGGGAAACTTCCTTTCTATCTTTTATTAGGGTTCTAGTGAAGATGAGGCCTTTCACAGTGATTATTGAAAAAGATAAAAGAAGGTGTCTTTAATTACCAATAAACACAGTTTCCTTCAGCTTTATGTCTTCGTATTAAAAATCCTTTGACACGCTAAATGTTTTCTTTAGATTAGACTTGCTGTCGTACAGACAAGTATCATGCTGCTGTTGTATGGGATAAGGAAGCAGAACTAAGCAGTTTTTTTGAAGTGAATTCAACCAAGGCAAAATGCTTTTGTTAGGTGATTCAAGCTTTAAGATTCAGAATATACTTTGACTGCTTGGGGGCATTTCTAGACTTTCTTAATTGCTTTCTCTGGCTTATTCTAGTTATGCAAAAAAGGAATCTGATCTTAATGGAGCCCAAGTCAAGATTCGAGAGTTTGAAGCAGCTCTCAACTCTAAAGAAGCTTCACTGGCTACAGCTCTTGGGGATAAGAAAAGCCTAGAGGGAGATCTTGAGGATTTAAGAGATCAGATTGCACAGGTGAGAAGAAATGGTCCAGTATCAAGCTTTTGCCAACAAGTGACATATATGTGGTATATCCATGGTAAGAGCTACATTTCATTCTGTGTTTCATTTTCTGATAAAATGCAACTTCATAGGCAGAAAAAARGGAGCAGGGGCAAGTAAACCATTGATTTGGTCAGTACTAGAAATAAATTATGTCTCACTGTCAGAAGTGAAAGAAGTCAGCAGGTACCACCTGGGTTCGATGCTGTTCAGTTGGCCTCCTAATGATGTGAGTGGTAAAACAGCACATCTTAAAATTGCAGATTCTATGAAACTTCATGGGATTGCACTGTAAAAAGCAGAAGAGCATATCCTTCTTCATCATCTGGAATTCTAATATAGCAGGGAGAAAAGTATTGTGCTAGTTCTATAAACCCTTGGCAATATTTGATTTGTAGTCCTCAATGGCATTAGGCAATAGCACCATATGTCTGAAACCCATACAATGGTATTTGTCAAGTAGAATAACTGAAGATTTGTGTGAAAAGATTGTAACTGACATTCAGATGATAGCTGTATGCTGCATATAGAATTATCTTGCATAAGTAACTACTAAAAGAAAAAACAATACAAAGTGTCATCAAGTTTTATGTTTGTCTAGTTAAGGCTTAACTTGCAGCTGTCTGCCACCTATCACTGAGATCCTCGTGTCATGTGACTTCTGCTCCATATTCTTTGTTGTGCTGATTCCTTTTTTTTTTTTTTAAGCTTGAAATTTCTTTAGGTGCAGCCAAGAGTCAGCTTGCAGATGAAACTTTACTGAAGGTGGACCTTGAAAATCGTTGTCAGAGCCTCATTGAGGACTTGGAATTCCGTAAAAATATGTATGAGGAGGTAAAGTGATTCAGTGTCAAGAATTCAGTTTTAAAGGGAAAAAAGTGGAGGGAATAATGTAGGTTGGAAAGGACTTTAGAAACTGAACCCCTAATCAAAGCAGGGTTTGCTTCCATTCTAGCTGGGAAGTTCCCAATTTTCTATTGCAGAAAAGTAACACGTGAACTTAAGTTTTAATAGTGTTATGTACCATATTCTGCATTAAGTTCTTTCTCTTGTGTCATGTACATTTCTTTTCATAGTAATGAAAAGCAAACTATTTTTTTTTTTTTGCTAGAAGTGTCTACTGGAGATGTGAGATGGCATGAAAACAGGTGCTATTAACTTTTTAAAATTTTGTTTGTTTCATAAATGTATCAAAATAGAAGCAGGAGTGTTCTAGGGAACAATTAGAGAAATGGCCATAACTTCCAGTCTTTAACTACTGTTAATTCTTTTTAGTAGAAACACTACCAAACATAAACTACTCTAATACTTATCTGCAAAGCTAGCTAAAAGATGTGTTGCTTGTTGAAGAAAATAAATTGCTCTTGACTGATAGTGTTCTAAAATTTGTTCCATCTAATACTTACTGAAGATTGTTTCTCTTTTTTCCTTAGGAAATTAATGAAACAAGAAGAAAACATGAAACTCGTCTGGTTGAAGTTGATTCTGGGCGTCAAATTGAGTATGAACACAAACTTGCTCAAGCACTTCATGAAATAAGGGAGCAGCATGATGCACAAGTGAAACTATACAAAGAAGAGCTGGAACAGACTTACCATGCCAAAGTGAGAACATGTTATCATACAGCTTTCTGAAAGATCTAATTGTTTCACAGAAGCCACCTTTGTGGATTAATTTAAAATTACTCTGCATTTGAATATGAACTTGTATTTTCAGGCTTTTTTTGAGGAGCTGGATTGCACCTCAGAAAGGGCAGCAGTATAACTACTGAATTAGGGTGATGACTTACCTAAAAGTGAACTGACTGTGGAAAAAGTGATTAATGCTAGGCCTACTGTGAATTGAAAATTGAGCTTTTTTTTGTAATACTGTGCAGCTATGAGTATCTGAAATTAGTACTGTTCATTGTCTTTTGCCTAGAAAAAAYACACTATATTTACTTCAAAAGTAACAAACATCAGTTACTGGACATAATTCAAAGTGAAAGAGTTCATTTGTTTACTGTAAATGTGGTGTATTAACGCAGAGTTGATCCTAATTAGATATTTTGCATAAAGCTTGCTTCATGAAAGAGAAAAACAGTCTGAAAAAAACGGCTTTCTGGGTATTCTGACCCTATATGCAACTGTGTTAGGCAGAGGCTTTACCCCACACCCTATACTTTTCATGCACTTAGAGTGAAAACACTTTTTTTTAAACTGAAATCAGTTATACTTTGTAATTTCCTTCCTCTTTTATGATTCAGCATTTCTCGTAAGAATAATCCTGGTGTCTCAACGGAACCTGGTTTCTGTGGCTATATTTCTCACAGTTAGTAACTTTGGAGACAAGATGGAGTCTTAGAGCAGATAAAAGTTAGTATAAACACAATTTGTTAGTGTAGGTTTTAGTGATAAATTTTAGTCTTAGTAATGTGCAGTTGCCTGTCTTTGTGGCTTCAGTTTGAGTTGGAAGACCTAGAGGAGAGAGAATGACTAAAAGTAAGGTCTAGTCAAAAATACTTGGTTTAGACTTTCTGTATTTACTAATTTAAAAAAAAAAAAACCTTCATTAAGCTTTTTTCATTTCCTTACATACCACTTAAATACCCTTAGGGGGTATGTCCACCTTCAAATTTCGCATAATTTAATCTGAGGCACTAAATTCAATAATTAGTCTGTAGTGTTGCCTAAGTACATGTACTGTTACTGAGCAGCAGTGTTGTAGCTAGTTAAACTGAATGTCCGCTTTTTGTTTGCATTTAACAGATAAAATTGAGTCTGTAGTAGTGATAGAATGAAGTGGTGACTCAGGGCACCAATACTGTAATCTTAAGTCATATTGGCAATATACTTAAATTGGCTTGAAAACTAGCATTAATCTACTGTTTTTTTAAGGAACTGATAGCTGCAATTTAACAGCTATTCAAGTATATTAAAAAAAAAAAAGTGCTGTAGTATTTGACAATATAAATATTGGCTAACAGAAACACTGAATTCAGTAATTCAACTTGAATAAAGCCTGCAAGGGAAACCTTAACAAGCATCTTATCCTAGAGTAAGTACTCAAGAGGGTTGTGGTATCGGTTGGCTTAATCCAGAATGGTAATAGAGATACCATATTTAATCCCCTAAAAAAGAGAGATGTTTCATTGTGTTACAGCTGCAGAGAGGAACTTTGTGGCTTGCTGCTCTGTGTGGTTTTGTTTGGTAACTCATTTTTCTTTTAATAAAAGATGTTTTGAAACTGGTGTCTTAATATGATTTACTGCAGCTTGAGAATGCTAGACTGTCCTCCCAAATGAGCACTTCTACAGCCAATTCAGTAAGAGAAGAACTGACAGAAAGTCGCATGCGTATTGAAAATCTGTCTTCCCAGCTTGCAAGCCTTCAGAGAGAGGTAATGAATTATTTGTTACTCTTCAGTCTTGTTAATTAGAGTTATTGATTGTTAAGATTAAGACTTTTCTTTCCCCAGCTTGTTAGTATATTCTGTTTCATAGCATTGTGTTCGTCTTCTATTTTACTGTTCTGTAAACTTCCAAATTCCTTAATTTCTTTTCAATAAAGTTGAACAGTTTTGTGTAATATCCTGGAACTGCAGATATCTGAAAGCTAGTACTGTTCCTTAGTGGGTTTTTTAGGCAGAAGCTGTCTTTATTTTAAAAGTAACAAAGATCAATTACTGGACAAAAATGGAGTGAAACTATTTCTTCTACGTCTGTTCTGATATTGCTCTAAATATCACGACAGTCTGTCCTCTTGAGTTAGTGCTGATCTTGTAGATGTTAGTTTTGAGTCAGCCTCAAATASTTTGTAGACTGTAGCCTGGACTTCAGGCTTTGTCTCATCAAGTTCAGTTGAAAGTGATTACTTGTTGAAAGTGAATGGCAGTATGATGTTTTAGAAAGATCTTAATTGTTTTAAGAAATAGTGAAATGCTGTTTCATTTGAAAATCTTAAGCTGCAGGAAAAAAAATATATATCCTAAAGTTAGACAAGAATTTAGTCTCAATGTGTTAGGTTCTCTAGAAACCAAACAAAAATCTTGCCTTATTTTCTAGGTGGATGAGGCGTTCGGCTTTATTAATTTTTTTTCTCTCTCTCTCACTTTGAACAGTTTAGCTCTATCGTACTTCACAGAATCACAGGGTGGTTGAGGTTGGAAGGGACCTCTAGAGAGCATCCTGTCCAAGCCCCCACTCCCACCAGGGACACCCAGAGCACAGGGTGGCATCCAGGCGGGTTTGGAAGATCTCCAGAGAAGGAGACTCCACAGCCTCTCTSGGCAGCCTGTGCCAGGGCTCTGTCACCCTCACAGGAAAGAAGTTCTTCCTCACATGGACATGGAGCAGCCTGTGTTTCAATTTATACCCATTAAGTCTTGTCCTTTAAACAACTTAGCTCTACTCTGTAGTAAATTGAGCCTGTGGAATGTAGTTAGATAAGTGTTCTATTGCCTTCTCGGGAGTGAGAGCAAGGTTCGGACCACTTGCTTCTGAATCTGCAGAGTGATTTGTTGTAATTGTGTGATTCAGAGCTATCAAAATCAGCCTTTGACAGTTGACACTAATTATCTACAAAAAAAAAAAAATCCATTTTGCTGCTATGCTGTCTTGTAGCATGAATGACATCAGCTTAAAACTACCAAAAAGCTGGATTCCTCTCTGTTTACTAGCACTAACTTTAACTAGCTTTATTGTCCTGAAAGAAGGCAACTCTCTTCTCATGGATGATGGATTGATTTGAGTTACCAGCACTGAGGTCTTTATTGACTTTCAGTGGGATTTTTTCATGTGGCCTTTCAAACTCCTCTTCTTCAGCTCTTTATCTGATTCAACAACTAGTAAAGCTGGTACTCTACCTCAGTCTTTGAAGCTCCCCATTTACCCTGTGTCTAGACTGTGGTGACTTCCTGAATGGAGTACCTGGCCAAAAAACTTGGTGGCTTAACCAGACAAAATGATTCTGGGTGGGGCACTGATTCTGTGTCTATCCTTTAATTAAAATACAACAAGAAACTGCTAAGCAGAAGAAAAAAATACTCAGGGACAAGTAAACCTTCAAGGTCAGATCACTTGGATAATTCTTAATAGGCATGCCATTCTCTATGTACAGTACATACATACTGACTGTTGTGATTTTTTTTTTTGAAGTATATGAGAAAGTAGCTTTCATCATGGACTACCATTTCATCATGGCTACCACTGTATTTTTAGCAAGCCTTGAAGACTTAATAGGCAGACAGTCATTCAGTGAGAATAATCCTTATTCCTTCAGAGTTGTCTTCCAGTAGAACTTGGAATCTGCAGCAGCAGACTGAAACAAATGACAAAAATTCGGAAGCTAAAGAGAAATTATTTAYTGTAGGCTCTGAATTTTTGAGCTGAGTTTTCATTCTGCCTTCTCCCCAAAATGTCTTAAACACAGCCTGACTTGACTTGTAAGCTTCATGGGGAGTTTTTGTTTGTTTGCTTTATTTTTGATTTTTTTTGAMCGAGTAACATCAATTGGAGCAGTGKTTCTTCAGAGTTTGATTAAGCCGCAGCTAGTTTGTCTGCCAAAGTACTGCATGGGCCTTTGCTTGAGTATGATACATGCAAGTTTCATTGAGGCAAAATACATTATGTTTGTAGAAGATGAGGTGGAGAATAGGAAATTAAAGGGAGGGGTGAATTTAGAAAGTGATGAGGAGGTGCCGTAATTTTCTTCTTGGATTCTAGGATGTCTGAATAGCAAAACATTTGAAGGTATAAGTGAACCTTTTTTGGCATCACTGATGTGTCTTTCAATGTTTTTATTCTTTTAGTCTAGAGCATGGCAAGATAGAATGCAAGAGCTTGAGGACACCTTGGCTAAGGAGAGGGAGAACTGTCGCAGAATGCTCTCTGACAAGGAGAGGGAAATGGCAGAGATAAGAGATCAGATGCAGCAGCAGTTGAATGACTACGAACAACTTCTGGATGTTAAACTGGCCTTGGATATGGAAATCAACGCATACCGGAAATTGCTGGAGGGTGAAGAAGAGAGGTATGAAAGAATGCAGCGATRAATGCTGATACTGTCGTGTGTATTTCTCCTCCAATTTTCTGTTAGAAGAAAGTTCTTGCTGCAAGTAGCAATTTGGTTCTTTGTTGCCTCTATGTCCGAGGCACATATTTGCCCCTCTTCATTTGTCACATAAGACTTCCAAGTTGCCCATGAAAACAATGTGCTCGAGTATCAGACTACCAGCTTTCTGGCAGAACAGACTTCCTTCTCTCTCCTCCCTGCCCACCCCCCGCTTCCCCCAATAAGATTTATCCCTGGAGACTTAATGATTTGTCACTTGTTTGTCTGTGTGGTCCTGGTTTTAATGTTCTCTTTCAAAGTAATTAGAAAGTTACTTAGTTGTCAACCAGTTTCCTTTAAAGGTAGGAGGGGAAAAAAGTAATAAAATAATGACCTTTATATTTACGCTACTTGTGACATGATAGCTTCGTCTTGTGTGTGTGGCTTCAGGATTCCCCAATACTGAGGACTTCTGTTTTGTAGGTCGCAACTGTCATATGAAGTATTTTGATGCATCAGTGTTTCTGAACTAGGTCCTACTAATCTGTGCTGAGTCCTCCTAAGAATGAGCTGAAACTGCAAAAGTTGCTGTGCCGTTTGATTTTTATACAAGTTTCCTGCAATAGTTTCGGTCCTTTACTTACTCAATTAGACCAGGGATAGAATCTTTAATGAGTGCTATAGATATTTAGATATTTGTATAATCTTAATATCGTAGAGCATCACAATTCCATACTTCCAAAGTATTTCTATTTCTCAGCAATTTAAAAACCTTTTTTTTYCCCTGAAATGGATAGGGAGGGGAGGACTAAAAAGTTACAGTATTCCTCTGTCTTTAGATGAAAAGCTTGGTTATACCAGGCTATCCTTATGGGAAAAGAGAGAGAGAGAAGGGATAAATGAAGTAGAAAAATGTAAAATCTAGAAGTACAAGCTGAGCAATTTGTTTCCTTTCTCTATTCAGATTGAAACTTTCCCCTAGTCCATCTTCTCGAGTGACAGTTTCAAGGGCTTCATCAAGCCGCAGTGTACGTACAACCAGAGGAAAGAGGAAGAGGATCGATGTGGAAGAATCCGAAGCCAGCAGTAGTGTCAGCATCTCCCATTCAGCTTCCGCCACAGGAAATGTCTCTATTGAAGAGATAGATGTTGATGGGAAGTTCATCCGTTTGAAGAACACTTCTGAGCAGGTTTGAAAGTGAACACATGGTGCAACTTTTCACTGGTTTATTGGAATTTGGAGACAGCCTTTCCACCATCTGAGGATTAATGTTGATAACCTGGATTCATGTTTATACAGCTAAAACATTGTATAAAAGTGGCAGCACTGAGTTTCTGAGTTGGTGTATGCCAAAGTGCTTTCAAACAGCTTTTTGGGTTGATGCTGACTACTTCCAGATGGTTTTTAATGCTCTTCATGGCAAAATTTAATGTTTAGCTTTCAGACCCACTGGAGTACTAAAGCACTCTTCGGGAGTTGTGTCTTGCAAGTAGTCTGTCTTAACACTCAGTTACAGAAACAGTGAAGCAGACATAGGCTACTGTGGAAGTCTTTTTCAGAAGCTTTTTCTCTGCCTAAAAAGGGCGGGGAAGAAAAGCACCCTAGATGAAGAATTAAGGTCAACATTTAATTGCCACATTTTTCCTATTTGTGAATAGTTTCTCCAAATGGTAGTTTTTTCTTGGATGCGTAAATAGTGTGGTTTTGTTTCTTTGTTTTTCTTAAAGAGCCTTCAAGCCCATGCCATCTTTCTACAGGCTAGTTACATTATTTCTTTCTAGATAGCATCTAGTTCCTCTGCCAGGTAACTCTGAACAGAGTTTTTCTGAATTGCTTGGAGTTTGTCTTGAGGAGGAAGGGTATGTTGCATCTTTACTCATCAGAGATATTTCATATGAGTAGTAGTCAGAATGTTTTTCTGGGTTTTTTTTTTCCTTTTTTTTTCTGAGAAGAGAAAAATCTATGTGTTCAGTATTTTTTTCTTCAAGATGTTACTTATAATTTCTCTACAGTGCTTCTGTGCTGTATATAGATAGTTCTAAAAATCATCACAAGGTGGAGCTGGAGACTGAGCACTAGAATTTCTTAAATATCTTTGGGAGAAGAGGAAATTGTGCATCTTTCTCAGTCAGCCATCAGAATAATAAGACCTAAATTCTTACATCCTCAGTTCCATAAAAGAAATGAGTAATTCTTGTCATGACCTGTGCTGTCTACAACAAAACTGTGTTGGTAATGCATACTTTGCATTCTTTGCTTTCAGTGACACACGAACTTTGTGTCATGTAGACAGATTCATTAGCTTTGCTTAAAAGGAGCCCCTTTTGATGTTTTAAATGACAAAAATTGGTCGAGTTCTAAATATGCCAGTTCATTTCATCAAAAGAGAGGCAAACTCCTGCAGATGGCAATACTTTGTCACAGGTGGCCTAATTGCCTATTCAAGGTAAAACTTGTCCTCTTGAAGTGTTTGCTTGCTGAATGGAAGAAACTTTGGCAAGCTGTACTAATGTAGACGACTATAATTTTAAGATATTTGAAATCTGACAAATTAAGCCTACTTCYAGCGAGTCAGGACCTATCAGTTAATCCCTTTGGAGTTTTTCACTTGTTTTCCCTTTTCCTTGTGTTACATAGGGTTTTGTTACATAGGGTTTGTTTCTTGTGTTACTGTCCGAGCTGTGGTGAGCGTGCCAGGAGCTTGTTTACTGTCAAGAGTCCTGGGTAGTTCTGGGTTAAGATGGTTGGGAAAGTGTCCAAAGTTGAGCAGCTGTCTGTTGTTCAGTGCYGTAAGAGAGGCTCAAAGTGTTTAACAGAGCAATATATAGAGAAAAAAAATAAGTAAATTCAACTTTTAGTGAAAGTGTATTTTGTTGCAGTGGAATGTCACCACCTATTAAGATAAATAAGTTTGTTTTAGATATTTTAAATGTCTTTTAGATCCCAGAGGCAACTTCCCTCATGACTGAAAAATGTTTGGGAGTGGGCAGGGGGAAGAGATACCTAAAAAAGATGGTAATATCTAGATTATATATTTTTTACATATAGATGTAAGAATATAATAAAAATTATTTGCAAGAGCAAATATGTACATATGTATGTACACATTTATATGTACATAAAGACTGTTTGCAGCACATATTTATGTTCATATCTGATGAACCAATCTATGACAAAATTCTGCTGTATATCAGAAACATTGGTTAAAACCTGTTGAAAAATATTCATCTTTAATTGGAAGTGAAGGTAAGATCAAACTAAAAAATAGATACTGACATGCTGAAGATAAAGTGGTAGTAAATGATTTTTACTGAAACTTCATGTATATTGTATGATTTTACTGAAAAAAGCACATAAATGTAATGGAAGATGATGGCTGGTGAAAACTGATTTGGTTTGGTTTGGTTTTCCATTAGGATCAACCTATGGGAGGTTGGGAGATGATCAAAAAAATAGGAGACACTTCTGCTACTTACAAATATACCTCAAGATACGTACTAAAAGCAGGACAGACCGTTACAGTAAGTTTCAGTTATTTGTGTGAGACAGGCTTTAGAACAGTTTGTGTAAATAAGAACCATGCTTTTTAGTTTTATCCTTTTCATGTCAGTATACTGAAAATAAGCTCTTATGTTGTATTGAAACTCTTATTTTGTATCTAAGCCATTTTTATCAGTTGCTGGGAGGAATAATTTCTTGTTGCAGAGCTGCATTTTTCAGAAACATTCTTTCTGTATGGAGCGGTAGTTTTCACTGCAGAGATATACATATATACAAAAGTTCATCTGCTTGCACTAAAGAATAGGAGACTCTTTTAATGTTAAAAAATCACTTTAAATGGCTAGGCAGAGACCTTTTTTTCCTTAAAGGGGCAAAATTCACCATTTATTTAAATGAAATGTGCTAACTCATTAGAAAACATGAAAATGTTTTGTGTAAAGTAGTGTTTACATGTATTTTTGTCTTACCAGATCTGGGCTGCAAATGCAGGAGTAATTGCTAGCCCTCCCACTGACCTCATCTGGAAGAATCAGAATTCTTGGGGCACTGGTGAAGATGTGAAAGTTGTTCTGAAAAATTCTCAGGGAGAGGTAAGATAACTCAGTTGTATTTAAATTTGTACTGTTTTGCCATCTCATTGTCTCCCCCATTAAAGGTGAAGCAGAACCATTGTCAGAACTTTGAATATGATTTAAAGTTGGCTTCCCAGGCAGAGTAGTCTTGCGTTGTTTACTCAGGTGTTTTTTCCTTTTTGCTTTGTAACTAAGTATACTTTGTCCTGTCTTCAGAAACTTAACTGTAATTTAGGGCTGCAGTACTTTGAAGCTTGTGATTTTTTTTTTTTTTACTTTTCCTCTTACACTGACTATAAGTAGTAAAAGAATGATTTGTTTAGATATTTTCTTCATGCCGTGAATAGGACTGTGTTTTTAAAGTATGCTTTGAGTGAGGTGCTTCTATGCTTTTCAGTGATTCTTCTGTTTCATAAGTTGGGTTTCATTTAAACTCTATTTGTAGGGCATGGGAGAAATTGCAATGAAATTTCTCTCAAGAAAGAGGCATTAACTGTATAAATGCTGGTAAGGTGCATGTTCTGAGTTAGGCCAAGTAGATCAGTTGCTGTGATATTTAGCAATTGAAATAAGTAGTTCAATATGAAACATCTGAAATAAAGTTAAAATAAGCTTGAATGGTAGTTGTTAAAAGGATTCCTTTTAACTATTAAAATAGATTTATAACTAAAGAGTTATGAATCCTAGTCATGCATGGTTGTTCATAGGCTAAATCAGTTTGGGTAGCTTTCCAAACAGTTAGAACTCCCTTCTTTTGAAATGTAAGGGGATTAATGCCATATCACCAGAACTGTCAAGTCTTAAATTTATCTCTGTTATAGGAGGTTGCTCAGAGAAGCACTGTCTTTAAGACAACTTTACGTGAAGGTGAAGATGATGAAGCTGAGGAAGAAGAAGCAGTTGAAGCTGTGGAAGAGGAAGACCTCCACCAGCAGGTGTTGTGTTAAATATAAAATTTTGACCGTGAAATTGGCCTTTCTAAAAGAAACTAAATGTAACAAACAAGTTCCTGTAATGCAAAATTCAGGTTTCTTACTTTGGCTAAAACTTTGTTACATTTCAGTTAATATGTATTTTAACAAGTGAATTATGCAAAATAACATAAGTCACTACTTAAGCATCACATATTTACACAGGCAAAAAATGGAGGGAGTTGAGTCCTTTGGAAAGGACAGATTTTGCTACCATATTTTTTAGTTTTTAACTGAATCGTAGCTTTGKGGAATTTAATATAGTCGAGGAAGAGGATGTTTGCAGTTATGCAGAAGTATAGAAGTGTTTCCAGCTACTCTTCTGATTTCTGGGATTGTGTAGCTAATGTGCACGTCTGTATATTGGTACTCATCTTCCATTCCCTCTTATGGAAGAGGATATCTGACTTACTGCAGATTACAGATGGTATTACAGCTTTTGTGCAAGCTGACTTTTGAGAACACTAGGCCATACATATAACTACCTGTATTAAAAATGTTCAGTATGTTATTTGGCGCTGCTAACCCCCTTAATTCTTTCTATTTGTAACAGGGAGAGCAAAGGGCATCTAACAGAAGCTGTGCGATCATGTAAACTCCTCCAGTCAGTAACTTCCTCAAATTATGGTAATCTTTACCCACAGAACAGAGCCTTCTCAGAAGCACAACATATTTTTATATTCCTTTATGTGAATTTTTAAGCTGCGAGTCTGATAGCCTTAATTTCCTTTGTCTCTGTAAAGGAAGTTTTGTAAAAGAAATCGTATCTGTAACTTTCTTGCAAGATGTGAATTATTGAAACTGAACTATGTACTGCTTGATAAATGACATCTCCCTACACACAATTTTTATGACAGTCTTTTTTAAACCTCATTAGAAGGGGAACATGCCACTGTGTTTTAAGTTGTGGTGGTTTTTGTTTTTGTTTTTAAGATTACACCACTTAGACTAGCCATCTGCTGTTGACCTTTTTATATTTAGGTGCTGTTGGGAAAGGGGAAGACATTTTCAATACTATGAACTTTTTTGTACTGAAGAGCTTTTTCTTTTTTTCTTTTTTTTTCTACAACGTGATCAAGGTTGCAAATTTTTTTTATAGAAAAGAATGGCTTGTTCAAAAAGAACAGAACRTAGCCCAGTTGATCATGTAAGTACTCGGAGGATGAAGGATGCAGCAAAACATGTTTTTATTGGTACTTTCTTATTTACTTAGATTTCTTACTGAGAAAGGGGATTCATGTTAAATGCGTTAGTTGTGTTTTTAAGGTAGTGTAACCAGCTTAAATTTCCTTATGTGTTATTAACAAATAAAATGCTGTTTTGATATGGATTGTCCTGTTTGTTTATAACTTGTGAGAGCGCAAAAATATTTCTTTTAGAAATCTAGTCCAGATTTATGTGGAATACAACTGAGATGAAAATTGAATGATGAGTGCTGATAATTTAGAATCTGGAGAAGAATCTCTGTAAATGAGTTGATGACACTTGGCATAAAAAGGTTTCTCTTAAGAGTGTTGGTGATTTACCTTGATGTGTGGAAAATGAGCTCTTTAGAGCATTATCTGATTTTTCTGTCCTGCATAACTTTCTGCATTGCTTTTTCTTGCACATTAGTTCTTATTCTCCTGGTTCCTGTTACCAACACAAGTAGCAGGTTGAGCCATTTGAGCAGTGTCCAGTAGAACTCTAGAAATGCTATGCGTATACCTCCAAACTAAGGAGAAGGAAACTTTCTTATATAAAAGACGTTCTTTTCTTTTTCTAGATGTTCTTTTCTTTTTTTGTACCTATCTCTTAACTTAGGCAGTTTTCCATTCTGACTACCTACCTGTGGCATTAAGATTAGTACTAGCACAAGGTGAAGGAGTTGGTATAATGCTATGTGGATGGAACAAGGATTAGTRGGATTTCTGCTTCTGGCTTTATGATGGATTAAATAACTGCATTAAACCACAGTGTGACACATGATTCATTTTCTTATATTATTTGTCTGTGTAGTTTAAATGTCTTTAAGTATCAGCTTCTGTATGCTAATATGCTTTGAGTTTTTCCTAAGGTTAATAGCTTTCTCTTAGTTGTGATCTCAGATATATATAGCATACCCATCTAAACGGAGCACTCTTCCTTATATGTTCTTGTCAGAAACTGTTAATTCTGTTCCTTGTTTCTTGTTGTTAAAACTAATGGCAGAAGCTAGCAACTTTTTCCAGTAAAGGCATGACTGAGCCTATGAAGACTGTCATCACTGACTGGAAGGGACTATTCTGCTTGTAGCCATTACTTGCAGACTTTCGGTAAATCAGTACTCTTGTGATGGGTGCTGGAGGGAAAAATGCTTATTTTAGAGAGATGGTCCTGCTGTTATAAATATTTCTGTAAATAGCATCAGTTGTTAGTAATTACAGTTGACTCTTCTGTTCTGTGTGCTGCTAATCCTTAGGGTGAAGCATTCTACCACAAGATGGAGATCTCGCTATTAGAGTGTTTCTCTTCAAGAATGTCCCGCATTTTCTCTCAAGTTCCATAATAACTCTTGGAAGTTTCAGCTGCTTAGAAATTTTTCCGTTCAATTTTCTTCTTCCCATACCAAAGTCCAGAAGTGTGTTTTAATTACGGCAGGGTAATGTGCATTGCCATTGTATGCAGCAAATGTAAATTTTATTTTTGTGGGAAAACTTGCCTACTCGCACACAACATCTGTAGGAAATCTTCTTTCTCCAAGATCAGAATTCACAATTCAAAATAGACTATTCCAGATGTCACCATTACTGCCTTTACACACACACGTGCACGTGTGCGCGCACACACACACACACACACACACATATATATACTGCCTTCTGGGAGAGAAAAAGCAGAATGGTGGATTTGGTAAAGGAATCTGATCACTGGAAAATGAGCTAATAACCTGTACTTAGATGTTATGTAAAATGTTTCTTTGCTGTTTTCTGAAGATGGTTATTCAGATAATGAGCCAGGGAAGAAGCAAGCAGTGTGTTAGTTAACTCTATAGGCTCATTCAGCTTGTGATGAAAGTTTCAGTGAGGCTTCTTACTACTTGTATTGTATTGGTCAGTGGAAGCTTGAGTCAGGGTCTGTTCACAGCAAACCTTTACAGTGCATCCTCTGATTACATGGGGCAAGTTGATTAATCAGTTGCAGTGTGATCGTTTGCAGCTCTGTGCTGCTAGTTCCCTCATGTCTCTGACCTTCCTCCTCCAACTACATTTACCTGCCCAAGCAGACAGCAAAAGATAGAGATATTAATAGCTGACTATATGCAAATATCTGTCCTGTTCAATAGGTGTTAATGAATAATTTGTCTAGTTCTGTAAAAGGAAGAGTGGTGTTTTAATACTAGCCTTAATCTTCAGGATTTTTTTCGAATATTTTAGCAGAATATAGTTTTGAATAACTAGTTAAGAGTGTTTTGAGAGTGGAAAAGGTGCTCTGCAAGAAACTGCAAATGTAGGTACCCATGCGTTTTATATTCCTACCATCCTGCAAGTGGCTTGGTACTTTTTCAATTTTGTAGGACTCTTTCTTATTACTGCCTTTGAAAAACAGAGTGATTAGAAATATGTTGGGAGGGAGGAAAGCAGTGGGCAGGGGAGGTTGCCATCAATTCTGTCACGTAGTACAAATGCTGCAGGCTTGCTTGCTCCAAGGGTCTGTTAGGTGCTTAAAGCTACAACTCAGTGATACATTTTGCAAATCCTAATACTCTTTAAAGGTCTTTAGAATGCTTTTTAATGCCATGAACCAGTATTTTCAATAAAATAAACAATACTCCATTCTGCCTGTAGAGAAAACATTTGCTTAATTAAGCAGCTCTGTTAAGTAGAGCTTGTTCTCATAAACAGTAACAGAGGAGGAGTTTAATTATTAATGGTAATCTTTTAAAAACTTTCATTTGAAYGGGAAGGTTTTAAACTATTGAACACTTGTGCATATCTTTTCTATCTTACTCTGGTTGCAGCTCTCTGGGCACCTTTGTGGCATCAAGGCCAGTTATGTGTGTGCGCCATGGCTCTATTCATGTACCAACCACCCTGTGTCTTGAACCACTCTGTGTGATTTTCTATTATCCAATTGGTGTAAAACTTTTTAATAAACAGAATCTAAGTGATAGTTTGGAATCTGCATCTGACAGTTATATAGTGGAGCGGAGAAGCCTGAGGGCTGTTCTTACTACTCATACAGTGACCTCCTTTTTCTCTGAAAATTTTCTGTTCACCAACACTCTTTATCAAACACCACAGTTTTACCCTTGCTTGAATTTTTCTTGCTTGTTGTTTTAGATGATGCAATAGACTGAGCTATGAGGGAAAAAAGGATGTGTAAATGTTAAATTTGTCTTCATTTTGTGTTGCTCATGTCATTAATACTGAGTTATAAGGGTCTCTGTGTGGCCAACCCTGTGCATGTAGGGTGGCAATCTTTACCATTAGCAGGATGTGAAAGTGGGAACAGAGTTGTATCACTTCTGCTGCTTCTCAGATTTTTTCGTTTTCTTTCTTTAGGATTTTCAGTTCCAGATATTGCCTGCTACCTTTCTCTAGCATTTCTCATGGAAAAAGACCATGTCAATATGTCAAGACCAGATGTATGAAAAGAAGGAAGAATGAAAGACTGAGTTTAAAAAAAAAATCTCCCATCTTTTCATTAGTTAACTTATTTCTGCTTAACTGGGAAATCTTTAAGGGCAGGGAACAAAGGTCTCATTGTCCTGCTAGGAGCTGGCTTGCTGTAGGTAGTGCTGTGGTTAATTGTTTCTTGCATCTATTCAGAAGGAAGGGGGGAGGGGGAGGGGCAAGGCTACTATTTCTGTTGCATCATCTTAGTTGTAGGGTTGCTAATCCAAATTTGGATGTGGTAAAGCAAGAATAATTGCAGCTAGTGGAAGGGAAAGCAATACTAATCTGGAGGAGGTGTATTTATGCTAGGTCCTTAATTTGGCATAGTGGTGGCAGTAAGACATCAGCACTACCGATTTCCTTGTTCTTGTGTTTTAGGAAAAAAACAGGAGATTGAGGTATGCTGCTTTTTCTTGTGGATGTAACGCTTTTTTTCTTGCGGGTGTAATGCCGATAGGCAAGTGTGTGATTGGGAAGGGGCTGTTCCAGAAAATGCATGGAAGGCTGTTGCTGGTGGCTTGAGCAGTCAGTTCTGCCGAGCCCGGAAAGCGGAGCAGGAAGGTACCTGCCTCGCTGGGCTGTGTTATCCRCCTGTCTGCTTCAGGGAGCCACCTTCTGTATCTACATGATAAGCAGAAATAAAATTGGAACCAACAGAGCAGCAGGGCCAAGTGACCCTGCTCATCTGTGCACAGGTAACTTGACTAGAACACTGGTTCCTTATTAATCCTTGAATTCCATTATCTTGATTGATTTTTTTTTTTTTTTTTTCCCCATGAAACAAAACCAAGAATGTCTCTGATGCAGTTAATATATTTCTTCCATGGCACACAGCTTTTTAGGATGCAGAAGTAGCCATGGGGTTTTAAAGGAAGCTTCCCTGAAGCAGACATGTAGGCTTCAAAGGGTTGGCTGCTGGGCTGACAGTTCTGACCCAGCTAGACATGCTTTATTTCTTGGCTAGCATATTTTTTTTTTTAACCTGGGCATCTCTGCTGATGTGCATTTCTTTTGTCCTCTATCCAGAGAGCTACTTTTCTTTGGAAAGAGGATAAAAAGGCACTACGGGGTTTAAAGCTTATGATGTCTTCAGATGTCCAGGTCTTCAGGTTTCTGCTGCTGCACTTTTATTCCGGAAGAGAAGCAGGTGGCCACTGTCAAGCATGGGACCCGCTCGTGACCCTGCAGACTGACGAGTGCAGGCCGGCAGGCACCTGGCTTCCCCGCGGAGGAGCTGAGGCTGCCTCGCTGCCAGAATGTGGTTTTGTGCCTCAGCCAAAGCGGCTGCTGCTCCAAGGAGATGGTTCATTCCTGCAGCCCCACGGAGCTTGACGTTACGTTACCCATGTGGGTGCTAGAAGGGCGAGGCGAAAACAGCGTAAGGATGCTAAGGGTACCCATAAAAGCTTATGGGTAGTGCTCTTTTTCTTCCCTAAAGCTCAGCACTAAATAAGTCCTTGCCTCATGGTGAGCMCCCGTATTACCTTTACCTGTCCCAGTTATAAATCATTGCCCTTGTTGCTCTGAGCTCCTTGTATCAGTTCATCCACACTTTGGGAAACACACCGTGTCATAGCCATATACTCTAGAGGAGGGGGGAAAAAGTAAGTGTGTATGTGCATACACACATAGATACATATATCTATATACCTGCACGTATATATGTAGTGTGTACTGGAAAAGACTACAGGTCACTTGCTGATCTTAGCAGCATTTGTTGAGGGAATTCAGTATGGGTGTGTAAAAAKGGCCCATGTCTACTCTGAGAGCCAAAAACCGGTTAATGAATTGGTGGTGAAGGCMAAGGGGAAAGTGACAATGCCACCTAGGGATAAAACTGAATTTGGTCACAATGGCTGTGTTGTACATGTTTAAAAAGAGTCTTAGTCTCGGTGCTACAATGRAAGGTCAGGGCTTATGTGTGTGAAGCTAATCTACCTGTCAGCCTGAAACTTCAGCAGCTTTAAAGTGATGCTAATTATGATGCAAGGCAAGTTCCTGCTTCCTAGGACGCGTCTAGTGATCCCATTCATTATATAGGCAGAGGTTGCCTTGCGAAATTAATTTACACAATTAGGGTTAAATTCTGCTTGATAAAAGAAAAGCAGTGAATTGGCCAAGTACCAACCAAGTACCAATTCACACCAGTAGGGCTTTGGTGCAGAACGGGATGCTTGACTTGATAAATCTGTCTGATTTTTATTTTTCTTTTTCCCCAAAATACAGTACCCTGAGGCAGTACTCTGATTGTAACCTGGCATTTGTTGCTGTCATATATTGCAGACATGGCTGGGGAGTTTTCCTAGGAGACATTCCTACCACGCAAGAAACAGCACACTGTTTTCCAGTTGCTTGATAGTGTTTAAAAAATATGCCCATTTGTAGAGCTTGTCCATTAAAAAGGTATTTTAATACTCCAGGTTAACAGTAGAAAAGGTTCTTAAAACTGTGTGTGTTGCATATATAAAAGATAATGTCATCGCTGTGATACTGGAGGAAAAAAATAGTCCTGGCAGCTATCTAAAGAAAACAGTCTAGTAGCACTAAATGATGAACAAAAAGCACTTTTCCCACCTATTTTGCATTGTTAATTATCATAGTTTTAATAGTTTTAAACAACAATAAAAAAGTCTGCATCGCTCGTGATGCAAGTATTGACAGGAGTTTGTAGAATTCCATACAGTATCTGCTAAATAAACACGTTTGGCAGCTTAGCAAATATCATATGATTGCAGCATCCATGATTTGAATTAAAACAGTGATTTTTTTTTTTCTTACTCCTTTTTTTTTTTTATTCCCCTTTTCACTCCTCAAAGTCCGTAGGCGGGAGCAGCGGGCCCGGGCGGCCTCCATCACACGATGGTCTCCTTGGAGTTCCTCTTGAGCGGGCGCGGGCCCGGCGTCGCCGGCGTCGCGGTGGCAGCACCGCCGCCCGCGCGCGGCACCAGCAGGACCACGCGCTGGTTGCTGCGGCGCCACTCGTTGTAGAGCCGGCAGTGGTAGCGGAACGACACCTGCGGGGACACGACACGAGCCGTGGGCCTCGAGCGGCTCCCCGGGAGGTGCAGCGAGGTGAGCAGGAGCCATCGGCGAGGCAGGCACGGCGGCTGCGCTCGCGTGTTCCGTGCGTTCCCCGAGGCAAAGCCATGGGTTTTAACCAGCTCCTGCTTGCTATGGGAAGCCCCTTGTGCTCCAGACCCCGCTTTGGTCTTGCAGGAGTCGGAATTACACTGGGTGCAAGTTTAAATGAGCAGAAAATGGAGTTGGGGTTAGAGAGAAACCCCAGGTGTTTGGGGCASCAAGCTTTTTGTAGTGTGAAAACCTGCGTCTTTATATATACATATATATATATAAATTATAATAATAAATACACGGAAAAAGCAACAGTATGTTATCGAGAACTAGGCTATTTTATGGGAAGAGACAAAACAGCCCCTTTGTTAAAAATAGCCTGTCTGCCGTTTTCCGCTCACTGGGGCATCGCGGTGTGTAAACAACTGATRCGGTAGCTTACACCTGCAGAGACTACTGCCTGGTTTATTGGCAGTAAAACGGCGCCGCAGCCTTCCTGCTTTTCCCAGCACCTAACAGCGCATCCCAGCACATCATCGTGCGCAGTGGCGCCCTCAGCGCTGGGTCTATCCCCGGCACCGCCTCCTCCACGCGGTGCAGGATTCCCCCCAGACGGGACCCCSCTCTGACAGCTGAGCGTGCCCAGGGGACGAGCCCCTCCGCTCTGCCCCTCGGCCTCCCCACCAGTCGGGGCCCCGCTCTGCCCTTGGCCCTGCCCTCCCCACGCTGGCCCCACACTATCTCAGCTGGATGGCGGCGCCCGGAGGCGAGGGGCAGCAGCGCCTCAGCAGAGGCAGCGCACGGAGCTCGCCTCTCAGCGGCACCGAGGGCTGCAGAGGGGCACAACGCCTTTCGTTCAACCACCTCGAGGGCCTGGAAGCCGTGTCTTTGGGCCTAGCACCCTGGAAAACCCAAGCGCTGCCTCATGCTGAAGAGAACAKCCCGCCTGTTAACTGTGAAGCAAGGCTGATTTTTATCAAAAGCGAAGCAGAAGCAAAGCAAGTGAACCAAAAATCAACAGTAAAACACCCCACACCTGCAGGAGGCTCAGGCAGGAATTCTGGACCGTCCCAACCATCCTGGCTGCGCRCCTGCCCCTGCTCACGGGAGCCCGGCCCGCGTGCGCCTGCCTGCCCCCTCCTCGCTCAGCGACACCCTTGGGGAACATGGGAGTCTTGATGGACAGCTAGACTGTCGCTCGATAAACACTCTTCTCTTAGATCAGTGCTGGGCCCGTGGGTGACAGCACACCGGGGCGTACCGGCGGCAATAACACAGCTCTTCAATCAGGGCAGCTGATGAAGGAAAGTGGAGCTACGTCTGTGCAGACCTGGGTGCATAGCGGGCTCTGCCACAGCTTCCCTGCCCATCACAAGCACCAGGACAGGGAAAATACATCCTGGAAAAGAGATTCACCCCCTAAAACAGCATTTTTGAAATTGCTAGTCTTAATTTAGCCAGATGTTGGATTGGAAAGAAGTCCATCTCGGCTGTGGGAGTTAGGTTGTCCATGCAAGGCTTTCTCCYTGCTCTGCACCGTCACCCTCAGCACAGTATTTTTGGTGGTATCTCCCATAGCACATCATGAACTTGTCTTCTCCAGGTCACTTCCTGGCTGCTTCCTGCAATCCCAGCCCTCTGGCACTGAGGAGATGCAGACCTCCAAGGCCAGCTGACTTTCTGGGCTTCCAGAGAGCTTAACTGGTGTGGAAGACAGAGGCATCTTGCAGATATATCTTAACAATTAGGATGGACCATGAATACAAGTGACAACCACCCTACAGAGGTGCCCACGCGGCACAGCGCTCTGTGGCACGGGTGCGATTCCCTTCCTGCATCCCTCCCTCCCTCATTCCAGAGCACTAAAGAGAAAAGCCGTACTTACTAGGGTCCAAAAGAGGTAAATAGTGAAGAGTGCGACAGTGAGTGCAATGAGGCCGACGGCTTCCAGCCTACTGCTAAAGTGCAGGTGGTCCACGGCTCCGCGCAGGCACAGCCAGCCCGAGATGGTCGCCAGCGGCGTTATGAACAAGAAGCACACCATGTCTCCGAAGAGGGTCCGCTTCTCGTGCTGCGGGCCCGGGTTCCTCAGCCACTGCGGGCGAAACGGAGACGAGAGCAGCGTGAGCCGGGGCTGCCGCGGTGCTGCCCTGCTCGGCACCCGGCACTTCTGCAGCTGCAGAGCGCACACAGTGCCTCTGCTCACGCTTGGCTCCCATTTTTAAGATTCTCTTTTTCTGCACATCACTTACAGCAGTGGCAAAAGCCCTTTTTGACTTGCTTTCAGCCATCCCTTTGAATGCATGCACAGCTACTTCTATTACGAGGACGGTAATTTTGCAAAACAGGGTGGCTGCACATCGGCTGCTCAAGTGAAGGTTGATTGAGCAGCTAGGGGCCAGTGTGCTCATTTCTATAAACAGGAATTTAGAGAGCAGAGGTGAAAGCATTTCAGCCTACAACAGCACACTGAGGCCTTTCAATATAAAATCTCATCACTCAAGTCAATGTTTAAACATGAGAGCTACCAAGCCAGGCAACTTCTGCCAATGCAAGCTGTAGGAGTTGGTCAATACCACGTTTTGTGACTACTGCAGCACCGTTTGATTTTACTTTTTCCTGCACCCAGCACTGCCTAGGAGAGCAAACGTTTCTGGCGGCTGGAAGCCCTGCCCGCCTGTGGCCGTTCCTGGTTCCCTGGCAGTCAGGATGGTGCCTGGCCTGGGTTGCTCGCAGTTGGGCCAAGGAGTCACGGCGTGGCACGGGATGCGGGGCTGAGCCCTCAGGCTGCTCCCATTCCCAGCTCCCAGCATGGCGGCAATGCCACAAGCCGGCAGGGCCTCGCTGCCACGTTCGCTGCCTGCCGCGGGGGCAGCAGGCGGTAGAGGCGCGGCAGCTCCGTGCCCGGCAGACCCTGGTGCGGCTCCCGCTCCCCTGGCGCGCTGCCGTGGCAGCTGTGGTGCCGCCTGTTCGCAAGGCAGCCGGGGTCCTGCCGCTGCCCGGGGCGGCGGTGAGCGCCTGCTGCCCGCCCGCTCGCTCGCTCCTGCCCGCGTGTGGATGCGGCAGCGGGAGAGGTGGCCTTCCTCCAGCCCCACAGCGCACGGATGGGGAGGCAGCTCTCCATCCCTTCTTCCCTAGTGTTACAGGAACAACCAGGGCCAGAGCAGGACTCGACAAAAACGGAAGGCGAGAGGAAGAGCCTTTTGCAAGGTGATGGGCATTCCTCATCCAGCCCTCCTACCTCTCCATCATTTTCAAAACCTGCCTCATCTTTTTGCACTTTTCCTGCTCTGATGAAGCAAACACAGAACACAGGGTTTGTCTGTCCATCCTAATCTGAGGTGAAACCAGCCAAGTTAGCGAGGGTCACCAGGAACAAGCGGTCACTTGTTCTCCTATGGCACTAGCAGAAGGACAAAATTTGGGTTTGCTTCAGTCTCACCTTCCTCCCTCTCCCATGGAAATAGTGAATTGCCTACTTCATGGGGTTTCTGCAAGATTTAACTGCAAAAGGGTAACTGGCAGCCTAAGATCCTTCAGGAATTCAGCAGAACAGAAAAATATATTTACAAATGATTTTCAGCATCAGGCAAGCTAGGTACTTTAAAAATGCTATGCTAGTGCAAGCCTTTTCATATTTTCCTAACTATCTTGTGCTACTGCAAAGTACTTGAGCAAGAGCTGTAGGGCCAGATTGTTAACCAGGGTGATGCAGTGTTGGTTTGCTCTCCTCTCTTCAGGCACTCTTACCCTCAAGATTATTTAGAACATCAGAATATTAGCGCAGAGCTTATACAAAATAAGGAGGCTTAGGTTGCACTGGAACGGGTTAGGAATGTATTGTGACTTTGCAGAGAACATTATAAAGTCACCTGCGCAAGGCTCACACCACTTTATTTGGGAGGTTTTAGTCTATTTACTTAAAAATCCTCCCAGGGGTGTGTGCACATCAATCCCAGCTTGTATTTGGTTGCTTCTCGACATGATTGACTGCAACCTTGACCTCGTTCAATTTCCATGAATCCCTGTAATGAGAAACCTCCGGGAAAATGAGAGGAACAGAAAGTGCCTGGTAGCCGGGATTACTCTTGTAAAGGGGACTGTCTAAAGGTTTTGCAAAAAGTATTTGTTTAAAAGGTGACCTGCAAGAGAACTGCTGAGCACCAGCACTTGTGATCTCAGTGGGAACCGCAGGTACTCACCGCTTTCACCATTTAGCCCCTAAAATGCCAAACACCTCCTCATCGAGCTCAGCACCACCTCCAATGGGGCAGCGAGGGAGGCCCTGCACTGTCTCCAGCTCCCTTCGCTGGAGCAAGGCAGGTATTAGATGTGGCCAGGAGAGATAATAGAAAAATCAAATAATAGATAAAAAATAAATAAACAAAAACCATTCTGTAGTCTGCCCTGGGAGGCTGGGGAAATTTCATTAGCTAGCTCTGAAACAGAAGTCAAAAGCAATGAGCAAACACTTCCAGTGGCTATGGGGATTTCAGCCACCGCGTGGGTTTTTCTCCTGAAGGAGCAGGCGGGTGTTTCTAAGCCCACCTCTGCCGGGCTCCGGGTTTCAGGCTTGGCTTTGGAACGCGTGCTGCAGGCGGACGCCCTCTCCAACGTGCGCCCCCAAGAGCAATAGCCCGGCCGTGGCACCCAGGAAGAAGTGCTACTTAAGCTGATGGATTGAGAGGATTGAGAGCAAATGGGTTGTAATAACTGTCCACAAAAAACATAGGGKGAATGTAGGCATGGGGAACATTCTGAGCCGTCAGAGAGGATCCAGTCCCGGAGCAGCCTCCCGAGAGGCGCAGGAGAGGAAAAGCTCCCCAGGGCTGATACACTTTTAAGACGGAGCTTGCTTAAATTTTGCAAGAGATTTTGACACTCTGCATCTGACACGAGCAAACACCGTGAGCGCATCTGAGGCTCCCACGTCTCCCTTAGTGACACATGAAACGCACCCAGAAGGATTTGTTGCAGTCACTTCACCAAGCAGAGCTGAATTAAAATGATTAGCTACTGCAGAAAGATTAAGTTGAACTTCTGATCTTCGTCAGAGGGTCTATGCACATATTGCAGCTGAACACAAACTCCAATGCACAGGAATTTAAGGTGGATTTGTGACAGTTCCTGGGGGATTTTTGGTTTATCCACCAGTTTTGGTTTATCCACAGATCTGAATCCGATACAATTCCAACCCAAAGCTTAATCTGCTATTTAAAAGCCACACGTGCCACCAGATCTATAAAACTGCCCCTTCCACTGTGAATATGCTGAAATGCTTTCTGGATGTCCTCAAATAATTTGGAATTACCGAGCCCGGGAATCCAAGCAAACGGGCTCAAATTCCTTCCCGGTGGCGGCAGCAGCCTGTAGAGTGGCTCCACCAAGAGCGAGCCAGGCTGAGCTGCTCTACCTGCGGTGCCCGTTGGAGACACAGGGTCTCCCACACGGAGAAGGGAAGAGTCTCCGGACACCAGCAGGCCTTGGAGAGGCTTCCATGAGGAATTTCTCGAGATAAAATAAAAAGAGGGGCCAGCGGAGAGCCACCGTAAAAGCACTTCTGCATAATGAACTCCAACTCAAACCAATTCACCCTCACCAAAGGCCAAACCCTGGGAGCACTTACCTCACGGGCCTAACTTCCATTAGATGACTCACAAAAACTCACTAATGTGCAAGAGTACTATTTTCTGGGTCAAATCATAAGGCTGCTACCACTCTCTGCTGGAAAGCCCTTCTTTAATTCTATACATTTTCCTTGGAAAATTGATTTTATGTAACTCTTGCTTGAGTTATTCCATTAGCAAAGGAGATCCTGCAGACTATGAAGAAAATCCCTCATGCTGCTTTTTACTTAAGGTATTTACATAGTTGTCCAGTATGAAATGGGGCAGGCTGGTGCTGCAGACTTGCAGGAACTGTCTTCCCTAAATTTATTTCCCTTTGAGCTAAAAACAGCCTATTACACATCAAATTTTTATCAGTTCACTTCATTCTTTTCATGTCAATAGCTTTGCAGCGATGCTTGATGAAAAAACTTGATAAATAAGTAAAATGGCCAGCAAATATTAGTGTTTCTGGCTTCACTCTTGCAGTGACCTATGGGTGCTTTTGGTCTTCTGCCTTAAGGGAGGAAAGACATATTAACTATGTTTTTGAGAGCATTTCTCTTGATGAATGACTTCTTTTTAAGATAAACTGTTTATTACCAAAGAAAAACATGAAAGCTGAACAGATAGTTTGGATCAAATGCTTTCTTATTTGAAACATTTACTTTAACCTATTCTTTATTCACTGAAAAGTTTTCAGACTGTTTGCCTACAGACAATTCCAAATAAAGCCTGCAGGACTGGAATAGTAGGTATGCTTGTTTTCAGGGCAATGAAACATTTTGGTTGACTCAAAATTTTTCTAGGTTAATGTGTCTCTTTTTGGAGAAAACAAATATTTGACAGTTACTTTTCATCTGACTTGAAAAAATATTCATTTTGGGGTTTTCCTCGCTAGAACAAAAATTCAACTACCGGCTTTCCACAGAGCTGCTTTTAGAAAGGGCAGAGCGAAGCTGACCGGGACGTCCCCGTCCCCGTCCCCATCCCCATCCCCTTCCTTCAGCCGTGCAAGGCAGCCTCTTCACAGCCCGCTCTGCACTTCACCCTTATTTAAAGTAAGGTCACACACCCTTATCTTAAGTAAGGTTGCAGGGAATGTTTTAACTGTTGACACCTGCATGAGCCAAGGTTATTTTTTTTAAATAGGAAGAGAATTTCATTTGCATGTCTTTAAAAGCAGAGAAAACAGAGTCGTTCACTCACTGAGGGCAGTGTAGGATACCATTTTTAAAGATTTCTTTCTGTTGTCATTTTGCAAGATGAACAAACTGCATTTCAGGCAGCAAAAAAAAGCTTTGCTTGTAACTGATAAGCAAGCAGGGCACTGCAGGCCCTGCTTCTCTCAGACCACTGCTGGTCCTGCAGCCCAGACCTCGCTGGATTGGGGCTCTGACACGCAGAGCTCTGCTGCAATAATGCGGCGGCTGGGGGGCTTCTGGATCATAAAATCTTAAAGTTTAAAATCAGGATTGATAATCGTCTAACAGTAAGAACAAACAATGCATGCAGCAAAGTTGTGCCTTAAAATCCACAAAATTTCTTCCAGCCACAAATAAATAATATTGTACTCTCTAACATTATTATGGCAACAGTAACATTATTACTGTTCAATTTTCCTATTGTCTACTCTTGGTTTATATTTCAGGTATTACTTGTAAGGAATTAAATATTCCAAGCTGTACTAAGACAAGGATTTTTTTTGGGGTGCTGAGGGAGAAACAGTATTTCCTTTTACCTGTATGCCTAGCATAGACACTGTTCTATTTTGGATGTTGCTATTTGCACTTAGGTGGACAAAAATAAGCATTTGGGAAAATTACTCAATAAAAATCATATTTTGCATTTTAAATCAAAAGAAAAATATCCCTGCTATTTGCAACATCCAATTCATAATGTCGCCAAAGTCCTGATCCTAACATCTCATGTGTGGAAGCTAAAGGCATAGTTAATAAAAACCCTCCCAAAAGGAAAAAAACACCACAACTTTTCTCCTTAGCCCTTATTTCCCTGGGAAAAGAAGCCTCTGACCTCAGATGATTGGAAATGTTACTGTCAGCACAGAGCTGATAGTGTGTTAGGGGCTGACCTGTTGGAAAGCAGCTCCAAGGAGAGAAATTTGGGAGTCCTGGTTGACAAGAAGTTACCCATGAGGCAGCAATGTGCCCTCATGGCCAAGAAGGCCAATGGGATCCTGTTTGCCTCAGGAGGAGCGTTGCCAGCAGGTCGAGGGAGGGAATCCTGCCCCTCTGCTCAGCTCTGGTGAGGCCRCACCTGGAGTATGGGGGGCAGTTCTGGGCTGCCCAGTACATGGAGCTCCTAGAGAGGGTCCAGTGAGGAGCAACAAAGATGATTAAGAGACTGGAGCATCTACTGTATGAGGAAAGACTAAGCGAGCTGGGCCTGTTTAGCCTGGAGAAGGCTGAGAGGAGTTCTTAGAAATGTGTATAAGTACCTGAGGGGTGAATGTAGGGACGATGAGGCCGCACTTTTCTCACTGGTGGCCAGTGATAGGACAAGGGGGAATGGGTACAAATTGAAGCACAGGCAGTTCCATGTCCATGTGAGGAAGAACTTCTTTCCTGTGAGGGTGACAGAGCCCTGGAACAGGCTGCCCAGAGAGGCTGTGGGGTCTCCTTCTCTGGAGATCTTCCAAACCCGCCTGGATGCCACCCTGTGCCCCGTGCTCTGGGTGTCCCTGCTGGAGCAGGGGGTTGGACTAGATGATCCCTAGAGGTCCCTTCCAACCTCAGCCAGTCAATACTGTTTTTTAAAACATAAATAACTGCACCTTTGAAGAACTACAGTACCTTCTCTCCATCTTAATAGTCTTTAAAGAACTACCTCTGGCCTCTTCCAGAGTCACTGTTTTCTTTCTGATTGCTTAGTTGCTTTCTTCTGGGAGCTTTGCTCAATGGCTTTTCCTTCTTGCTTTTTGGCCCTTTACATTTGTGAAGGATGGGTATAGAGGTAAGAGTGCAGTCCCACAGTCTCATCTCATCTAAGCAGTTTGTTCCTTTCTTCCACAAGTGGTTATTTTTACTTGGTTTATTTTGTTTGTATTCTCACTCTACATTTGTTTGTATTTCTCACTGTGAGAAAGACTTGTGTTTGTTGGGAAAAGTCAAGGACTAGAGAACACTGTTCTGTAACCATAAAAGAACCGTTTTGCCTCTCTTCAGAGGAGCACACAGATTGTTTGGGTCTCTGAGTTATTCCCTGTTTGAATAAATGACATCTGGTCCTCTGAGTATAAAATGACAGTATCTTAAGCAGGTTGTTTTTCCAGAGCTGTATATCCAGCGGGGTTAATTATTATTTTTTGTAGTATTTTCTCTAAAATGCCAACATTTCTCCTGGAACTCTACCTTGCTCCGGGGTCTCCAGGCGACCCTTGCTCCCGTGGCCACCACGGCAYGTGTGGCAGCACTGAGCATCACGCGGGCTGCCTTCTTGGTGCTCCTGGATAGCGCGGGGTGCTGTGGCCCTCTTTGTTTCCTGGCCAGCCACACTTCTGCCCGTTTTGTGGATGCTCTCTCCATCACTAGTTCTCCTGTGCTCCCCTCCCCACCTTGAAGCAAGCGCTGACACCCCCACAGCAGGTCCCTATGTCGCCCGCTCCCCTCCCTGGCGTGCGTTTTGCTGCAGCACCCCCATATGCCRGCGTTTCCCACATCGGTGCAAAGGCACTGCCGGTCTGCAGGCCGTAGGAGCGATCCTTCCRCAAACCATGTGCAGTAGGGCAGATCTCACGTCGATGCAGTAGTTTAATGCCAGCAGTTTAGCCTACTGCGTATTGATAGATAGAAAGCATGACTTGTATTTCAGTGTTAGGCCTCTGGATATTTTAAACTGCAGTGCAAGCCCTTCCTAATAATGTTATGCTTAGTTAGCTCTTCTTTTCTAGTATGAACTCTAAAGGTCTCAATAGGTTGAAAAATACAGCAGCTTATTTCCAACCAATATTGTGACGTTTGTCCTGATTTTATTTCATTTTCTCCTGCTCATTTTGTCTTACTTTTGGTTTTTATATTGTTAGCAAAGTCTCTCTTTTTGTAGTTGTTTTTAGAAACAAAAAGCCAGACCCTTAGACAGCATATRCAGGTTGGTCTAAAATGTAGCAAAACAATCAAGCAGCACTAGTCTCATTTATGTGGTCACYTAATGTTGCTGTGCCATCTTTACGCTGGTGGTTTCTAGTAACTCTATCGAGCCTACATACTTTGCAGTGCCATATTTTGAGTCTGTTTCCACACCAGGCCAAGTGGAAGCAAGAGAGATACAGTATGAAAATTAAAATGTAGAGAAAGATATTTCAGACTTGTCTACGCTTTACATGGAAATACGGCCAAAACATCTACACCAAGAAGGTTATACATATAGAGAAGTCTATAAAGACACTAACTGCTGCAGTTCAGATTCTCTGGGTTTGTTTTAGATCCCTCCAGGCTTAYTGCAAAGAACATTGCATCTACACATATTATAGATTTTTATTTTGCTTTTCCTTCCCCTTCAGTATCTATAGTTTCTGCAACATCAGCTGGCCTGTGTCAAGTGCAGTTAGGATCTCACTGACAGTGGAGTGATTGGGACACTTGAGAATCAGGGCTTCTTACCAATAGCTGCTTTTCCTGGGATTTGCTATGGCTAGGCTCACTCGCTGTAGGAGATATCTGCCTTTTCAAGCTCTTGTGCATTAGAAACCTCTCACTTCCAGCAATAAGCAGGGATGCTGTAGTAGAAGAGCTGGGATGAGATCTGGCAAGTATCAAGGTGCTCTTTTTGAACTGTTTGTTTGCCCAGTGGTTTGTGAGCCCAGYGGCTGACAGGAAGGTGTATGGACTAGGAATGTGCACGTGCAATACATATTCTGCATTACTGGTAAATAACCCTTCTTAGGTGACTGTAATGCTGTGGGTGACCCCAAGCAATTCTCCTTTCTGGAGGAGGACGTTTGAAATCAATACAAAAGGAGCTTCACCTGCGATGCTGATACCTGCTCGGAGCCTCAGTAGTATCAYGGTGTCTCACGGAAACACGACTCCAAATGGCCACTCCAGCGGTGGTACAGAAAGCTCCTGCTCTAGCAGATTATCTGGGATTGATGTTGGTGGGTTCACTTTTTTTCAGTGTCAGAACTTGCTGAGGACCCTCCAGCAGGGAGACGAGCAGAAGGACTATTTACATCCCCTTCTCGCTCCCCAAAATACTTTCTTTCTTTCTTTCCTTCTTTTCTTCTTTCTCTCTTTCTCTCTTTCTCTCTTTCTCTCTTTCTTTCTTTCTTTCTTTCTTTCTTTCTTTCTTTCTTTCTTTCTTTCTTTCTTTCTTTCTTTCTTTCTTTCTTTCTTTCTTTCTTTCTTTCT